>OX402586.1:19701276-20155235 GCA_948098905.1 Tiliacea aurago | reverse complement strand
CAAACGCGCACCGGTTGCAAGTACTACGCACATGACCTAATAAATTAAACAAAAAAAAAATACTAATGTATCATTAAAAAAAATATATAATATTCAAAACAATTCTAATAAAACATCTCACTCTTTTCAGGTAACTGACAACACCAGTCCACCAGTTGGTAAGTCCGGCAATTTATAAAACGGACGCAGTTATAATATCATTAATTTCAACAAAACGCCGCGACATCTCACCGCATTTATTTATCTTTAACAAAGAAACCAACAAAAGAAACATTTTCTGGGAGTTCATCTAAAAAAAGGTGAAAAATTCCTCGTCTAAAGCCCCCTTGCGTTGAGCGAATAAACACTTGAAGAGTACTCTGAATAAATTGAATTGGAATCGGAAATACTTTGTCAAGCTACTAGCCTGCTCCTAGACTATTTTTGTTACAATGCTAGAGTTTGCTCTTTGTAATCTCGAAAAAAGGTCCTGTGTGCTTCCCGATTTTGTATGACATTGGGTGGCAAAGGCGTTTATTTGGTCAGGATTTGTAGCGTTTATGTTAAATTAAATACAGCATGGTGTACGGAGGGTACTCGTTTCTGAACGACTTTAAACATAAAAAATATAGATAAATAGAAATACATAAATAAATACATAAGTTCCCATGGGGATAAGAAGCAGTCTTTATTTTGGTTTTTTAAAGAAACGCCGTAGGTCTCATCAATTTTGACAGTTCACAATTCTGTCAACTTTGATGTTTCCGTGGAAATAATAACGTAAGTAAGAGCAAGCGAAACATTTTTATTGAAATACAAAGAAAACTCGCCGTACAGCCTAAGAAAGTCGTAAACTTGCTGTCAGCGCCATAATTTGAATTTAGTTATCTTTTGATAAACGGACGGCCCATTAGCCTGTTATCTCAACGTACAAGTTAATAGTCTAGTCTGAACAAAACTAGTATCTTTTAATTTTCCGAGCCTTTGTCAACTTTTTTTTCTTTTAAATCTTTCATATCTTACAGGGTACGCTTTTTCTTCGACTTCTATTTATTATATTGTAAAGTCTCTAAAATTTCTTCCTCTTTTTAGAATTAAAAGAATGATAAATGGCTGTGTAGCTTTATTTCTTAGATTTAGCTTTTAATTTACATGCCATGATTCAGAAGTTTTTGATCCAGTTTTTAAAGGAACCGGACGCAATGGCGAATTCCTTTATGAATCTATAATATGTGCATTTTTGAACTCACTCTAATAATACATAAATATGTGATGACCGTCCAAGCAAAAAGGGTCCAGGCATTTAGTTTCAGAGATAAACGCAGTTTTGTAAAGTTGGGTGAAAAAATTGTATTACACGATTTTAATTCATTATTAATTAAGTAATGCTTAATTATCTACAAGGTCATAAAGTAAATGGCTTTATAAGAGTCAGAGTTTTACTAACTAAAAGCCACCCGTATTCCTTCATTTGCCTGTGTGCCAGGGCCACGATATCCCTTTCGGACAAACTCGCAACCCTGGCAGGCATTGGCCCTAGCGGACCCCGTCAGTTGGGGCTGAAAACTCTTTGAGGCGCGCGTGGAATACAACGTGCCGTCGACCCGGGCCTGGTCCTTATCGGACAGTGATCTACCCACCGCTCACCGTCCGCAGGCCCGCGCCTACGTTGGCCGGAAATCGGCTTGCGACTCCCGACGCCCGGGGGCGAGGGCGCGAATCTTGCCTCTGCCTCACGCGTTCCGGCTCCTCTTTACTGCTTCGCAGAAGGAGGTGACGGCCTCCCATGCACTCTCGCTCCGAACCATGGCCTGAACAAGGGGGTCTATTCCGAAGCGTTAATCCGAAGTATCGGCCGAATGTTCGGCCGTTTTATAACTTCCATAGTTTCCTTTTTTGACTTTGAATCCTTACTCGACCTAAAGTCACATGTTTGCCTTTGGTTTATCTCTTTGACTGTGGTTTTTTTTTTCTTTCGCCGTAGTCAGCCATAGTTAGCCGTAATCAAGCAACGGCCGAACATTTGGCCGATACTCCGGATTTATGGCCGGATGCGAGAGATCGCCGCCGCCGATCGCCTCTGATCATGTACTTATGTAAGCAATCAGAATCATCAGATTTTTACTGCAATCGATGTCGCGATATCGCTATGCATTGATTGGATGGCACGCTCGTTTATCTCTACCTATCCAATAAGCGATCGGCTAGTATTAATGAGAGTGTGCGGTGCTATCATGTGTACAATTTCTCCTTTTAGTTACAGCTAAAAGCTAAAGTGCGGCTTTAATCTGATTTGGTTGGGTGGATTAAGTTGGCCTGTAGTGTAACGTTTGTAGTTAAACTTTTGTTCTAAAATGTATGACCAACCCATTAAATGGTAGAGCTTAAATTTGCTGGATGTGATGTAGTCATTTCGAAATTTTGAGAGATTTCCATAATCAGCAGTGCTATTCTGTAACCATCTCACCGTGAAAACTTAGATGAAGTGAGCGTGGAGTGAACTGTCAGTGTTATCCCACTTGATGCTAGGGATGGACCAAGGATTACTTTAACAATCAAAATCAAGATTTGGAACAAAAACTCAATTTTGTTTTTTTTCATTAAGTAAATTGAGTTTGACTAAATTTCTGTTTTGCTATTTTATATAAAATCCCCCTAAATAGTAATATTAAGACACATAATACTAGCTTTGAAATAATAAAAAGTTATCAATAGAATTAGCTTTTAAATATTATTAAAATCTCGATTATGATTGTAAATGTCCTTGGTCAATCCCTAGCATCAGTAGAATGACACTGACAGCTCACTCCACACAAAAATTCACGGTGAGATGTTTACAGAATCGACATGCTGGATGTGTCGACGAAGTGATATTTTATCAGCCATAACGATGATAGAACAGTCAAAATGTATTGGATTGAAATAAGCTTCTTCTCGTCTAACCGGATACAGCTTAATACCGGTATTTTACATGGAGTGACTGCATATCTGACCTCCACAACATCATATATATACTTATAGAAGATTAATTCTCCAAGTATCTCAAAATCATAACATAGGTGGGTTAACTAAAGATGTACTTATATCGAAAGTTTTCTGGTGTATAAAAGAGCTTAATTAGCATTAGCAACCTATTAACACTGTAATTTGAAAACATTGTAAAAGCCAATTTTATTTTTTTTAAAGAATGACCGTGGAGTTTCTTGCCGGCTCTTCTCCATAGGAAACGACCAATTGGAACCGTGCACCTAGCTTCTGACGTTTCATAAGTGCCCATGTAGGCTTATGTGAAATAAAAATATTTTTGATTTGATTTGATTTGATTAAGGCTCGTACAGATTGGTGCGATATCACGACCGCGACAGGCAGCGCGACACGTGTCGCGCCCACGATTTCGTGCCACTCTGCACGAGCCATTATGGTTCGTTTATTGCTGTTAACTATTCAACAAAAGTGATTCGATTTAACGACGTGTAAAACGCTGAAAACGTTATTACAAGTTTATAATCGCGCGTCGCTTAAGACGGAGATATATGCCAGTGACCTTGAGTGGTTAGCTTGCGTATTCTGTACTGAGCTCACGCAACGCGTCGTACGTTCAGCCAGTAATAGGACTCGCCCATCAAGGAGCGCTGTCCCCAATTAGACGCATTATTAATTTATTATACACAAAATAAAATGTATTTTAATAAAACGCGTTAATACTAAAATATCAATAATTAAATTATGTTTAAATTGGTGAAGGTTTCAGAAAAATACGCTTGGTAGATTTTGCGCCATTCTCAGTTTTTATCCGCATTAGACATAACTTTACAAATTAATTTCAGTATGTAATATAAACATAAGCTAAAATACCTACTCACATATTAAGTTATTGAGAAAAATCTCTAATTTAACATATATTTTTTTCAAATCTTTAACACTACTCGTTTAGACGTGATCTTCAGTATTTATAAAATCATTTAAAGTCGGTTATCGTCGCCTTAAGAAACTTACTCTTTTACGATCGTCTACGATTCATATTCAAGTACTTAGTTAAAATCTTGCAATCGTTATTAATAATTCATGAAATTAGGTATTTTACAGTCTATAGTACTTATTCAAGTTTGAATAATTTAATGATCAACATTACCTATAAACAATTATTATTCATTAAAAAATCTTATCTTAACTCCGGAGATCTTTATTCAAATATTTTAATCAATATATTATATTAACTTTTATTTTATTTATACATATAAATCTGTATTTTTTTTTTGATGTCCATAATAAATACTATTCTATTCTATTTTAAGTTTACAGCTGAGTAAGATTTAATACATGGGGGAACAAAATAATAAAAAAAAAAAAAAAAATAAAAATAGTTTATTGCTTCAACTTAAATACCTTATTCTAGTTACAATGTGGAGAATCCATTTAAGCAAATAGTATGCTTGTTTTAGGATACTCCGCCCTTCCCCAGGTTATGTAATTGTATTTAAGTTATTAAACCTGATCATAATATTAAATGAACTTATACAATTAAAAATGCAGGAACAAAATGGGTACTTACACAGTATTGTTATATGAGTAAAAGACAAATAAAACAAAGACAAATAACGCGCTGTTCTGTGTGTAGGAGATGGTGTGGAGGTGAATGTGTATGTAGTATGTGTATGAGAGTGAGTAGTGGGTGAGAGTAAGTGTGGGGGGGTGAGGGTCATAATCCAAACTTCATACAGGTAGAGATTAATTATTATCTAGGTTTTATATAATAATGTAGCTAACCCTGCGACTAGTCTTGGGATCGGAATCAATGTAAAACATTAACTTCCATTAGCGCCATAAATAACATAGCGTAATATAAATATTACAGTCTCATTGATTGCACCATATTTTCCACTTCGTCATAGGTTTTTAACTTAAGCCATTTAGACAAAGCGTTTTTACATTCGCGGTAGGTTAGTGGGTATATATCAAGTTCTTTATTAAGAAAATTGTATAAATGGGATGATTGCCTAGGGAATTGCCTTTTTGCGAATGTAGACTTTATCGACACAGTAGGAGCAACCGTGTTTTTCCTTCTGCCTTTTGTCTTCTGTGGGTTGAACGATAGAGTTTTATGCTTAGTTAGAATTATATTAAGTACGTAAAGCTTTCTAACGGTCAGAAGATCCGAAATCCGGTATAGGTTCTCAGTTGAAAACCTGAAGGGTTTAAAAAACATAACTTTCAGTAGTGACCTCTGAGCTCTCTCGAGGTCTAAGAATTTAATCTTTGTGGCACCTCCCCAGACAGGTACGCAATAAGCCAGGACGGACTGAGCAAGTGAGATGTAAATCTGTATCAGGAGCTTTTTCGAGGTGACATGTCGTAATGTTTTGAAAGTCCAGATTAATTTCCGTATTCGCTTCATTATTAATTCAGTTTGGTTATGCCAGGATAGTCGTTGATCAACCATAATGCCTAGGTATTTGGTAGATTCTACTCTATTGATTTCTGTGCAAGAACAGATTGGATTTACAGGATAATTGCATTTATGAATCTTAATTTTGAATTCTGGAGGGGGTTGAGAGGTGTTGTACTTTGTGAAGCAAATGAAGTTGGTTTTAGTAGTATTTAAGGTTAAGAGGTTAAGGTCAAGCCAGGCTGCTATTCTTGCCAGTCCACGCTCAGCAGTTAACCGGACATTGTTCCAGGTGTCACCACTGAACACTATAGCAGTGTCATCTGCGTATGAAAGAATGCGTGCATCCACAATTTTCATGCTACATAGAGCATTTATATATATAAGGAACAATGTCGGTCCGAGCACACTGCCTTGACCTACTCCGAATTGGACGATCTCTTCAGAGCTAATGGTATTGCCTAACTTAATCTTTTGCTTGCGTTCGCTTAGATAGTCTTTGAGCAAGGCGTGGGGAATACCTCTTACCCCAATTGATTCCAGCCTATCCAGCAGTGTGACGACAGAAACTGTGTCGAAAGCCTTTTGAAGATCCAGGAAGACAGCAAGGCACTTGCCTCCGCTGTCCACTTGACTGGTGTAAAATAAAAACAAAACATTCACTCATTTCAGTAGACAAGAAATTAAGCAGAATTTAAGCAAATATAATTTCTAATACCTACCTAAATAAATTAAATCCCTTATAATCATATCACCCACTTGACACACCCGTTGATGCATGAAATATACAGAGTAAGCAGTTTCCTATCAATTACTGTCAGAGATATTTAATTAAATGTCAACTGTACTGTAAGATATTTCAATCTTCCAAATCTGTTAAGAAATACAAATATGTAACTTAGTCGGTTTGTATTTTCTTAATGGTGTAAGGGACAGCCCTCCGCAAATTAACAGGGTGCATTCAGCTCCTTATTTTGAATCATATTCCACTGAAAATTTTCTCACGAAAATTGTAATTTATTATCGTAATTTCAGTTACTATTTCTTTATTTCAATGTAAAATCACATTCTCTGTACGCAGTACTCCATTAATGTAAATAACACAGCTAAAATAAAAAAATCAGTAATGGATGTTGAAATTCTCTAACGAACGACGCCTGAAATCAGCGAACACGGCCGTCCACCCTGCCGCGACAAATCAGGTTCATTGGATTCCCATAACGTTGCTGAAATAATTTCAAGTAACGGTCATCTTAGTACGATATACTGAATTCACCCCATCAGTCTGCGGAGGGCTGTCCCTTACACCCTGTATACATAGTGGATACATAGATACTTGAAATCGTAGTGTCTAGCTAGTTAGATAGATACTCCCAATTCCCAGTTTAATTATTTAAATCTATGCTAATATCGCACCTCCGCTCAAATAGTGTCACAACTCAAAAAAAAATAAAACTTTTATAATGTTCCCTTCGTTTCAGAAATCTTATCTCAAATCGTTTCATACTTATGACTGATTTTTAGGGTTCCGTGCCCAAAGGGTAAGGGTGCCCGTCTGTCTGTCTGTCTGTCCGTCTGTCACCAGGCTATATCTCATGAACCGTGTGATAGTTAGACAGTTGAAATTTTCACAGGAGATGTAGTTCTGTTGCCGCTATAACAAAAAATACAAAAAAATAGAATAAAATAAATATTTAAGAGGGCTCCCTCCCATACAACAAACGTGATTTTTTTGCTCGTTTTTGCTCTTTATTGATAACGGCAACAGGTAGACGCTAGAAATATTCACAGAACATTTAGTTATATATTCACTTTAAAAATAAATAATTAAATTAAAATAAAACAAATATTTAAGGGCGGCTCCCATACAAAAAACCTGATTTTTTTGCCATTTTTATAGATAATGGTATGGAACCCTTCGTGTGCGAGTCCGACTCGCACTTGGCCAGTTTTTTTGACTTACGACACTATTTGAGTGGAGGTGCGATATTAGGAAGGTAAAATTTGTTTGTAAGTTTGTTTGTATGTAGGGGTAATCTCTGGAACTACCAGTCGGATTCGTTTTTTTTTTTTACATTTGATAACCCAATTCCCGAGGAAGGTTATAGGCTATTGAACATGACGCTACGGCCTTAAGGAGCTGAGCAAAAATAACGCTAAGTGAAAACGAAGTAATAGCGCGGGCGGGCGATGCAACGCAACGCGGTGTGTCAGGGGAACAAGAAATTGCACACGGATGAAGTCGCGGGTATAAGCTAGTATTTAATGAAGGGGGACAACTCGTAACCTGAGAACCTGAACCAGTAAAGTAAGACGCAAAAATACTTCCTAGTTTTTTGTAAGTCATAAAGACTTGGTTAAAAAATCTTATTCTGTATATTTCAATTAATAATAATATATCGTAAACTAAATTGTGTTTAAATAGTTTGACATGTTTGTTATTAGATTTCTTTTTGACAGACTGCAGACTGAAGCATGTCATAAAAATATCGATTTTAACCCCAAGGCCGAATAGGTATCTAACATCCTAAAAATATGCGCTAGTAAAGGTACAAAATAAGCCTATAATATTCCCACTGTTGGGACACAGGCCACCTCTCGTCGAGAGGGAGTGGGCTGTAAATCTACCACGCGGACCCAGTGCGGGTTGGCAAAAGAAACGAACCGATCAAAATGTTCCCTTCGGATTCAGACTACAGAATAGGGGAACATTTTCTGCGAATCACCGATAACCCATGATTTATTTAGAGGACACCGGAGCTGGTCGGTGATAAACTGGCTGGAAGTCATCTCGAAGTATAATCCTTTTCTAGTTAGCTAGAGAAATACTTGTCTTAACTGAGTATGTTCTTGATAATAGTGTTATTTATAGAATGACCTAAATGTACCTAAAAAATTTTTAATTTTATGGTTGACTAGCTGCACCCCGCGGTTTCACCGGCATAAGTCAATCCCGTGGGAATATCGAGATAAAAAGTATCCTATGATCTAACCCAGGTCATGGTCTATACATGTGCCAAATTTCATCCAAACTCGTTTAGCTGTTTTAGCGTAAAAGCGTAACAAACAAACAAACTCACTTTGACATAATAATTAGGAAAGTTATGAATATTTAGCTATGCTGATAAAAGATACTTAAAGCTAGGGCGTAACGTACCTTTGTTGTACTATTAAAATATCCATTTATTATGCTAGGTGGCGGCATCTACATCGGCACTTGCAAACTATGCATGACACGTCACGCAAAATCCTGCATCGCGCAAGCAGAGTTTACCGCGCAACTAGCGTACGAGTATAAACAACATCCCGACATCAACCGTCGGGCAGTTGTCTACCAGACAACACCCGACTGGTTGGAAGATCCTCCCTTTTCTATCATGGAGGATGAGTGAACTTTACAGCCTGTTCCT
Source organism: Tiliacea aurago (assembly GCA_948098905.1). Classification (NCBI taxonomy): domain Eukaryota; kingdom Metazoa; phylum Arthropoda; class Insecta; order Lepidoptera; family Noctuidae; genus Tiliacea; species Tiliacea aurago. The sequence goes on along the minus strand of OX402586.1, from coordinate 20,146,460 downwards.
CATTCCTCTAAAAGACTTCCTTGGAAAAATATAACACAATAGATACATCAAAAAGATAATACAAAATCACTACAAAACTATTTAAAACAGCACTAATACTATTTACAAAGAAAACTTTAAACAACTTTTCCCACAAACTTCGGTTTCTTATTTCTAGATAAAACAACTAAATAGGTACATCATATAAAACTGAAATTAAAATAAATACTTGTTAAAAAAACTTCTTCAACAGCCATTCTGTAACGAATTCCGGTGCACATTACTTAAATGAAAAAAAAAGAACTGTTATTGTCTGGTCGCCATATTTATATTTTAGCAAGATGGTCGACAAATGGCGGTCGCTTAGGAATAAAAGCTTTGTGAATAGCATTATGTTGTTTTCAGCGTATGTGATATTATGTAATGGTACGACTGACTAGTTTTTGCGAGCGGATTTATTTTTTATGAAAGTGCTACGTAAATAAATGTAGGTGAATGTGATATTTATCAGTAGGTATTTATAAACAAAAGCGCAGACAGTGTTTTTTTACAAGTTCTCGCTGTTTAAATGTGAATTTAACTGTATTTTTACACAAAAGCGCTCACAGTGTTTTTTACAAGATAACATTGTTAAGTTATGTTTCATTTAGTTTCGGCTCAGTGAGAACGTGTGACTTGAATTTTAATTTCATTTGTCTACGCACGATCAAATCTCGTCTAAATAATTAACCGATCTGGAAATTTTGTCTTGAAAATACTTGAGAGTTTTACAGTTCAACTACAGTTTTAAAACACGACTATTTTCAATATCAGCTTTTTGCATAAACTTTTCTTCGTTCTTTTTCTCGGCCATCTTACTTGAACAATTTCCATCGGAACTCCTATTATTCATGATTAACTAAAATATCCCTAACCATTCTTCAAACTCAGAGTACGGGGCTATCTCAATAATTAAATCAACAATTCATACCATCGGATACTGTAGGACTCATGAAAAATGCAACACAGCAATTTGTGGGATGCCCCGATAGACGATAATTTTCGACTTTTTACATCGAACTCGTAACGTGACAGCACTTTAATGCTAACGCAATACTTGGTCAGGATAATGGAGTTTATTTAATAAACTGTAGTCTGTGAGAGAAATGTTTTCAGGAAAGTGCTTAGGTGCTTTAATAAATTCGATACGTTAAGTCTTTCAGCCAGGCTTACTTTAATGCTTTTAAAGTTACCTAAGTGAATCATAATAATGTTATTATTTTTAAAATTACTTCAAGCAACGTGATAGTATAAAGATCCTTTTTTTTCAGACCATTATCATAATTATATTGAAAATGCTGTTGCTGTTGTTATTGTTGCAGTTTCTGTTGCTGCTGTTTATTTATTTATTTATTAAAACTTTATGCACAAGTAAAAAAACTACTGTACAAAGGCGGACTGAGGCATTTTCTAGCAGTCAACCTTAGGGTGATGCAGAGACAAAACACGGTAGGTGCAATATGGGGATAGATAACTCGAAAAACAACAATATATACATAGATACATACATACTTTTAAACAAAATAAAAAGTTTCAGGAGAAATAACGATTGGTGGAGGAGAAAACGATCAGCGCTGGGAAGATTCTGCCAACTTCTTACGAATATATTCCCGTCCCTTCACTTCAAATGTTAACCGACTAGTTGCCATCCTGATGCTCTGAGGGAGCGCATTCCAAAGAAAAACCACCTGGACGAAGAATGAAGAGTGTATGAAACCAGAGCGGTGAGAAGGACATCGTAGAAGACGATTGTTGGTGGAACGAAGATTTTTATTATGGGCAGAGCACAAGTATTGAACATGAGAAGTTAAGTAAGAAGGAGTAGTGGGTTTTTCAAGTATGGAAAACAACATAGACAGAGCCCTCAACTCTCTGCGCTGACGAATGGGCAACCATTTTAAAACCAATCGGTGCGCGGACACATGATCGTACTTACGAAGATTGAAAACGAATCGAATGCAGTTGTTTTGAAGGCGGTCTAGTTTATTGAGGAGATCTGCATTCAGATCATAGTAACATACATCACAATAGTCAATTATGGGAAAGATTAGGGACTGCTGCTGCTGTAGAGGCTGTTGCTGTTGTATTGCTGTTATTGTTGTTTATTTTATTATTTTGATTATTATTATGAAAGCTTCTTCTCTTGTCATAAGACTTATAAGTATGTATATACGTACAGATAACTTTAACGAAGAATATCAACTTGAGTTTTTGATCTAAAATAAAGAAAAATTTAAAAATTCAACAGTTCAAAAGCCGAGACCAAGTCCTATCATAACCCTATATACCCCGGCTTTATTTAAAAAGCATTTCAATGTTCAAAGTCGAGTTACGATCACTGCATGTGAAGAGAGATGTAAAATTAAAATATGTACTAAGTCATGAATGTTTCATGCAGAAAGGAGCCATGGCCGCCGCGATGCGCCGCTATTTATGCAATAACCGATACTGAGCTATACCGAGCTATACTTAACTTTCTGCCCCGAGCTGCCATCGCAGTTCAGAGGTCCGCGTTATGCAAATTCTGAATTGTTGTTGACTATGCTCGGTATATTAACTGGCGTTTTTGTGTGGTAGTTACGGTCTTATGATGTTTAATACTATGATAATGAATGTGTTCTAATTTGGTAAGTTTTGCTATTGCTGTATATAGTTCGAACAATGTTCCAATGTTAGATTACGGTACAAAAAATATATTTGCCTGAATATAAAATTATAATTTTGGTGTAGGATGGAAATGAAGGTTTACAATTATTTGCTGGGTTGCATAGATTTATCTACAGTTCTTAAACTCATTTTGTTTGATACATTGAATGCCTTACAACGCTTCAGCAAGTGAGAGTGCTCTACTCTCAATATTATGTCGCCTTGTGAACATTTTCCAACGTAAAATCGTTACTATAGTCTCAAAATTATACATGGAATTCATAATAGCAGGGAAGTTTTAAAAACCAGAGACGTGATATTATAAGATTAATATATTATTAGATGGATATATTTTGACATATAAAACAAAATTTTTAATTAATAAATTACGTGTAGTGCTTTCCGTTGGGAAGTGTGTCTATTTCTCGTCACGATTCACATCGTTACGCAAGTGGATTAAATCTGAATCTTCTTCAAGTTTTCTTTCATTTTTCGGATGAGCCCTATTAATTTTGTTATCAAACTCATGACCGTTCAAAGATATTTACAAAAGATGGATGAATTTTCTTAGATTTTATCCGTAAAATTTATCGTCAACATGTTTCTGTCTGTAAGGCGTGCACTTTTGGATTTTTCAAATTTTTTCGAAATATTTGACCTTTACCTACCTATCTGATTTACCTGTTTAAAAATGTTCATATTCGATGTTACTAAAAGTACTCCTTAATTGGCTTTTGAAAATAGATTGGATATATTTTTTACAGTTCATTTTATAACTTTGTTAATTAGTTTTGTTTCCTTTCTTGTTTTTCATAGGCCCACTCTTTTGATCAACAAAAAATATTCAACCTGCTACAGTTTTTGTTGCCTATCTATCAAGATTCGACATGAATTTTATCAACTAATAATAATAGGTATTGTAAAATCGAATTATCACTCTTGCATTATTACATCCTATTATATTATGACAGACTGGGTGAAAAATAGGATGATGCCATCAGTGTTAGTGCAACCGAACTTTTACGCTGATAGCACACCTCCGAGAAACCATAGCACCGAAACCGCAGTAGTAGTTAAATTGAACTAGCTCGCGTCATGTTCCGCTACTCGAATCGGATGCGAGTAGTGGAACATGTCGTGAGCCAGTGAGGGTTAGGGCGTAAACCGACGTTAAAATCTCAAATAAAATTTTACTCAACCACTTGCTTGATCTTAAAAAAAAACATCGTATTTTTGCCTTCTTTTTCGAAAATTCCTTTTACAGTTTTTAAATCTTGTTTTAAATTAAGTATATGATTTCTAAGTGACGTGAACGTTATCGAGATCTGTCCCTGTAATGAATGCCATCTTATCTGATTGCACTAATAAGCTTTTACGGCTTATTGAATTACTTAGGCCATGACTTAGCATTACATCTTCTAATTTCAGCTTTTTAAGCTATTATAACTACACTATTGTATTAGGTAATTAAGCCTGTGATGATAGTTTTACGTGTTTGTAAAATAAATAAATAAACTTCGCATGTTTTCATACATACATAAACTTACGCCTACTTCTGATGGTGGTAGGCAGAACCTATAGAACGCCACCTGCTACGATCCGTATCCTTTTACTTCATTTTATAAAAAAAAAAAAAAAAAAAAAAAAATTACGTTCATACATCTGCCGGTCGATTCTGTAACCATCTCATCGTGAAAACACAGTTGAAGTGATTGTGAGCTGTCATTCCACCGATGCTAGGGATTGACCCTAGTGACACGTCACTTCACGTTAGTTTTCACGGTGAGATTTTTACGGAATAGGTCAGCTGTACCCCGAGTGTAAGTTTGCAAGTGAGTAAACGTAACTAGCGCGTTTGCGTTAAGATTTTTATTCTCACTCTTATAATCTTAGCATTATGATTCATTTATCGGTCAAATTTTAACCCAAACGGAATAGTTACGTTTACTCTCTTGCAAACTTACACTTGGGGTACAGGTCATACACACACGCTGGTTACGAGTACTACGCACCTGACCTGACCTCACATGTTTAATGATGAGGTAAACTTCAACTCATCAGCTAAGTATAGAAAAACCCCTAAAATACCATTAATTAAGTAAAAAGGCAGCGAAGGGTCTGATACCCGCCTGGTTTTAATTAACCTAAAGCAGGCTTTATTTTGTTAAGGCACAAACCAATTAATTATTTTTGGTCTCAAGGAACTTTCAAGAGAATTTATTGTCCTCATTTTATTTTATGAGTGTTCGAAAATGAGTTTGTCCTCTTAATAGCCGATTTTGCTCAGGGATTTCAGTTAATTAGTAATAAGATATTTTTATCTGAGACTGGTACTCACTGGGCCTGTAGTGCAAAGTGCGTTTTTTTTTTTTTTTAATTCCCTCTGCGTGTCCTAAAATAAATATTTTTCTTTGATAAATGATTTTATTTCTGTAAATAGGTTTGTTTGCTGTAGCACTTACACGTAAATCATATTTTTGAAATTAGATGAGATCGGCTATCTACTACTCTAAGAAGAAAGGCCGAAACAAACTCAGAGGTCACAGTCTCTTTTAAAGTCCAGATATAATCTTAGTCCAGATCATGTCGATTAGTGTCAGTGAAAGAACCACACAGAGTGTGTGGACCTGTCCAGTCAGTGAACGCATTTGTCAGTAATCGTACAGCTCAACTCAGAACTTAAGGAGCTCAACGATTCGACGAACAATACCAAAGAAAGGACATTTGGGTGGGCCGCATAAATTATTCAAACTGCCAGACCATGATTACAATTAGAAGAGAAAAAAACTTTTTGTAAAAAAAATATAACCGACTTCCAAAAAAACACGACAAAATGAAAAAAAACTTTAATTTCGGAAGTCGGTGTCTTTGGATCAGTATTTTAGTTATTTGCCACCGACTTCCGAAATTAAAGTTTTTTTTCACTTTGTCGTGTTTTTTTGGAAGTCGGTTATATTTTTTTTACAAAAAGTTTTTTATTTTTCACTTTTTAGTGGGCCAATTTTTTATTTATCTAAGTTACTATAGCCTAAAGTCAACTGCTCATCACCTTTTACAAAATATTACTTTTCCCGATGCTGGGACGTTAATTGTTGAGGAGTTCTCCTGGTACGAACCAGGAGAACTGCCACTCACCATATGCATTGTGACGAGCATAAATTGCTTAGCAACCATATTAAAGTACCTAATGGAATCGCAACCCGTTAAATACTTATTATTATGTTGTTCCGGTGGCCATCTGTGGTCTCCATCATCAGTTCCACTTCACCAAATGGTGATTTTCGGGTTGCAAATGCACGAGTTACTATAAAAAATATCCAAATCGCTATAGATATGCCTATAAAATTCGAGGGTTTCCCTCGATTTCCATGAGATCCCTTCATCAGATTTTGATTTAGTGGCAATGACCTCGGGAGCATACCCTTTCAAACAAAAAAATAATTTTCAAAATCTGTCCATAATTGACGGAGATATCGGTGAACAAATATTAAAAAAAAAGTATATATACGGTCGAATTGAGTAACCTCCTTTTTTAGAAGTCGGTTAAAAATGCAGTCTTTTGCAATGGATTGCTGACAGAAGTGGAAACTTATAACTTTGAAATAAAATTATACAACATGTCCCGGAATTAACGCACAACCTCTTAAGAGCGTTTACACCTTACGGCAATTAGTACAAACTTTCAAGCCCTTATTTTTCGAAATGACTGAACCGATTTTAATGAAACTTCATACGCATAAGCAAGATACAAAGGTCTAAAAAGTTAGTATAGAACATTTTCCGTATGAATGAAAAAAAACTCGTCAAAATGTAAGGGACAGCAGATATTTTTAAATTTTTCCGATAAAAAGTGCCATTTGAAATAAATTACCTATTTGACATACGAAACTCAATTTGCACTTTCTGCTATTTCAATATTATTGTATGTTTTTCATTTAAGTGTCGTAAATAGTCACGTTCTTTTTCATCAGTGAAAAGGAAATATTCATAAACGAGAAAACTCTAACATAAACCATTACCCTAGTATATTAAGGAGTACGGTTTTATTAAAACACATTATTTCAGTGGCTGGTCAAGTAATTAACTTGCATTAATGTTGGACGGTTTTCTAATGGAATTCCTTTGCAAATATTCTAGGAACTTAACGTATTGAGGAACTTCACGCCTGCTATGTGAAAATATTGCGCTTTATGCTTCATTTCCGTCATAAATATTTGTTTTATTTTCAAGAACTTGTTTGGTTTAAAATAAATTGAGAAGTCATACTATTTCCTGAATAAAAAACTGGTCAACAGCAAGTCGGACTCGCGCACCGAGGGTTCCGTACGTATATATAATGTTGATGATTTCTGAAAAACTGGGCTATTTAGAGACATCATTTTATTTTCCTGTTATCTTTACATACACTTCTATCACATAGAATAATTTCAGATTTTTATCTATGCAAACTTCGGAGATATGGGGGAACGGTATTTTTTTTTACATTTTTCAGCAAAAGTTGCAAATTATACTGCCTAAAAAACAAAAAATTGTTTGAGAATGTGCAAACAGCGTTTAAGATACCGCACATGCCCTAGTAGCCTCACTTCAAATTTTTTAGACTCCCTTTCAGTCCCTTTTGCAAAAAATGCAAAATACTTGGGCAAACGTCATCTAAAACTATTCTAAATTTCAAGTTGATAGCATTAATAGTTCTTGAGATATCCAGGTGTGACAGACAAATAGACAGACTTAGTCTCACCATAAGGGTTCCTTTTTACCATTTTGTTACGGAACCCTTAAAACAAGCTAGCCTTATAGTAGTCGCATTTGATGTGTAACATCTGACATCTCACCTTGGTAATAAGCAACTGTGCAGCGGCAGAAACTAACCTGAAAACACTGAAATATTTATTCAAATAATTATTCATTACTAGTCGGCCACTGGTCGAAATTAGACCCCCTCTACTTACAATCTATACAGGATTATTTTTAAGTCGTCAATAACCTCTTAAGGGGTCATTGTACTCATCATTATGAACAACTTTTACTATGGGACCAAACCTAAAATCGCGAAAAAAAATCAGCTGTTCCCTACATTTTAACGAATAATTCGAACATAAATGTAGGGAACAGCTGTTTTTTTTCGCGATTTCAATTTTGGTCCCATAGTAAAAGTACTTACTAAATCAATGCTATTAAAAAGTACTTACTTAATCCATGCTCAAGCTGTCACTTCTTGATACACACTTCCGTCTCTTTTCATGAAATTACTCTCACATAAAGCGAGAGGAAAGATGTTAAGGTGCATCAACACTGAAGTTAATTTTTACATTAATTAACTTTCTATAACTTTTTGTAAGTTAATTAAATAATTTTCTGTTATCCGTTTAGTTTTTTTTTGGGTTGGAAATTCTTAAATAACTTCTTCCGCTCTGGGTGGAGCGGGAGGGCGTGTCAGACTTTTACTGACTAAAACCCACCCGTGTTCCTTCAGATGCCTGTGTGCCAGGGCCACGATATCCCTTTCGGACAAACTCGCAACCCTGGCAGGCATTGGTCCTACTGGACCGCGTCAGTTGGTGCTGACATCTCTTGAGGCGCGCGTGGAACACAACGCCGTCGACCTGGGCCTAGTCCTTATCGATCGGCGAGCTACCCATCGCTCATGGTCAGTAAGCCCGCGCCTACGATGGCCGGAAATCGGCCTGCGTCTCCCGACGCCCGGGCCTACTAATACTTGGAGACGTTGCTCGAAAAAAAGTAACTTCGGTGTGGATGCACCTTTACACATCAAAAATCTACTTTAAAAAAAAGCAAATATTTGCACAAATTAGTTTTAAACTGCCTATGATGTAAGTAAGTTAAATTTTTTTTTTTTACTTATCTACATGGACACACCATTGAAGTAAAAGTTAAAAAAAAATTACACATAGCAAGCCAGAAGCCAACTAACCTGTCATTCAAATCTGTTATTTACAATTCAAGAATATGGGAAAAAACTTTATCTACTTATTTAGAGGTTTACCGGTACATTTCTGCTTGCAAAGAAACGTAGTAATAGTAAAGAAATAAACCACGCTTAATTTTATCTAATGCCATTGATACACGAGTCTTTGGGTGATACACCTCAATGCATCCAATGCTCTTTGCGATTCCATTTACAAAATTGGTTACGTATACCCCATTTACTGAACGTTTCCACCAAAGACTTCTATTTAATGTATTTGTATGTGGTCGATGTAAACTTGGCCTTAGTCGTTTGGTAACGAGAGACATTCTGTAGAAAAGAAAGGAGAGTTTTCCCTTATTATGACGTTTAATGTGGTCTCAAGACTAAAGCCACGGTGCCCATTGTGTCACTCTATGTAAAATTTAAACATTTATATCTGTAACTTTTATGGTGTACATAATAAAGAGTATTCTATTCTATTCTATTCCTACGACCTGTCGAGGCCTGTCGCGGCCACAATGCCAAGCGGTTCCACCACATGTCTCGCATTGGATCGACGGCGACGATTCCCACAGCCTGTCGGCCTGGCCTGGCGGGATCTGGCTTGTGAGAAAGCAGGCCGTGGGACTGCAGCATTATGATTGCGATAATAGGATTAATTAAAAACCTTTAAATATAATAAGACAATGTTTTAAACAAAATATTTTTATATTTTGTGTAAAACAAAGTTTATATCATTATATTCACTTGATTTTGTAACATTTCAATTTAAAAGGTTTCTTTAGCCTGATTTATTTCAATGCAATCGCTTTTGCATCACTAACGGATGCTCGCCAATTAATTTTCGGTATGTTAAACTAGCCTCATTTACAACTATGAGCTCCTAGACGCATAAATTCTGCATAATTATTAATTAGCCTAGCATTAGCAGTATTTAGTTGCTCTAATTACAAGATGGGTCTGCAGCATAGTACAATTATTAGTTGAGAACCGAGATCCTGGGACTACGCCACTTGCGGGAAGCAACATTAACTTCCAAAACTGAATGCAACTTGGCAGTTTGGTTGCATAAACATTTGAAATACCGATGTTCATAGTATATGCTTTTCTTAGCAACGAAATTGCATTTCTCTTGGTGTTCATTAGGACACAATTGACGATAAGGTAAGTATTCTCTAAACAAAATTTCCAGGCCATCATGCGCAAAAAAGCAGCTTCCCTGCTGGCCCGTATACGGGGTAGCAACAACGGCATTCTGAACGCAATAGCTGTACGATTTGACTGTCCCTTTCAGAAGCAGAGGGTCATGTCTTGTGTGGGTGTAGCGAGTCATAGCAAATCAAAATGTATATTAGCTTAAGGTTTATATGGGTCTATGGCACCCGAAATAAAGTGTTTTATTATTAAACGGGCGTCGACGGGACTCCACGATGATTTACTTTGAAAAGAAATGAATTCGCTGTCAAATAAAAGATTTAATTCATCAGATTTGCCCTCACCGTACTTAGTTCGAGTGAAAAAGTGTCCATTCTGATAAGAGTGAGCACACATACCTTTTTTTTTTTGTTCACGGGGTGGAAATTCCTCATGGATGACGATGGCGGTGGGTTTTTTCAGACTCTTACTGACAAAAAACCACCCCAGTGTTCCCCTCCCACACTTGCACCGGGGATCTTGGGATCTATTATCACTTCTGCAATCCCCGGTTAGACACGCATACCTATCCCAACCCACATATAGATACGATATTGAGTATGAGTGAGCGAAATAGCATTAATTGATTATCAACAAAACAGAAACGTGACCATCTTTTAACGCGATCGGGCGATTCTAGCGATTTAAATCTTTGTTTCGAATTATATATGGTCTGTTATGCTGCGGTCCCATGGCCCGCTTTCTCTTAGGTCAGATCGCGCCAAGCCAGGCCGACAGTCCGTGGAAAACGTTGATCCGATGAGGACTGTGGTGGGAATGGGCCTTGGCCGTGATAGGCCAAACACAAACAGGTCACTTTACATAAACATGTTTAATTAACTAAGTAGTTTGTATTTATTTATTTATTTATTTTTTGCTGTAATGCCAATAAACGCGTTTTTCTTTCTTTCTTTTCTTTCTATTTATAATCTCACTGTATGCTGCACCGGTCGACGTCATCACGTCAACGCCGCGCGCCGGCTGTCGCTGAGAACCAGCGCTGCGCTGTCTGTCTCGCATAGGGTCGCAGCAATATGCGCTGAGCGGTGGCCGTTTTGCGTGGATGTGACGCATATTTTCCCCTAACTTGTTCTTTTTGTATTTGTGTTTTTTCTTTGCGTCATGTTTACCGCAAATATAAAAACTTTTTTACAAAAAAACAACCGACTTCCAACAAAAACACTAAAAAGTGAAAAATAACTTTAATTTCGAAGCACATAACATAACATCACGCCTTGTTGCCTCGAAGGGTTGGGCAGAGGTGTACCTGTGTACACCCACATTAAATATTATATTTAATTTAATTTCGGAAGTCGGTGTCTTTGGTTTTGTATTTTTGTTTAGGGCCACCGACTTCCGAAATTAAATTAAATATAATATTTAATGTGGGTGTACACAGGTACACCTCTGCCCAACCCTTCGAGGCAACAAGGCGTGATGTTATGTTATGTGCTTCGAAATTAAAGTTATTTTTCACTTTTTAGTGTTTTTGTTGGAAGTCGGTTGTTTTTTTGTAAAAAAGTTTTTTATTTTTCACTTTTTAGTGGTACCTACCCCACACCAATTCTATACAACTACTTGCTATGTATGAAAACAACAGTGACATAAAGTTTTATAACATCATCAACATACACTGAGTGGATTAAATACGTATTATTGAAGAGTTAGCTGTAAATCTGTAATGTAATGAAACCGCAAGCTTACTCTACCAAATAAAAGAATAAAAATCAGTTCTTAAACAAATAAGTTATGCCTGAGCATATTATATAATACTAGCTTTTGCCCGCGGCTTCTTAACTCTAGGAATAAGATTTTTCATGCAAACAAAACCCCCCGTTTTCCCCCCCCTTAAAGGTCAATTTTCCAAAAACCCCTTCTTAGCGGATGCCTACGTGCCAAATTTCAGCTCAATCTGTTCATTGGTTTGAGCTGTGTTGATAGACCAATCAGTCACGGTTTCCTTTTATATGTATATATGGCTAAATATATTTATATTGAGAACCTCTTCCTTTTTTGAAGTAAGTTAAAAATCATTTATAGCTAAAGTGCATCTCATTACAATTCCAATAAGACCAAACACGGGTAGGATACATTGTTTTATTACGGAGTTCCAGTGCCTACCTTCCGGCTTCATCATCAGATCAGTTTGATGGTACCATTTTGATCATAACTATTTATTTAAATTTGCTTCGCTTAACTATCTTAATCCAGATATCTTATCGCCACCCGTGAAATACTAATCATTGACAAGTTCCGGTGGCCATCTGTGGCCTTCTTCATCAGTTCCACTTCACCAAATTATACTTTTTGAATGTAAATGATTGACTTGTTGATGAAAATATAAAAATCGCTATATGTATGCCTATAATATTTGAGGAGTTCCCTCAATTACTCATGGATCCCAACATCAGAACTGGATTTTAATGAAAATGGGACCAATCTGGAAGTATATCCTTTCAAATAAAAAAAGAATTTTCCAAATCGGTTCATAAACGACGGAGTTCTGAGGTAACAAACATTAAAAAAAAAAAAAATACAGACGACTTGAGAACCTCCTCTTTTTTGTGAAGTCGGTTAAAAATAGCGTTTCCTAATAAATAACTTGTTGACGAGTTTCAATAGAATGCGAGGCCAGCTTATACTGGTTTTTCTACCACTGACGTGCGGCCTTTTGTACAACTCGTATTATAAACATTTTGTCCGCTTTAACATTCGTTTAGTTCTAGATTAAGAGGTTTTTAAATATCAAGCAAGTCAAATAAATTACCTAATAGCAACTGAACGTAAAAGTAATTGAAACAACATACAAAATAATCTGCAAACGCAAAATGAAATAGACTTGAGCTCATAAAAATATAGCCTAGCATTTAGTCGCAATATTAAAAACGTCTTGCACACAATATTTAATGAACATAAAAAAGTTGTTTTACTTTCATAAAGAAACCAAGTCCTCAAGAAACAAGAATTTATTTCACTACAGACTGCGCCGCGAGATAAATCAGTTGATGAAGTTTTTATTTTCTTGAACCATAGAGCATGAAATACTTGTCTTCTTTGTTATTTTGTAAGCAAGAAGGCTTTAATATTGTTTAACAATATTTTTAGTTGTCATAGCTTTATGAATTTGCCTGAGCTGCATCAGTATTTAGTGATTGCGTTTTCAAACACAAAACTCAGGGCGTTTGTCCACCGCAGCCGTCACCGGAACGTCACCAAGAAGAGATTATTCGAACCGAACCGATGGTTTATTCACCACGACCGAACTCAGCGATTCAGTATGTTCATAATTTCAACCGAAAGACGTCCACTGCTGGAAATAGGCCTATAGGATTCAATATGTTATGATCAGGGACCGTACAACCCCGTTTAAGGATTAAGCCTTTCGAAGGGGTAACCTTTCAATGGGTTACCTTTATCATGATGTAACCCATTGAAAGGGTTTTATACTAGAAACCCATTGAAAGGGTTACATGATAACCCATTGAATGGGTTTTATACTTGAAACCCAGTGAAAGGGTTACATGATAACCCATTTCAATGGGTTCTATACCTACTTGAAACCCAGTAACATGAAAAAATCATAATATTATGTTATTTCGATATCCGCCCAGCACGCGTAGCAGGACCAATTCTATTTCTTTTCTACTCAGGAACCATTTTCATTACCATTTTATAAAAACCCTGCTTATAAAAACCCGGTTTTTTAAGCAGTTACTCAAAATCCCATACGGTGTGGGTAATTTTGAATGGCTTAAATTAAGCCGTTCAAAAAGGTCACCCATACCGTATGGGTTTTTATCGAAAACCCTTTCAATGGGTTACCAAAATTTTATTTAAGCCGTTCATAAGGGTTACCCTTATCGTATGGGTTTTTGTTTAACCGCTTAGAAAAACCCTATCGAAAACCCTTTCAATGGGTAACCAAAATGGTCCCTGGTTATGAATTTATGATAGAGAAAACAAAAGCCAGGCGAACGGCAGTGGTAAGACGGCAGTGTGGGGACAAGATCAAACGTGTTTTGTATTGCCAGCACATCGACCCGTCACAATCTCGGGCCGAGTTCTAGCAGTCGCACCGAACTACTCGAAACTTCGGCGGCCGGAATAACAGCACTCGGGTGACGGACGTGCGGTGGACATGCGGTCATAGTATATTCATGTATTGCAACTTCGGCACCGTCCTGTCGTTCTCGGTGAGAGAACGGTGACGGCTGCGGTGTACAAACGCACTCATATGCACAAATAGTAGTTACGTACGGGAAATGAAACCAGACTAAGATGCTGATGAATGCTAGGATTCAAAACAAACATTCTGTTATTAAAGCGAAATTGCGACTGAGGATTTTCCTTCTGTAATCTCAATAACAGTGTGAGAATCTAACTGAAAAACCTTTTCGCACTGAATTATTAAATTTAAATATGTGCATATTTCATTTCATGTAAACCTACACATGGGCACTTTTGAAAAATTTGAAGCTAGATGCACGGTTTTCCTAAGGTGAAGAGCCGGCAAGAAACACCACGGTTACCTACTCTTTTAAAGGTAATTGATTTTTACAATGTTTTCAAATGATAGCTACTTTGATGATTGATTGATGTCCTCCGTCCTGGGGCGGGCGGAGGGGTCTGTCAGACTCTTACTGACTAAAAACCACCCCGGTGTTCCCTTCCCACACTTGCACCGGAGATCTTGGGATCTAATGCGACTTCCGCGATCCCCTGCTAGTGCCGGCCCGCCTCTGCGGGTCTCCTCTTGTCTGGGGAGGGGGGGTGTCTGCCCCCCCGCAACGTCTGAAAGAGACGCGCGTGGAACACTACGCGCCGTCACCTCGAGTCCAGTATGGTAGGGGGCGGCAGACGTTCCCAAGTCCGCCATCCCTGGACCCATTTAGGGGGCCGGAAGAGGGCATTATCTGCCCTCTGCCGACGCCCGGTGCGCCTGCTGCGGGCCGGGTGAGCGGAAGATATCTCCCGCTCCCTTTCCGCAGCCTCCTTCTGCGACACGACTGTTTCGCAGAAGGATACCACCGCGTTCCAGGACTCCACGCTGCCAATCATCGACTCGACCACGACAGGCAGCGACAGGTCACTGTCTATTCCTGAGATGAGGGCACGGCGTGGCATACGGTGGCAAAGTGTGCCGCTTGGGAGGTCAAGCGGCACACTTTGCCAGCGTATGCCGCACCGTGTCCTCCCGGCAATCCACTATAACCTAGCTTAAGCTAGAATTAACATCAAATTCAGTGAAAAATAACTCACAAAACGTTGAAAAGGCGGTTATTATGTAAATTTCTAAGTTAGCTTCTATTAAGTTATTTGCGTGAATTATACACTTTATAACGGCGTAAATTCCCTCTTTTATTAATGGGGCTTTACCGTGATATTGGTGTTTAAACTTGTATAAATGATTGCTGGGATTATTTTTGTACTTTCACTTTGTTGTGGAGGATCTCGTGGCTAAGTTAAAATAGCCGCACGGGTTGATCCATCAGGTTAAGCTACGCTTGCCGGGGTTGGACCATGGATGGGTGACCACCTTTAAATGCCGAGACTCCTCCGTGCTTCAGAAAGCACGTTAAGCTATTCGTCCCGGCTGTCATTCGTGGGTCTTGACAGTCGATACGGGTCGTCAGAAGCCCGAAAGTCTGACAGCCAGTCTTACCAAGGGGTACTTATCATATTACCAGTTACTGGGTTGTAGAGGTCAGATTGGCAGTCGCTCCATGTAAAATATTGGTTTTTGTTGATAAAAGGCTAGGCAGATTACAGATTGAGATGGATGTAAGGTTCGTTCACATTGGTTCACTTTCATGTGAGGTTTTCACCCTTTGTCTAAAAATAGAGTGTGAAACTGTGAACCCACTTTCATTTGTGGTATTAGAGAGTACCTAACGCAGTATCGCATCATGCGGATGTGTCTTTCGATTATGCTTTGCAGTAGGTAGGTTCACATTTAATAGTTGAAGCGCACAAAGTGACCCCTTTGGAATTCGTAATTTAAAACACTAACCGTCATGTTTCTGTGACGAATAAAATTATTTTTCTTTCTTTCTTTCTTTCATATTACAAAACAAGATTTATATTTTGACATGGCTTAAACCATGGAGCCAGTTTTGTAATAAGAACGTAAACGTTCTATAAACAACATTGAAAACTTAGGTCGGTACTAAGTTGTCAGTTTTTGTATTAAGAACTTTACTCTAGACGGAATAGAGTTCGAAATTCAATAATGGCTCCATGGTTTAAAGCTGGGTCTGGCATATTTTCATTGAAATTAAATGCCCAATAACAGTAATATATTTTATTGGATAAGGATTAATAATATATCGGTCAAAATAGCTGCGGAAATAACAATTAATTTTATGTCAAATTCTGAAAGATAGTAATGGTTGGTGTAGGTCATTTTTAGACATTTCCGGCCTTTTTTGTTGATCTTTTTAAGATGTACAATCCTATAGAAAATTACTGGTATGTATCTCTTACGGCCCACGCCAGGAAAGCTCCCAGTCGGCATGATTTTTTCCGACATCTTCAATAATAATCGTCATATTACAGCCAATTAATACGAAACCTTAATGAATTGTACACTTAAACGTTCCTCAGGAATTACTCCGTCAATGGGTGGAATTTTTTTGAAAATCCCTTTAGTAGTTTTTCAGTTTATCGTATTCTGACAGAGATACAGATGCAGCGGGGGACTTTGTTTTATAATATTTAAGTATTTCACAAAACAATGTTTATCACCAGCGCCCCCTGACAACGTCACTCGAGTGCCAAAAGATCCTTGTCTAACAGTGTTATAACCATGGTTTTTGTAGTTAACATTCCTTTATTTAGTTTTATTACATTAGTACTTAACAAATTAGATCAAATCTGACCTAAGTTTATGATTATACCAATTTGTAGCAATGAAAAACCTGATTGCCTACACTAACTGTGGCCTAAAAAATATTTTTTTGCCTAGTAATGACTTTATTAAAAGGTCACTTTTTTACATCATGCTAAGCACAAAAAGAGTACTTACCTATGGGAATACTCATTTTCAATACAGTTGTTAAACATGGCGTACTTTCAGAGGCTATAATTATGTTTCGAAAATTAAATCCTTCTGTCATTAGTTTTGCAGTTGAGTTTTGAAAAGTCAATTTAGAAGTTTAATAATAGCAAGGAGTTTTCATACATAGAATAAAATGGGATAGATTTTATATGACAAAAAATGAATGAGTCCGTAAGTCTTAGCATTGAATTCTCAATAGTCTTTTAAATGGTTATTTAATATATTTAATTACCAGTTTTAGAATAGAATAAAATAGAATACTCTTTATTATGTACACCATAAAAGTTACAGATATAAATGTTTAAATTTTACATAGGGTGACACAATGGGCGGTCTTATCGCTAAAAGCGATCTTTTACAGACAACCTTTGGATGGATTAAAGCGACCAGGAGTGACAATTATTTTCACATCAACATTTGTCAAAAATCGAATAAGCTTTATAGGCTGTTTTCCTTGTAAAAAAAAAATATGTCCAGCTGCAAAAATGCGCCATTTTTCGAAAATTTTAATTTTTGAATTTTTAGTGAGTTAAAATGGAATTGACTCCACCCGATTTTTTATCTCTAAAATCTCGAGAAAGATTTAAGGCGACTTACGATAATTTTATTTTATGGAAAAAACAAAGCAAAAGTAAGTCAGTTTCAGCAATGAACCTTTAGATGCGATACCCGCGCTCAATAATAGCAACGTAAAAGCAAGGCAATTGCCCGACTTGGAATCAGTCGCGTGCTATCCAGTGACGCTACACGTCACAATCACTCGCAATTCTCAGCAATTATTTGTGAAGAAATTTTATTTCCATGTCTATACACGATGTACAAATTAGGGTACACTACTACTGATGGGAGTACAGAAAAACGTCTCTTTTCATGCATAATTACTTATTGTATTTTATTATTATAAGAAAACGTTGTTTTATTATGTACTTGTACAGTCAGCCATTTTTCCTGACTGCTGCGACCGACGCGTACGCGCCAATGAACATGCAGCAGCTAGTGACGTAAGTAAATATGTATGTTCATCTCTTTCTAACAACAGTTATCGGTAAGTATAGGTCTTTCCTTTTCTTCGCGCAACCTATGATTGTACGCAAGTATGTAGCTACATTAATGGCTTACGCTGTTTTTGAGTGCACTAATGTTCATGTATGACGCGTCTATTTATAATACGTCATTGATTTTCAGAACATGTTTTGTTAGCTTATTTAAGTATTTGATTTGTTGTTTACTATTTCCCACAAGTGTATTGAAAAAGGCCTTTGTGTTATACGGGTGTGTAGGTTATTGCAAACGAGCTGTCACGAGTTTGTTACTTTCCACCCTTGTATCACAATGTACTATTTAACTTACTTATAGGTACTTCAAATATTTGTTAGTGGCTTTTGTGGACAGTATATTAATTCAGATTTGTTGCAGTTGTAATGGCAATCATGTCATTTGGTTTAAATAGATTTTTATTTTCAGTATTTTAGTAATATTTTATATGGATTATTTTTTGATTTGTGGTACCTGGTACTTGTTGACGGGCCCACTGTAATTAGAAAACATTGTAAAAGCCCATTATTTTTAAAAGATTAACCATGGAGTTTCCTGCCGGTTCTTCTCCATAGAAAACGACCAATTGGTACCGTGTACCCAATGATATTATATTAAACAGTTATAAAACAACCGAAAAAAGTGTTCCGCGCAGCAGCGGCAGCAAACATACCCACGTTTCATTCATTTAACATTTCACTACAAGTAAAAATTATGGCTTGATAAAAAAAACAAGAAAAAAAACCGGTCAAGAGCGAGTGTTGATGATTTCTGAAAAACTGTGCTATTTAGAGACATCGTTTTATTTTTCCTGTAATCTTTACATACACTTCTATTACATAGAATAATTTCAGATTTTTATCTATGCAAACTTCGGAGATAAGGGCGGGGGGAACGGTATTTTTTTTTTACATTTTTCGCTAAAAGTCGGAAACTATGCTGCAAAAAAAAAGAAAAAAATGTTTGAGTATGTGGAAACAGCGTTCTTTCATATGATACCCCACATGCCCTAGTAGCCTCACTTCAAATTTTTAAGACCCCCTTTCAGTCCCGTTTGCAAAAAAGATATTTTTTTTTTATTTCCTTCTTGTTTGCAAAATAGTTGGGCAAACGTCATCTAAAACTATTCTAAATTTCAAGTTGATAACATTAGTAGTTCTTGAGATATTCAGGTGTGACAGACAGACAGACAGACTTAGTCTCACCATAAGGGTTCCTTTTTACCATTTTGGTACGGAACTCTAAAAAGAACCACAGCTGGTGTTGTCAATTGCGCGTGAATGTAAACAAACATTATTCTGGCCACCAATCACCGAATTGGCTAGACTAACAAATACGTCCCAATTAGGACGCTTTCGAGTCTTCACGATTGCGCGCTCACAACGTATCTGTTTAATATAATATAATTGCGTGTACCTAACTTCTCATTTTGACATGGTAGTAGGTTCCATCAATAGAAGAGTATCTTTCGAGTTGAGAATGGGCCTCTCGATATTATCGTTACCCTTCAATAAACAATATAACGTTAATCATATCAATATACATAAACCTAGCTTTGGAATTCCTTAACCAACCTACATTTCAGTAATGAATCATAATATGAAAGCATAATAATGTCTTTGTCGTTCAAAAGTGCCTCATAAGTGCCTATTTGAAATAAATCATTTGACTTTGACTTTGGAACGTATATTGCTCGGTGGAGCGACACCTCCCGATTCACAGGAGCTAATATAATTTCCGAACTTAATCTATATCGTATCAAACCCGATGTAATATCCGATTTAACTTAGATCTAACTTAAGTTGATCTATTAAATAGAGCTACACAACTCCATTACTAGTTTATACTTTGTAACCTTAACTAATCAGAAAAGTGGATAAAGAAAATGGTATGGTTTGGTAAATATTACGAGTATCCTCTCATAAAAACAAATCTTTTTTGGTGTACACAAAACAGCCACATTGTTAAACCTAATGTTATTCTACAAAGAGAAGAACAAGAAATATGAATATGATGATATATAATGTCTAAGGTCAAGGGTGATGACTAAGGTCTTTAACCAGTGCGTCCTGCCCGTCATGACATACGGTGCCGAAACGTGGACACTGACAGTCGAGCTGGTCCACAAATTCAAGGTCGCCCAGCGCGCTATGAAGCGGGCTATGCTTGGAGTCTCTTTGAAGGATAAAATCAGGAATGAAATTATCCGGAAAAGAACCGGAGTTACCGACATAGCTTGCAGAGTAAGCAAACTGAAGTAGCAGTGGGCTGGCCATGTTTGTCGAAGGACCGATGGCCGATAGAGCAGACGAGTCCTGGAGTGGAGACCGCGTATCGTTCTCTGAACGTCTGTCGTGACATTTCTCAACATTCAGACGCCTCTCAAACGTCCCGAGACGAATCGTGATCGATGAACGAAGGTGTACTATTACCATTCTAGATTCGATTTATTATGCACCAACTGCTAAGATTACCACATTTGTGCCACATCTACAGTTCCTTAGCCACGTCGACGTCTAATGTACGTAAAAGTGAATTTGTACAGGTGTCTATAAATATTTTATAAGGGGCGGTGCGGTTTTTGTGGTCGGCAGTGCTTTTGGTTCAAGATGTGTTTGTTGTTAGTAAACATTTGAAGCTAAGGGTGAAAGTTAACTTAATATTTTATACTGGGTACCTACAGATTGATGAAACTTAATATGAAATGTAACACAAAGGAGCCATCCAAAATGAAATGCAACATGAAATGTAACACAACGGAGCTGTCCAAACTGCAATGCAACATGAAATGTAACACAACAACTAGGCGACTTTGTATCAACGTGTGTTACATGTGTCATTTTATGTAACTCTAATCTAGTCTAACGGAGATTCATCAGTCGGAAAAGCTATTATTATTATGTTGGCCTATATCCAGCTGGTGTTGTCCCACTATAAGGCAAACGCTGAAACATTAACTTAATTTTAAAGTACAGTAACATCTTGGCGGAGGCTCGTTTTGTATTGCAATTAAGTTTAAGTTTTAAACGATTTTTCCATCAATTAACTGTCCATTCAAAAAACAAAGATTATCAAATTAAATATGCGCACAATTACGCAAAAATACCAATTCAATTGTATCTAATTGAAATCAAATGAGAACACAACAATTAATTGGATAATTAATTAAAGCTTACAAGCCCGTAATTTGAGAAACGAACTTAATACGTCGTCACATCAAGTGCGTGGTTGTTGGAGATAATTTTACGCCCTGTTACATTCTATTAATGAGTTTGACATATATGTCACACATATGACATCTAATTTTTGACACAGTTGGGTGGTTGCTATCTTTGTTCGCTTTCTTGCTGAGGTAACATGATCTCGATAAACCTTGTGGCTTCCGAGTTAATTATACAGCGTGCCGCTTTAGTGGCGGAATTAATTTAATACACCTATTCGGTTACACGTTTTATTTTTTATGAAGATATTTTAGTTTTATTAAACGTTATTTTTTATTGTTTTACTAACAATTTTCTAAAATAGCATTTTGTAGCAACCTGTACTTAAGGAGGTAATTTCCCGGGATCGGATCATAATATCGCATCAATGAAATTAAAACGATTAACGTGCAAAGAGTAGGCGAATTGAAGGAAAGAGAGAGCATTAATATTTAGTTAGTTTAAAAATTTAAATTTTTCTATGTATGTAGAATTTTATTTTATTATATTTTTTATGATTACTGGTCACTAGCCCTACCCGTGTGTTAAATTAATGTCACCACTGTAGCGGGTAGGTTGTTGTATAAATACAATGATGAAAAGAGATTTATATTAGACATTTCTTCTAAGGAGGATGCTCTTATGTATGTTTTTATGTGTGTTTTTTGCAATTTGCATTGATTCACGGCCATAACAAATATGGCTTTACAGAATTATTATAATTAGAATCAGCAATACAACTCTCTAAGTTCAAAAAATCCTACTGAATGATTATTTCAGAAATAAACATTCAGTAGGATTTTTCGAAGAGAGTTAGTTGTATTGCCGATTCTAATGATTATAATTCTGTAAAGTCATATTTATTATGGCCGAGAATCATACTTACATCAACATACAACCTGTTACTGACCTGCAAATTGCAAAAAACGTAATAAAATTTGAATTTCGCGGGCTACCTTAGCGCATTCCCCTTAAGTCATCATCTTCCTGCCCATTTCTTATGTTACTTGGGGTCGGCGCAAACCTTTGTTGCTTCTATTCTCCCCCGTCCACCGGCACGATATCATTCACTCTCTTTTATTTCATATGATTCCTCACACAACCCATTCATCTTTTCTTTTTTTTTTTTAAAACGTTGCCCCACACTAGGAATTTCTCCTCTCTTTCTATCTTTTCTTCCTTTCCCTCTCCATATTCATCACACTTTTAGTAAAATGCGTTTCATCCCTTCACATCACATGCACATACCAAGCAGAACGATTTCCTTTTAGCTTTTCTGTTTCTGGCGCCACTTTCAAATTCCATCTTATACAGGGTTATTTTTAAAACGTCAATAACCTCGTAAGGGGTCATTGTACTCATCATTATGAACAACTTTTACTATGGGACCAAACCTGAAATGGCGAAAAAGAATCAGCTGTTCCCTGCATTTTAACGAATTATTCGAACATAAATGTAGGGAACAGCTGATTTTTTTTTCACCATTTCAGGTTTGGTCCCATAGTAAAAGTTGTTCATAAAGATGAGTACAATGACCCCTTAAGAGGTTATTGACGTTTTAAAAATAACCCTGTATACTTATTCCTTACTTATCTGTTCTCGTCACTCCATCGCACATCCATGTCGACATTCTCATCTCCGCTGCATGTAATCTTTTTTCATCCGTCTTCTTCACGGCCAGCATTCGGATCCATACAGTACGACAGGTCTTATCACGGACTTGCAAGCTTTCCCCTATAAGTCACATAGGTAATATTGGGAGCTTATACGGTATGTTATAGTAAAGGTAATAATTATGGCATTTTGCAAGAAAAAACGACCAACCGACTGAAATCAATGTAATTTCGGTTAACTGTCAGTACTTGTTTAGCCCCAAAAATAAAATATATGCGATACTAAAAAAAGACACGACCATAATAATCTCTTTCTTCAATACGACAACAATGACAAAAGAAAAAATCACATCTTAAATTCTATCAAAGACTACACAATCTGTTTCGTGATCTCCGTTTACTTATTCGCTCTATGCTTGATAACTGAAATTGTTATACCGAATATGGAGTCGCAAAATGTTTGCCAACGCCGCTGGTGAATGCTAACGTAACTGAACATCGTAAATCTGCGATACGGATTTTGTAGACACAGCTTTACTATATTTTCGTTACGTTTTCTTGGATGAAAAGGCCACAGTGAATTGAATATTATGTATTTATAGTCTATAGGATTTTTAATACAAGTTAGCGAAACAAAATTGTTCCGAGGATCTCCTAGGAATACTTTCTTTCGCTAACGTGTATAGTCACTATTATTTTCATTATGTTTTAGGTGTAATTAAACCCACAGATCCATGAGCTTGAACAGGATTGTATTCTGAACAATCATCGTCATTTCGAGCCTCAACCATCTCACTGCTAGGCAGAGCAAAGAGGTAAAGGCTCTTTTTTGCTGGCTATCTATCACGGTCTTGTTCTGTATGACCTACATTTTTTAAGTAGCTTTAATAATTATATTAAAATTACTGTAAAAAGATACATTCAAAACATTGGTCTTGATTTAGCATTTTCAACAGCTGCATACATGAAAATCACGCTCATCGCACTATTGAAATAAACTCCCATTAAAATGTTGGTCTAGCAAAGTACACAGTTTACCTTTGACTCAAAATTCCTCAAATTTCAGCTCAAAATAACTAAACTCGAGATATTTTGCGACTGTACGACTGCTGCACAGTGCACAACGTTACATTTTCCGAGAACACTGTAAAACAAAGTTGTTTGCTACAACTACAAACATGAATTGCTACTGTTTTTCATAACCTCTCATATTTGCTTAAATTCCGTATTAACCTAAAGAGTTTATAAGTGAGAAGACTCACTTATAAACCCGTTACGCTCCAGCATTTTTTTGTTACATTTGCGCTTCGTAAAAACCGTCGACAATCTAAACGACAATAAACGTCCCAGTTCTGCATTCATTTACAGCGGGAAGTGTTGACGTTGGCGAAACAATGGCAGGACTCGCGCGCGTTCCCATCTCTGACTACACAATACATCGACGGTTATTCACCGCGACAGAAAGCTCGAGTCTATCTGTGCGACAATGGACATTGTGGTGTTCGATTCGTTCGCTTTACAATTGTCGAGTGCCGCCAATCGCTTCGCTGCGTTCTAATTCAATAGCGTCCGCCGTGAAATAATAAAATGCAGTTGCGTGGTTGTGAAAATGCACCGATAGGATTTGTGATTGTATCAGCGTTGCTTGGATGGTTTAACCATGTTGAAGGAGAGGAGATTTTAATTTTAATCGAACAGGTTTTAGGTCAATACTTTTTAGTACAACTACTTAGTATAGGTACAGGGTTCCTGGCAGTTTTGTTTTGTTCGCACTGAAGTCCTAAATTGTCTCAATAATAATTATAATCTGTGTAAAGAATTTGTGTTATTGTGATTCTGGTTCCACTTACTTTTTGTTTCTGTTTGACATCATTAGTCTTATTTTATTTTTTTATTGCTGTGACCACGCTGATATTTTTTATTTTTATGTTTTATTTTTTTATTTGTAATTCCAATGATCTGGGGGCCTAAAATGGACGCATTGGCAGAATCATAATAAAGATCTGCGTACAGTTCATACATCCCGCAATTCATGTTTGACAGCTGCTATTTAACATTAGACTTCTTACGCAATTCATAATTTGTGGACCATTTTACCAAACTCCATACAAAACTGTCAAACAGATGAATTGCGGGATATGAATTGTACGCAGATCATAATTATTATATGATTCTGCCAATGCGTCCATTTTAGGATACTTATTTTTGATTTTTTAATAGGAATTATAAACCTTTTTAAGCCCATGTGACGGTAAAATATGGAAAACTTTATTATAAAAACACCTAAATTCTATACCCATTTTTGCAAAGAAATAAATGATTTGATTTGATTTAATAAAAACACAGACAGACATTTTCATTTGACGTAACGAACCTTGGCGTTATACAATACACAACGCGGGAGCACTAGAATCAGATCTATTATAACAAAGTGAATAAGAATGGAGTTGGGATTTATAGTAAGTAATCTTATTTTGTTTATGTTAAAAGCGAAGATTGTGTTTTTTTATTCTTAATCTCGGGTAACCTGTACCTACACAAGTACAGTAATACTTAGTGGATATAACTGAAATGCCTGTTTAACTTTGTAATAAGCTGACTGCAGGGTATTTTAATTGGAAACGTATCAACGCTGTGTGCAAAGTATAAACACGAACCTGAATTTAAATTCTTTGTTGAACTCCTGAAGGTCAAATTCTCAAAAAACACTTCTACATACTGACACGACATGTCGCGCGACGCGACACTGGTAGAATAATTTCTATGAAAAATTCAAGGAAATTGTTCTACCGGTGTCGCGTCTTGCGACAAGTCGCGTATGTAGTGCCAGTATGTAGAAGCCTCAACATTAATTTCGGAAGTCGGTGTCTTTTTATCTGTATTTTAGTTTTTTACCTCTGACTTCCGAAAGTAAAGTAATTTTTCACTTTGTAGTGTTTTATTTTTGGATTTTTGTTGGTTTTTTTTGGAAAATCTTTATTTTTTAATTTTCGCGGGTCATTTTGTAATTTATCTAAGTTACAATACGAGTAGTCTAATATCAACTGCTCATCACCTTTTGCAAAATATTGTTTTACGAGTACCCGATGCAGGGGCGTTAGTTATTGATGAGTTCTCCTGGTAAGAACCAGGAGAACTGGATCTGATAGTGACTTCACCATATGCATTGTGACGAGCATAAATTGCATATTATTGCAACTATATTAAAAGTGTCTAATCGAATCGCAACCGTAAATTATTTATTATTAACTACTTCCTGTGGCCATATGTGGTCCACTTCACCAAATGGTGCTCTCCGAGTGCAAATGCATGAGTTATTATAACAAAAAATACTGAAATCGCTATAAAATTTGAAGAATTTCCTCGATTTGCATGGGAGCCTCTCATCAGATTCTGACTTGGTGACAAAAATAATCTTCAAAATCGGCCCACAGTTGACGGAGAAATCGGTGAACAAACATAACAAAACGAAACATACAGACGAACATAGAACCTCCTGATTTTTGGAAGTCGGTTAAAAAATAACTTAAAATTAAAGTCACAATCTCATTTCAATGACAATCAATGTCAAAAACTTGCTAAATTGTAAGAAGAGGTTTTTGACAGATTCAGATTAATAGACGAACGTTCTTAAAACCACGGGAATATTGCCCCTCAGATCTGTATCCCTATTGAAAACGAGTACTCTCACATCCATTCTATGCCTGTTACTTAAAACCAATTCCGAATTTCCAATCACAATGCAAATCGATCGTACAATAAAGGTAAAAAAAGTGCTTTCCATGTAATATTTGTTCCGTAAATTCCGTAATGCAGATGTCAGGTGCAATGCGCGGCGGCATCCATCCGAGAGATTGCCTCCCAGTGGGTTCATATCGATGATAATGCCCCGGTATGCGAATCTAGGCAATGGAACATTTTTGTATATTTTTCCAATTATTTTGGGAGATATTGGACTGTTAGGCTGTCTTGGCCAGATGTTTTGATCGGCAGAACTGTTGAAGTGGACTATTGGCTCTTGTATTCACATTAAGATGGATCTCTTTTAGCTTATGCTCGAGCTCGTGGTTAATTAATAACAGCCGCGTGGGTCGATCCAGCAGGTTAAGTTACGCTTGCCAGGGTTGGTCAGTGGATGGGTGACCATCTTTACATACCGAGTCTCCTTCCTGCCTCGGAAATCACGTTAAGCCATTGGTCCCGGCTGTCATTCGTGGATCTATGACAGTCGTTACGGGTCGCAAGAAATCCGAAAGTCTGAGAAACTAGTCTTACCAAGGGGTATCGTATTACCCAGTTACTGAGTTGTGGAGGCAGTCGCTCCATGTAAAATACTGGACTGGAAGCGACCCGACATAGTTGGGAAAACACTAGGCATAGATGGATCTCTGTTGGGATTTCTAGTAGTTAGGTAGGTATACTGAAAACCTATGGGCGAAGACGATGCGGTAGGTACCTATAGAGTGAATTGTCCAGCTGTCATTAACACCGCCTTACTGATAGGGATGTGAACAGTTATTGAGGTCACGCCCTCAACTTAGCGTCACCTCGGTACCGTTTTATGTTCCATGACTTAGGCTGACGTCATCGAATAGAATACTTACTTACCAAATACTCCATCATCATTATTTCTTCTCTCTCTCTCTCATCTATTTTTTTTTTTGTGTGGGAAATTCTCAAATAACTTCTCCCGCTCTAGGCAGAGCGGGTGGGCGTGTCAGACTTTTACTGACTAAAACCCACCCGTGTTCCTTCCGTTACCTGTGTGCCAGGGCCACGATATCCCTTTCGGACGAACTCGCAACCCTGGCAGGCATTGGTCCTAACGGACCCCGTACGTTGGTGCTGACATCTCAATGAGGCGCGCGTGGAACACAACGCGCCGTCGATCCGGGCCTGGTCCTTGTCGGACGGCGAGCTACCCATCGCTCACCGTCCGCAAGCCCGCGCCTACGGTGGCCGGAAATCGGCTTGCGACTCCCGACGCCCGTGCCTCTCCTGCGGCGACTAGGGCAGGCATTCAGCCTGGAATCACCCACTGGTGGGTACTCCTGGTTCCGTCTATTCCTCATCCAGGTGTTTCCCGTGTCTTTGACGATATTATCAATCAACACGCTTTTGGACGGCCCTGGTTTCTAGGGCCTAACGTTGGTAAACCGCAAAAAGTAGGTATATCTTTGAAGAAGCACGCTACAGAAGCAAAGAGCAGTGACTGTGGTGGCCCAGTGGTAACAGCCTCGATTTACGAGTTGTAGGTCGTGCGTTCGAACCCAGGCAGCCGCTTTACTTTGTGTAAATAATTTCGTTACCACTGCTGTCAAAACGGTGAAGAAAAACATCGTGAGGAAACCGGCATGTCCTAGAACCAAAAAATCGAAGATATATTATGTGACATCTACCAAGTGCACTAGGCCCGCGTGGTAGAGACAAGAAGAGACGAAATCAAGCAAAAGCGCGTTCTAAAACGTGTCCAGTACAACAACGCGTTTAGGATTCTGTTCGGGCGACCACTACTTCGCTAAGGCAATTACTGATGATTTCCACGGTATAATTAGAAAAAGGAGTGCGTCACTTCA
The DNA here is from genome assembly GCA_948098905.1 of Tiliacea aurago. Classification (NCBI taxonomy): domain Eukaryota; kingdom Metazoa; phylum Arthropoda; class Insecta; order Lepidoptera; family Noctuidae; genus Tiliacea; species Tiliacea aurago. Next base: position 20,118,189 of record OX402586.1, on the reverse strand, counting down.
GCGCCGTGGCCGTGGCAGCTCGAACGGACTCCTGAGTGTGTTGTCCGAGCGGAGGGACTCGCCTTTTTTGCGGAGGTGGCTGCAGCTGCATGCAAGCGCCTGCGTTTATTATATAATAGTTATAATGTAATATGTGTATTAATTTTAATTTTTAGTTTTTATTTTAACTTATAGGATAAATTTGTTTTTAAATTTTAGTTTAAAATTTTAATTTCTGATCTTAATTTTGTTTTTAATTTTAATCTTAATTTTGAATTTAATTTTGTTTTTAATTTGGATTTTAATTCTATAAGTTTGTGATTTTATTTTGTATTATGACATGAAAAATTTACCTATGGATATTTATCTGAAATAAATGATTTGATTTAAAACATGGTATTCGCACCCTAAACATTCTCAATTTTTACCAACCCCAAGGACACTTTACTCACCAACCCGCTCCATCCCATCCACAATAATGATGATGAAAATCTGTGTGTTCACATTGAGAGAATAATTTCAACGAATACAAATTGTGTTGATGTTAATTGCGGTTCTGTACGTAGTATAAGTAAGAGCGGCATTATCTGTTGTGCACGGTTCAAAGCTTCGGGTGTAAATTGGCACGAAGTTGTTGCAAAGACAACTTTGATTCAGAACTGTGTGATAATGTTCTGGTAATTAGTGGGTGCGATTTTGTTGTGGGTGAGAATTTTGATTCGGAATTGGTAATAAGTATTTTAGATTTCACCAGCTTTTGACCGCAGCTTCGCTCCGTGCGGTAATTGTTCCGGGAAAAAAGTTCAGTTTAGTTTTGTATTAATAATTATCTCGCTCAACGCGCTAGAAGTTGTCATTTCAACGATAAAAAAATACACGGTCAATCCTTAACCAACCATGGCCATTACCGTAACAACTAGTAACACATTTACTTAGGGGTTTGTAAGAATAAAACTCTTCCATTCCAAGACTCAGATAACCGTAAATAACTCTATAAATGGCCATTATCTGTGTTATAGTGCCCAAGATGAGCCTCATAACCCTATAGAAGACAGTACATTTATGGGCAAACCTTAATAATTTCTGGGGACAACGTTTATTTTATTGAAACAATTTAGTTTTCTTTGTAAGAAAAGGGGTATGAGGAACAGGGTGTCAAGTTCACTCACCTCTATAGAAAAGGCAGAATCCTCCGACCAGACGAGTGTTGTGTCTGGTGGGCAACTGCCCGACGGTTGATGTCGGGACGTTGTATATAATTATGCTAGTCGCGCGAATTATGGTTATTTGGGCAATCGACGAACTTTCTTAAAGAAACAACTTTTCAGATGATAAAAATATAATGAACTTTTAGTACATGTTGTTGAATGAACAAGGTAGGAGAGTCTAACTTATAAAACTAACTTACATGCTACGCAGCTGGAGCGACGCCTACGTACACGCACACACTTACACATATGCACTACCGACACACACTATAACACCCCCCGCACTAGTTCGAAGCCCTTTCTTCTCCCAAGAAAAAGGGTTGAGTGCGGCCTCCGTCTGTTGCTCGGTCTACTGACGTTTCCTGGTTCCTCTTATATCTTTTTATTAAATATAATATTCCAGCAACCAATCCAATAATACATAGTACCGTGTATATCTACCGTGTATATGTACGGTCCAATAGTGATAACTTTTATCTTGTAGGACATCCAGGTTTAGAATATTCTCCTTTTCAATTAAATTCTGTAATTTATTGATTTGTTCCAATGGGACATTTTCCAATAACAACGGCTTATCTTTATTTTCAATATTGATTTTAAATACCGGAAATGACAAAAGCTTTATAGGTGTACCTTTTATCAGATTTTTGTAATTCTTTATGTGGTTTAACTTTGTAGAGACAGTGCATCCTTCAGGCACCTCAAATAAGTAGGTGCCATGTAAAGATTGGTACTCTTCCCGATCGCACCTATACTCGATCCTTGTTTCTTTTATAAATGACAGAATATAATTAAAATCATCTAGCTTTTGAATTATTTCTGTTCCGGCTTTAAATTGTACTAAGCTGCAGCTGCTGCATATTTCTTGTTTCAATATCAGTTGGTAAATGCAATCGTTTGGCTTCGAAGTGGCTATAAGATCGACTTCTGAGCAATAATATATTTCCTGGAACCTTTTACATTCTCCATCCATATAGTGATAATTATTACTATTCATTGCCAGATATGGTTTAGGTGGAATTAATATTGTATTGTTAAATGTTGGAGTAGAAAATAGATGATAATAAGTGAAAGTATCTAAATGCATAATAGGGAACTTCAGAACAAATACAATTACATTATCTACATAGTAGGAACCACACTCAATAATATCATAATAGTCTCTTATCTCAGTGTTCTCATGTACAAGCAATTCAGAAGGTTCATATTGGTTTCTTAGAATATTAAACATGAAGTTAATATTTTGTGAAGTGATTACACTGTGATGAGTTACTGATAATTTGGAAAAACTCAAAGCATTTTCTAGTGATGTAATACAATTCAAAATATTTTGTAAATTGATTTTTAACAAATTAAACAAACTGTTAATTTTAATAAAATCACTTAACCTAAAATCAGTCATATTAACATTAGACATGATCTCATTTAGTTTAATATGTATTTTGAACTCATTCGATACAATAGTAGACAAGGTCATATTGAAAGTTTGCAAAATTTGTTTATTCAAGGTAATTCCGGCATTATATTTATCCTTCAAACTATCCTGATTATTTTGCAAAATGTTTATGGCTTTACTATAAAATAATGCGTCTTCGTGATCGAGATTACCGGTGATACTTTTTATGATGGAACCCAAACCATTGATAAGCCCACGTTTATTTCTCGGGTGTTTATACTAGTGTTGAACTTATCGTAAATCGTTTCTAACATGCTTTTAAGGATCTAATTAATAACTAACGAAGTATCGCTAAAATAAATTGGATCGGCTGATTGTATGTACTCTATATAAGTATGTAAATAGCCTTCTATATTTCTAATACTATCTTTAATCCTATCTAACTCGTAATAATGTATGAACGCATGTTCTGTTTTAATAAACTTAACACTACCTTTTTTTTTTTTTTTTGACGCTGGGAAAAATGCATTACGCATGCCCACCCATCGGGGGATGGGAGGGGTATGTGGGACTCCCCGGAAAATCCGGTATACCCACTAAACGACCCAGCGGCGCTCCTACCTCGTCTGCAAGGAGGAGGACTGGGAATCCGGCAGAGCCATAACATCCAGTCCCCCGCTGACGACCGCCCGCCTTGCAGGCGGGCCCGACACGCCCCCCCCGTCGGGGAGGGGCCCAGGAATGACCGCGAGCGCTCTGTCATTCCCGCCCGACGTGGATGGTGAACTGTGCAATGCAGGAGAAGGCGCCCCCGCACCCGTCTCCCGCTGTTCACCACCAGGGGGCATAAGACGACGATCGTACAATCGCCTTCTCATGCCCCGTCTTCGCCTGCGGAGCGGCGCTGCGAGAGGGTCGTCCTCCCGCGCGCGCTCCGCGTCCTCCTTCTGCGACATTACGTCCTCGCAGAAGGAGGCGACCGCTGTCCAGGCCCCCTCGCTCTCCAGCATCGAGTTGACGACGCTGGGAAGCGAGAGGTCTTGCCCGACCGCTGCGCTCAGACCGCGGCGCAGCTCGGACCAGGCTGGGCACACCTCAAGGGTGTGCTGAGCCGTGTCCTCCGCCGCGCCACAGTCGTGGCACGACGGGGTCTCCTCCCTTTGGATCCGGTGCAGGTACGATCCGAAACACCCATGGCCGGACAACACCTGCACCAGACGGAAAGAGAGGAAACCGTGGGACCGCTCGAGCCAATCCTTCAGGACTGGCCCGAGCGCGTCCAGAGTTCGGCGGCCGAAAACGGCAGTGGCGAGGTCCTCCGTCCAGTGATGGACGATTGCGTCCCTCGCCTCTTGCCGCACGGCCTCCCGCTCTTCTGCGGCGGGGGGCTCCCCGAGCGCCTTACGCCGCGCCGTCCATTCGTACACTCTGGTCAGCACCCACGCCTCGAGCTCCCAAGGAGGGGTGCCGGCCAGAGCGCACGCCGCCGAGAAGCCCACCGACCGGTAGGCCCTCGCCACCCGCAGTGCAATGGCCCTTTGGGGCCTACGGATGGTAGTGGCGTTCTCCCTTCTGTGGAGGGAGTCCGCCCAAATCGGGGCCCCGTAAAGGGCCATGCTCCTGAGGATGCCGGCATACAAAAGCCAAACTTAACACTACCTAACTTAAAGGGGAGTATCCCAGGGTTGTCCACTAACTTCGTAGTAACGACTTGTTCAGCCCGGATTAATATCGGAATCCTGCAACAAGACATTTTGATATCTCAGAGGCTTCTTCACGATACGTTTGTGGTGGACAATGTTCTTATCGTCTATGACCTTTAAACCTAAATTTTTCTTAACTCTACGACCTAAGTAACGAGGTTTTGTCTTATGCCTAAGGGCTAGCGGGTTTTTTATATATAACGCCTTTCCTTCTTCGTAAGAAATGGGTTCTTCCCGGTCTTTATTAGCATCCTGTATAGTTTTAGTCCGGTTACAGAGTAATTTTTTGTTTATTTCATTGTATAATTGTTTGGTAATTTCCTTGTGCCTAACTACATAGTTTTGAAGATAAGTAGCTTCTAAATTTATATTAAATGGGTCACGACTATTTGAATGCCCATTAATGAAATCAATAGGTTTTTGTGAAATTACTGAGTGAATACTATTATTATATCCTATAACAGCATATAGCATTAGCTGGTTAGTGGATAAGGTAGATTGGGTAACAGATAACACACGGATGTGTTCTAATATAGTAGAATGGAATCTTTCAATAGCTCCATTTGACTGAGGATTGTTTACACTGATAAAATGTAACTTAATTTTATGTAGGCTTGCAAACTCTTGTACGGGTAAATTTTTAAATTCAGTTCCTTGATCTGCGGTAATGTTAATTGGTACTCCATGGTGTGAAATAAAAATAGACAATGCATTTATCACATTTATTCCTGTTACTGACTCTAGAGGATATGCTTGGGCATATTTAGAAAATACATCGATAATTGTTAAGAATTTTTGTCGATTTACGGTAAGAGTATCAATATGCAATACCTCAAAAGGTTTTTCAGGTATAGGAACTATCTGTAAGTTTTGTTTATTTGGATTTCTCTCGTATTTACAAGTTTGACAAATGTTACAATTATTTACGAATTCTGTGACTTGATTTTTTATATTAGGCCAATAATATTGTAATTTAATTCTTTGTTCAACTTCTTGAATTCCACGGTGATTACTTTTACCTTCGTGGTAGTTCTTAATTATTAAGTATTGTTTATCTGGACAGGTTACATCTTCGGTTTTAGACTTACAAAATAACAATTTATACGCGGAATTTTGAAATACCTTTTGCAGTGTACTTGTAATCAACGGAATGAACTTAACATCTGATAGATATATACCATATTTCATATTTGGTGTTAGGTGTTCTTTGAATAAAGCAACAATACTTTTTTCTAAATCATTTTCATTTATTTGAGCTAATATTCTTTTTTTTCCGGGAAAGATATTAACGGTTTTAGTATTTATGAGTGAATGATGTACAAAATCTAAAAATAGCTGATTATCAAAGGTGTTTACATTTTTATCAGAGATAGGAATTTCTAAGACAGAGTTTTCTAATTCAGTATGGATAGTGCTATGGTCATCGATTTGTGTGTTAGGTGCCTTTTTTGACTGATTTACAAACATTGATAACGGTAGGTCATCTTCGTCACTGTAAGACGTAGATTCAATTTCATTATTATGTATTTCAAGTCTAGATAGAGCGTCGGCATTTGTATTACTTTTTCCTTTTTGATATATGATGTTATATTCAAATTCCTCTAAACGTAATCTCCACCTCGTTAAACGACTATTAGGTTCTTTTATATTCATCAAATACTGTAGAGGTTTGTGATCCGTGATAATGTAAAACTTCCTTCCGTATAAATACGGTCGGAAATACTTGGTGGCCCATACAATAGCCAGCAGCTCTTTTTCTATGGTGCTGTATTTTGTTTCGGCATCGTTTAGAGTCCGCGATGCATACGCAATCGGCTTATCAGCTCCTATAGGCCCTTGTGATAATATAGCACCCAGGGCAACGTTTGAGGCGTCTGTACGCAAATTAAAATCCTTTTCAAAATTAGGATATTGAAGAATAGGATCATTAATAAGTAAATTTTGACAATGTTTAAAACAATCAACGTATTCAGGGGTAAGTTGAATTTTAGCTCCTTTTTTTAAACAAGATGTTACTGGTTTAACAAGATGGGCAAAATTCGGTATGAACTTCCGATAGTAACCAACTAAACCAAGGAAGGACTTAATTTCTTTGGTAGTTTGTGGTATAGGAAATTGTTGTATGACTTCAATTTTATTTGGATCCGGTTTTACGCCGTCGGCTGTTACAATGTGACCTAGGAAAGGAGTATCCCTTTTTAAAAATTCAGTTTTGTCAAGTTGTATTTTAAAATTAGATTCTCTAAGGCGTCGGAAAACTGCTTCTAAATTAAGGATATGTTCTTGTAATGATGAACTGTATATTATTATGTCATCCATATACACTGTCACATTTATGAGCCCACGCAAAACATTATCCATGACCCGTTGAAAAGTCGATGGAGCGTTTTTTAACCCAAAAGGCATGCGTAAAAATTCGTAGTGACCACGATAACCGTCATCAATACTAAAAGCGGTTTTTGGGATGTCCTTGGGATGTAATTCAATCTGATGAAAGCCTGATTTTAGATCTAAAACAGTGAAATACTGACTTTTACCTAATTTATCTAAAATGTCACTGATATTAGGAATCGGGTACCTATCACTCACAGTTTTCTCGTTAAGTTTCCTAAAATCAATCACCAAACGCCATTTTGTTTTGCCAGAGGCGTCTTGTTTTTTCGGTACAATCCAAATAGGTGACGACCAAGGGCTATTTGAAGGTCTTATAATTTTTTGACGTAACATTTCAGTTATTTGTTTTTCTACTTCCTGTTTGTGAACATGAGGATATCTGTAGGATCGTGTAAAAATAGGAATGTCATCTTCAGTATTTATCTGATGTTTAATCTGGTTAGTGAAAGTTAAAGGACTATTTTCGGTGTAAAATATGTCATTGTAACTGTGGCATAGTTTTAGTAAATTAAACTTTTCTTCCATATTTAAATGATCAGTGCGAACCAAAGACTCAATTTGTTGTTCATTTTCATTTATAGATTCAAAATTAAATATATCAAAATTATTGTAAAGTGTCTGCGCCTTAAGTGGCGAAACTAAGCTTACGATGATATCATTCTTAGTAGGATTCACTATCTCAAGGTATGCGTAACCCGACTCCGACTGTGTTATCGTCGCGGGAATATAACAATTGTTTATATAAGTTTCGGGTATGAATATATCATCACGCTGAATATTAACGGGTACTTTTACACATTTCGTCGAATTTGACCTAACTAAAGCTTCAAAAAGATTATAGGTGAATTATTAATTCCTGAATTCAGAACTTTAATAGGTATTTCCGCGTTCGGCGTAAATAACTTTTTATTGTGGAGGTCAACGTTTGCTTTCAAATTTTCCAGCATTTTATAGCCAATTAAACCATCAAACACATTATGAAATTTATAAATATAAAACTTTGAGGGGCATTTTTCATTGAATTCAGGAAAGCTTGGTATTTCTATGGAGTAGTTATTGTCAGTGGTACAATTTAAGTTTGTTACAGAAAACGGTTCATAAATTAAGGGTGAATTTTGAAAATATTTTTCAATTACCTCCGGAGACAAAAAGGACTGATTGGCACCAGTATCGATTAATTACTTAAGGGGTGGCTCGTTAATTTCGATAAATGGCAATTGTCTTTTAGTATGAATATTTATTTCAGTTAAGTTTCGGGTTTGGCACTCGAACCCTGGTGAAAATTTGGATCATTCTGTGTAGGCCAATATTGTGTAAAGTCATAATCGAGTTCATTATTATTCTCATAGGAATAACTTGCATACAGATCATTCTTATCAGTGCAAGGTACGTCGCAACTGTGCTCGGCGTGGGAGTTGTTTGGGTTAGTCTCGAGCATGTGCAATTCTTCAAACTGATTGCACATTGCTGCCGCAGGACACTGTACTATGATAATTGGGTACTGATGGCCTTAATGGAATATTTGCGGAATTATAGGATATTCCACTCATGGGTACAGGTTTAGATTGGGTATTCGGTTTATTGTCAGTATTAGAGTTATTAGAGTTTTGCTGCAACGCTCGGTGTGGGTTCTGTGGTCTATTAAAATAAGGTTTCGATGCGACAATATTATTATTATTCCTGTTAAAATAAGGTGTAAACGGTTTGAAAGGTTGCGAGTTATTGAACTTGAAATTTTGATGAGGTTGTAAGGGTTTGTTTAAATTTGGAAAAGGCATATTTCTAGAATTATTATTATTATTCTGGAAAGGCTTGTTGTTACTAACCATTGACAAATTATTACTTTTCTGTACATACCTAATATTTTCTTCCTCTTTAATATAATTAAGAGCTGTGGGCAAATCTACAGGGCGCATGGCTCTTATGGTTGTGCCAAAAGGTTCCTTAAGCCCTGATAGAAAAGTTTTAAGGGTTTGAGCTTGGAAAAAACTCCTTTTGCAATCCTTTACAGCCTCAACTGTTTCGTGAAGGTTTACATAATTAATAATAGTGTTTAAAATGTTCATGCAGCGGTTGTAATATTCCTGAGCGGATTCATTTTCCTGTTTCATATTAACTAAATCTCGGTTCAGCGAATTTTCATCCCTTTGGTCCCCAAAATTTTTTAGCAATACAGTTTTGATATGTTCCCATGATGAAACACCGTTAATATTAACTATTTCCTCGGCTTTGCCTTCCAATTTGTTTAAAATATTGTGTAAAATAATGGAATTGTTAAAACAATCTGAAGTAGTTCTGTCATAAAATTGTGTTAATATAGTTTCGGATGTTTGTATAAATCTATGTAATTGATTCGGGTTTCCATCATACTTAGGGATAATCATTAAAGCGGTTTTAATAGAAGATAACTTTTGTAAATCCATTTTGCAAAATATATCGATATGATGTGATATTTTCTATATAATGACAACACACACAAATACACAGTATAAACAACAAAATTCAATCAAAATTATCAATTGAGATCTCTCCTTTTCAATACAGAAATAGAACAAAAAAAAAATTATTACTTGTTTCTGAAGTTCTCCAAAAAATATAATAGTATATTAAATCCACCAACAATCAAAAGAATCTGGACTTACGATGTGATGAAAGCCCAGGTCCACAACTTCATGATTGAAGCCACTTCCGTTCTTCTCGCCGAAAACCACAGTAGGAAAATGTTTCAAATGTTGAGAAAAGTCTTTGTTTTTGATTTTTGAAAAACGCGGTTTTGCTTCAACTTTATCCGACGGCTGCGCCAATTATGGTTATTTGGGCAATCGGCGAACTTTCTTAAAGAAACAACTTTTCAGATGATAAAAATATAATGAACTTTTAGTACATGTTGTTGAATGAACAAGGTAGGAGAGTCTAACTTATAAAACTAACTTACATGCTACGCGGCTGGAGCGACGCCTACGTACACGCACACACTTACACATATGCACTACCGACACACACTATAACACGCGGTAAACTCTGCTTGCGCGATGCAGGATTTTGCGTGACGTCAGTGTGACGCATAGTTCACATGTGACGATGTTGATGCCGCCACAGTTTCATATAGACGCTTCCATTTTTTTGCATCATATCTTCGCGCTTGTATACCTTGAAGGATTAGTCAAAGGTGTACCTATATTAGGTACATCCACCAGTTATGTTTAAGACCCATGTAACCATGGCGAGCCTATTGTCATAAACCGGGCACAAATCCAGACTCCGGGCTGCTACTGAGAAATTCTAGATGGAAATACCCAATAACACTTTTCTCGACCCGGGAATCGAACCCAGGACCTCATGCTTAGCAATAGAGCTTGCGACCACTGGATCAAAGAGGCTGTAAATACAACATTTATGTATAACTAGCTGCGCCCCGCGGTTTCCCCCGCGTATGTCTCGATTCCATAAGAATATCGGAATAAAAAAATAGCCTAGCTGACATACAGCTATAATAGATCCCAAGATCCCCGGTGCAAGTGTGGGAGGGGAACACTGGGGTTGTTTTTAGTCAGTAAGAGTCTGACAGACCCCTCCGCCCGCCCCGGGGCGGAGGACATCCATGAGGATTTTTCACCCCGTGAACAAAAAAAAAAAAAAGGGTGTCAGCTATATTAGATAGACGAGAGGCGCCACGGCGTCCTCACCTTCCACCTGACGCAAGTCCTCACCGGACACGGTTGTTTCGGGAGTTTCCTGTTCAGGATAAAGCGGAACGAAACGACCGGGCGTCACCACTGTGTGGATCGCCCGGAGGACATGGTGGAGCATACAGTGGAGGTCTGCCCGGCTTGGGTGGAGCACCACCGTGTCCTCACAGAGGCGATCGGCGGCGGCGATCTCTCGCGTCCGGCCCTGGTTTAGGCCATGGTTCGGAGCGAGAGTGCATGGGAGGCTGTCACCTTCTTCTGCGAAGCAGTAATGCTTGCGAAGGAGGAGGCGGAACGCGTGAGGGAAAGGCAAGGTTTGCGGCCTCGCGCCTTTGCGCCCTCGCGCACCTAGTCCCCGTAGGAGACGCCCCGGGGCGTCGGGAGTCGCAAGCCGGTTTCCGGCCACCGTAGGAGCGGGCCTGGTGATGTTGAGCGATGAGTAGGTCACCGTCCGATAAGGACCAGGCCCAGGTCGACGGCGCGTTGTGTTCCACGCGCGCCTCATAGAGATGTCAGCACGAATTGACGGGGTCCAATTAGGGCCAATGCCTGCCAGGGTTGAGAGTTTGTCCGAAAGGGATATCGTGGCCCTGGCACACAGGCAAATGAAGGAATACGGGTGGGTTTTAGTCAGTAAAGTCTGACACTCCCTCCCGCTCCGCCCAGAGCGGGAGAAGTTATTTGACAATTTCCCACCCAAAAAAAAAAGGGTGTCTGCTACCTCCATACAAAATATTATCTAAATTGGTCCAGCCGTTTGAGCGTAAGGAAGTAACACACACACACTCACAAACTTTCGCTTTTATAATATTAGTGTGATTTGCCTTTCTATTCTATTATTTATTCTGGTTTATTTAGTCAGGAACGCAAAAGCAAAGGCATTGTCTGCCAATTACATGTCAAATTAACGTGCTCTTTGATTAAACAGCACTGATGATCGGAATTGTACCTATCTATCAATTGACACCTGAGTTGAGAATAGCTTTCAATTACATGTTAATGATAAATAGATATACAAATATGTAGTTGTAATAGAATGTACCTATGTATTGTTCCCTATGTCGATGCAACTATAGATTGTTGCATCGAGCGCAAAGTGAGTTATTAATGCACGAGTGTTATGTTGGTGCCCGAACGCGAGGGCACTAAATTAGCACGAGTGCATTAATTACTCACTTTAGCAAGGTGCGTTATCTACTTTTCTTTCAACTACCAATCTACCTACCGAGATAAAATATACCTACTCAAAATAAAAACTCAAGTTATTGAAAACCGGTTTTATTCAGCCGATTTTTATTTTCAGCCAGTATCTTTTTGATCTAATGCATACATTTTATATTAAACTTAATGGGAGACATTAAACCTCTGTAGTAAATTTATATCTAAATTAAAAAAAACAGTGCAGAAATGTTGTATGAAATCTATGAAAAACATGTAAAATTAATCGCTACAAAACCGATCACAAAGCACGTATTTTTTGCTTCAATCTCATTGTTGCACTGTCTTTCAGTGCAACAATGAGATTTCATACAACATTTCTGCACTGTTTTGGTTCTAAGCAAAAAAATACGTGCTTTGTGATCGGTTTTGTAGTGATTAATTTTACGTTTTTTTGTTTCCCTATACTTATACTACCTACAAGATAAGCAGCCTAAAATCTGAAAAACCAGGTAATCGAATCATCCTATATGACTTCCCCTCTGTCACTGTGTGCCTGTCATAGAAGGCATCTTAAGGTGCGTCCAGACAGTGTGAAGCTTGTGCTTCGAATGGAAAGCCACGCATTTGACGCGTACCTCAGGCTTAGTACCTGACATAAAAAATGCATCGCTTTTTCAGTACTCACCTTAGATCACGGTTACACGCTCAGTCTGGCGTCATTCTGGTATGTCCGTGACTACCACCGGACCACAACGCCAATCGCTTCCATATTTGGCAAATAATTAGTGCTCAATTAGTGCTAATTAGTGCTCGAACAACAGAATTGGTGCCTTAGTAGTTTTCGAGATAATCGACTTTGAAGGTGGTCCTGCGGTAGTCACGCTCCCTCCAGCAGGACCACCATGAGCGCCGAAAAAGGGGGCATGCTACAGCTATCCTAAGTATACAAATAATTAGTGCTCTTAAAAGTGATTCATTACGTAACAAAAAAAGAACTGAAACATTTGTATTTACCGAGAAATCAACGATGATAACTTTCGCGCGCTCGTTCAGCAGGACCACGACTTTGAGTGTTGATTCCAAGTTTCAGGAGCTAGTCGCTTTCCTCAAACCTACATAGAAAATTAGTGCTCTGCGAGATAAAATTGATACCCAAAATTCAAAATTACTACTCCAGTAGTTTACGAGATATACCATACCATTGGTGGGGTGGCGGTAGTCACGGTGTTAAATTTTCATTTGAAGATTTCCCTATTAAAAACTCTGTGATTTCTTCCCAAATTTATACAAAAATTAGTGCTCCTAAAGAAGTTATAGTAACCAAAAATTCAGATTCCCAAGTGTTAGATTTTAAGAGAAATTAGCTTTCATTACTTTTCCATACTAAATGTCCGCATATGACCCGACCAAATTAAGTTGTCAATGGTATAATATCGAGCAAAAACGAGCAAAAAAAAATCACGTTTGTTGTATGGGAGCCCCCTTTAATATTTATTTTATTCTATTTTTTAGTATTTGTTGTAATAGCGGCAACAGAAATACATCATCTGTGAAAATTTCAACTTTCTAACTATCACGGTTAAAGAGATACAGCCTGGTGACAGACGTACAGACAGACTGACAGACAGAGAGACAGATAGACGGCGGAGCCTTAGTAAAAGGGTTCCCGTTTTACCCTTTGGGTACGGAACCCTAAAAAAGCAAGGAAAATATTTAACCCACACCCTGCCCACATGGGGTATTACAGCCCGCTGCCTCTCACGCTGAGAGGAGTCCTGAGTCCAGAGAACGTATGCTGATTATGCTTACGCTAGAGGTACACAGGTAACGACTTAATGAAGTCACCGGCGCGGCGGCGTCTCGCTAAAGCCAGAACAAAATCTCACATCCACACAGATTTTGACATCGCTAGCGACTAATCAGCTGTCAAAATCTACGTGTAGACGTGAGATTTTGAAATCGCCAGCGAGTCGCCGGTGACTGCAGTCGCTGCGTGTGTACCTAGTATTAGGACAGGATAACAAACGAGGTTCAAACAGTATACAGCGTGTTTGGAAGCTAGGTGTAAAGCGTAGTGCAAAGCCATAATTTATGGGGGTGATAGTTGACACCATTTTGAGCATTTTCAGTATGTTTTTAAAAAGGGTTGAATGATTGAGGCTTTTTTATTTTTCAAATTTAAAAATTATTCTACGACTTCAAAAGTGTCTTGTATTTTTTTTCAATAACACAGAGGCTTGGAACTTGGTTTATTAGACTAGATGCAAGTGACATTAACGTAGGAAAATAAAAAATAAATACATTATCAGCTGTGGGCACTGTTGGCAATTAACTACAAAATTGCAGATAAATAAACCATACTTATACATGCATGGCTAAAAGTGTTGGAAAATAAAAAATCACACGCGTGTGAAATACATTGCATTGTGAACCTAATCGTAGTGCGGTATGAACCAGCTTTCGAGGAAGTGTATTGAGAAATATATTGAATTGAATATTAGAAATTCTGTTTACCAAAATATGAACTGGCAATAATATCGGTTAAGAAATTTCAATAGCATCAGTTACAATGCTGTATTTCTGCAGATTTCCTACATAATTATTAATATTTCATGTTCTGGAGGTACATTTCAGCCGAGTGCTGTGAATGAGCGCTACTTTTGCGGTTGCAGGCGCTTTGAAAGTTTTAAGAGACGAAAATGGGTCACACAACAGCAGTTTATCCTTTGCAGTTTCAAAAAAGTTGTAACTGTAAGTGTTACATACTCATTGCGTTAGGTATAACTTAGTTATACGTCAAGTCATATGAAACTTAAGTAGAGGAGCTCGTGGCTGGTAATAACAGTCACGTGGGTCGATCCATCAGGTTTAGCTACGCTTGCCGGGGTTGATCCGTGGATAGGTCCATCTTTACATACCGAGACTTCTCCGTACCTCGGAAAGAACGTTCAGCCGTTGGTCCCGGCGGACAGTAGTTACGGGTCGTCAAGTCTGACAACCAGTCTTACCAAGGGTTATCGCTAAGATCGCTTTTAGCGATAAGACCGCCATTGTGTCACACTATGTAAAATTTCAAAATTTATATCTGTAATTTGTTTGTATGGACATAATAAAGAGTATTCTATTATATTCTATCGTTACTACCCAGTTACTTTTGGGGTTGTGGAGGTCAGATAGGCAGTCGCTCCATGTAAAATTCTGGTATTCTGATACATCCGGTTGGACTGGAAGCCGACCCCAACATAGTTGGGAAAGATAGAAGATATGAAAAAAAATACCGGCCAAGTGCGTGTCGGACCTCGCACAATGTTCCGTATTTGGGATGAATTTATCCAAACAAAGTTAACATTGTAGTTGAAAAATATGATCCCCATACATTCCAACTGCAAATGTAAGTTTGTACGCACAATATTGAGTGATTTACCATGTTATTTTAAGATTACAGACTTCTCATAGGTTTTCCTGTAATCTATAAGTAAAGAACTAATTTCTCTATTTATATCAACATTTTAGGCTTAGTAGTTTCGGAGATAAGGGGGGGGGAGGTGAATGGTAATTTTTTATTAATTTTCATCATTTTTTTATAAAAAACTTTTTTTTTTAATTTGCCCCCCAATAGTGACCTCCCTAATCAAAATTAATTTATTTACGTAACACGTCTGTGTTTGGGTCACAGAATTTCATATGTGTACCAAATTTCAAATTATCGGTCCAGCAGATTCGGAGCAAATCAGCTGTGACAGACGGACAGACAGACAGACAGACAGACCAACGAGTGATCCTATAAGGGTTCCTTTTTTCCTTTTGAGGCACGGATTCCTAATAGATACATGAGTGACTGGGAAACTGAGTTAAAACAGTGACAGTAGAAGCCTTTTACGAAATGCTACTGGTTGTTGTTATAGGACTAAAGTTTTAGCCTCGGATCGGGTTGGTTAACCCAGAATTTAGATGATAGTGAAATGGACTCTTTTTTTAGACCACCTTCTATTTATCTACTATGTGCAGGGTGTAGGGACATCGACGCGCATAATGTCAAGTACCATAAATTGCGTACATGAGCTGATTTTTAGGGTACCGTACCTTTACCCTTACCGTTCTCGGTCTTTGGTATAAAGTTAATAAACAATACTTAAAAAAATAATTGTTCAGCCTTTTAATGTACCCAAGAGATAACGTGATATTGTACCCAAGAGACTGGTCACCGACAGAGTGAATAATTATTATCACATTTAAAACGATGATTGATGTTTTAAAAACCTCCTGCAAAGGTTGAAATTCCGCGTTTATATTTTTTTTTAATATAGAAATACAATTAAATTATAAAAGCCATCTCAAAACAGGATGTTTCATATCGAGAATGATAACAAAAAATGTAGTACTCAGTACTCACCTCGAACGAGAGAGAGAGGTAACGCTGATTTTTAGGATTGCAGAATCCGGCCATATTTTTTCTTTATTTAGGTTTTGAGGCGTTCAGCATTGTGCGATTGAAAGTGCTTTTATCCTATACAACTTTTTTTGGTTTGGCGTAAAAATAAAACGGTAGGCTCTACAATTCGTGGTACAGTACGAATTTTCCTATACGTCTGTGAGAAGGCTTTTTGAAAATATTTTCGATGAATTCTGTGGAGTATTTTTTTTTTGGGAGGCTTTTATTTTTACTGAATCTTTTTGAGCTTTTTCGGTAGTGTTGTCGAGGCAACAAAGAGATTTACGCTGAAATTTTAAGTATTAAAGGAAAACTGAGCTGATGAAATTACCATCAGTGTACCTACTTATTAAGACAAGGTATGTAACGGTGAGTGGGCAATTATTAGTAGATAATGTCGATTAGGGTACATTTTAAATTGTTCGATGGGTTATATATTATTATTAGTATTGATATCAGGATAGGTCATGAAAAATGATTTTTGATGATAACACTACTCACTCTATAACTTTTTGTACTACATTAACTAACAGGCTATTAAAAGTAAAAATATAATATCTTATTCTAACTGAAACAATATTAACAAACTAAAATATGGCGTCGAAAAATTCCTCCGCATCGCTGTCGACTGGTAATGTACCCAAGAGACTGGCGACATTGCCACGTTGTATACTTGTATGGCAATGCTTAGCTTCTGGCCAAGGTAAAAGCCAACCCTTGGGTCACGGGCAGTGTAATATTCAAAATCCTAAAATCCTCACTTTCTTCTCTAAATAAGACAATAGTTTCCACAATTTCCGTCCAACTGTACAACCAACTCGTCCCAATTACAAACAGTTGGACCAACAAAAGTTTCCATCATTATAATCTAGACATTTCGATTGCCACTGACACATTTCCCAGGGTACAACTTTGAAGATCTGACTCTGAAAGGGTTAGATCCGAACCTCAATTACAGAGGGTCCATTTTGTGTGAAGTTCCGTGTTAGTCAGACATGTTTGTAATGAGAATTTGTGGTGACGACGTTCAGTTATATCTTCATGTTCACTCGGGAGGGTAGACAAAGTTTGTAGCGACAATGGTTGGGACCTTGTAATGCAAAGCGAAGTGTGTAGCGTGGGGTACACAATAGCCGGAGCGTGTTGTTGCAGAAGTTTTTAAATAGCGTTTGATTTTCTATGAGGTACTCCAGACAGAATATGGCTTGTAAGTTATGATGGAGAATCAAACGCTATTTAGAAACTTGTTTCCTCACACTAGGAATTTCTCCTGTATCGTGGGTGCGTTTACAAACATTTAAACTCACATACACAAACAGCCAGACCCGGAACAACTACTTGTAGGTCATACAAATATTTGTTCCGTGCGGGAATCGAACCCGCGACACGCAGCGCAGCAGTCAATCGCTTAACCACTGCGCCAACCGTGCCGTCCGTGCCGTATTTAGACAGCTATTGGGTACTTATCAGTTAATCTTCTAATATCGTGATGATTGCATCGCATTAGTGAAGATGCTACTGCCGATCAATCCTCTTAAAGATTTTTGAGGGGAGTTTGGTATAAATTCTGCTGAATTGCCTCCCCTATTGCCAACAGTACTTGGCAAGTATCTAGGCTGCTTATTTATGTACTATAACATACGTCCGAATTCTTTCTAGCTCTGACCTTCTTTTAGATTTATAACCAAACCCGACTTTTAAATTGCATTAAACCTCGTTTGTCACGCGACTATTTTAAAGGTTTCTTTTTTCAAACGTTCTTGATTCGGTGGTATTCGTGGTTGATCGTGTCGTTTCGGCAATACGTTCTCTTCTGTTGCTTAGTATTGTAAAAGTTTACTTTGAAGGGCGTACTGGCATACTGTCGTATTGGCGTACTGGCGTACTGTCGTACTGGCGTCCTGGCGTATTGTTATTCAACGTAAAGCGGCCGAGTTCGTTGTCACGCTATTGTTTGAAGGTACGGTGCTGTGGGGTGGTGCAAGCGATGAGAGATGAAGATATTATGTCACCATTGTTTTTTTTTTTACCATGAGCTTAAAAACTGAATTTTGATTCTAACTTGACAAAGTAATATATACAAACAGCCTAAATATTTAACACACCTATGCATTATTCGACAATGGCATAAACTTACGTCTTTTTCCTAAGGGTTTATACATATAAAAACTTCAGGATGCCATGATTATGCACAACCCCAACATATTGCCTATACAAATTTGTTCATACGAAGGCTCGAGCGCTCCTGGCAGGGCACCGGCAAGATGGTCAGACACGATCAAAAAGTCTATTGCAGGCAGCATCTACCGCATAACTTAGAGGCGCGTCGTATGTAGTTGCGATCCTCAGCATTGAAGAAACGACGAAGAAGAAGAGAGATAACCAAGGCTAGAACAATGACATAAGTGAAATTATGATATTTTAACCAATGACGTATTATAGATAGACGCGTCACGCGTCATACACGAACGTTAGTGCACTCAAAAACAGCGTAAGCCAAGATTGTAGCTACATACTTGCATACAATCATACAGCGCGTGAAGAAAAGGAAATACCTATACCGATATCTGTTGTTAGAAAGAGATGAGCATACATACTTAGTTTCGTCACTAGCTGCTGCATGTTCATTGGCGCGTACGTAATAATAATT
This sequence comes from Tiliacea aurago, assembly GCA_948098905.1. Taxonomy (NCBI): domain Eukaryota; kingdom Metazoa; phylum Arthropoda; class Insecta; order Lepidoptera; family Noctuidae; genus Tiliacea; species Tiliacea aurago. The sequence continues at coordinate 20,099,577 of OX402586.1, read as the reverse complement.
ATTATTATTGTAAATGTCAGGCAATTGCCTGGCATTTACTTTGCCATTTTTGAGCGCAGGTAACACATCATTGATTTTAACGGAATAGAGATGTAATATACTAATGGCGTGCCAATCCTCAATAATAATTACAATCAATATTGCAGCGTAACCTCTGCGGTTTAAACCTGTTAGTTTACCTTTTCTAGCTGGCCATCAATTTTCTATTCTTAATTTTTCTGATTTTCAAATTTAAGTACGTTTTGAACAAGGTTGCTAGTTTTTTATTTAAAAAAAAGTCAGTTGCTAAGTATCAGAAGTTCAATCTAGTCAGTGATATAAATTTCGGACTATTATAATGTAAAATTGTACCAAGTAAAAGTTATTGTAGGTATACATATTTTATTGATTGTTGAATTATGCAAATTGTGTAAGATATTCTTCAAGGTATACCCACTATTCCCTTATTTGCTCACTCAACGGAGGTTTTAGCCTTTTCTTTAGTGTAATACCCTATTTTATTTGTATTAGGTGTAGAACCAGATAAAAAGGGCCGCTTCCGGGCTTTTTTTTTCGGGTTCCTGACTATCTACCAGGCATGCGTGCTCTAACACTTTTTTAATGTTGTTTTTCTTGTTTCGTCTTCACCAGCCGCATAGAATCCTTGGAGTTCGAAGACGTATTGGTGTACGACACATGATCGTCGTATCACCTGCGGTTCAGTCGAAGCGCGCTACGCCTTGCAATATACAAACTGCGTGCCATAGCTTAGGAGTAGATTCAGTATAGGTAAAGGAACCCAGGAAAAATAAAAAAATAATTCAAATAACCTAAATAAAAATAAACACTTATGTCCAAAAAAAATTGCAAGATCAACATAATTTAGTACCTACTAACTTAAAATAGCAATCTTTTAGAATTTTTTTTTTTTTTTTTGTTTAAAGCATTTAGAATTCTTGAATTGATTCTGAGTTTTTATTTTATTTTTCCTGGGTTTCTTTATTGATACTAAACCTACCCACTAAGATATGGTACGCAATTTCTTTAACATCCTTTATAATACAATATGTACACTAAGGTACAGGAAGGTATATTTGCTTACATGTTAAAAGCACTCCTATTCCTGTTTACATTAGTAAATCATTTCCCGCTACAGAAACTCAAAAAGCAAAGTGCATATTTAAAATACAGCTTTATTTCACTGCAAATGGTCCTGAAATTACTCTTGTAAACAAACTTTGAAACTCCAAAATTGGTTGTTGATTTTAGGAAAATTTTCCACACTGCTGAAATGGCACTAAGTGATGGCTTTTAACGAGGGCCGATTTATAAATTATGCAGTAGGTATACTTAATTAGTTTCATAAGCTTATTAGCAAAACTTTATCGAAGTCCTTTGAAGAAGCTGCCACCGGCTAGAACTTGTTTATATTTAGAACTTGTATTGTGTATTTATTTTATTTTCTATATCTTTTGTTGCTTTTTGGATCTCACTAAATGCTGCACCGTTATCACGTCAACTCCGGCTGTCGCTGAACACCAGCGCTGCGGCTCTGTCATGCATAGTAACAAAAAAAATGCAAATTCATTCGTTCGTTCGTTTTATTTCGTTTGTTATTTTTTTTGCAAATTTCTACATTTATATCTGTAGTTTTAATGGCGTACATAATAAAGAGTATTATATGTTATTCTGCATTATGCTGAACGATGGCCGTTTTGCGTAGATGTGAAACATATTTTACCCGAACTTGTTCTTCTTTGTGTTTTTTCTGTGCGTCATGTTTTACCGAAAATAAACGTACTTATTGTCTTTTTTAGGGTTCCGTACCCAAAGGGTAAAACGGGAACCCTATTACTAAGGCTCCGCTGTCTGTCTGTCCGTCTGTCACCAGGCTGTATCTCATGAACCGTGATAGTTAGACAGTTGAAATGTTCACAGATGATGTATTTCTGTTGCCGCTGTAACAACAATAAATACCTACTAAAAACGGAATAAAATAAATATTTAACCCGAGCTCCCATACAACAAACGTGATTTTTTGCTCGTTTTTGCTCGATATTGATAACGGCAACAGGTAGATGCTTGAAATATTCACAGAATATTTAGTTATATGTTCACTTTAAAATTAAATAATAAATTAAACAAATATTTAAGGGGGCTCCCTTACAAAAAACGTGATTGTTTTGCTATTTTTATAGATAATAGAAAAAAAGAAAGAAAATTTGTTTATTCTGCACAAACAAAACGCACATTTCAACAAATATAAACATAATTAAAATACACACATACAAAGTAGCCAAAACCCTCGTATCCAATACACTCAAAAATTTTGACAATTATTTCCATTGGTTTCGATAATAATGACATCGATGATGATGGTGTGGATGTTGATGGTATATTTGTGGATAATGGTACGGAACCCTTCGTGCGCGAGTCCGACTCGTACTTGGCCGGTTTTTTATATCTTTGCCACCGTGCCTGCCTATTTTTGTCGCCAAGCAGACATGTTGTGTTCCGGTTTGAATGGTATGGGATGCCAGTAGGTACACTTTTGTTTCTGCTGGAAGGGTGGCATCACTCTTGCGATACCTCTGGCATTACCCGAGGCGGCTGTAATCATTTACCATCAGAGAGCCGCCTGCTTGTTTAAAATCCAATAAAAAAAAATTGACACTTCTAATTTTTAGACCAACACGTTTAACTCTCAGGCGCGCTTTTTGAACGCGACGCTTTTTTTACCGGGCACTGGATTCTGAACGTTCGGCTTTGCACTTAGATTTTAAAGTCCAATGGTGCAGTTTTTAATGCGCTAAGGTTGCGTTCTGTTAGATTCTCAACGCTCGGTTTAGCACTGAGAGTCAAAAACCAGTACGCGTTTTAAAACGCTGCTTTAAAAAAAGTGATTATGCGAACGGGGGCTAAACGTTACTCCTGTCACTGTCGCACAACTGTCAAACTAAAAGTGCAAGATAAAGACGAGAACGTTGTAGAATAAGAAGAAGAACGAAGAAGTTTATAGGTCTTGGCCTCAATCGCTATAACTTTCTGTTTGGGACACACTCCAAGTCATGTTATGCAAGGAACTAAAGGAAACGAAAACTATTTGTATATCTATTACGAAGAACACTTTTCTTTAAAACTCTGGGCATTTTAAAATAGTGATATTGTAGAGATTTTTTTTTAAAACGTTTTCTTGTTGAAAACTAGTTAAAACTAACTAAATAGTTGAATTCACTTTATATAAACAAAATTATTTTTATCAAATGCGAAAACTGAATATAGTTTGTTCAGAATAAGGAACTGAATCGATTTCAATAATGTTTACACCATGTTATATTTTGTCCCAAAAATATTTAAGTGTGATGGAAAATGTTATCACCATTTAATTACTTACAATACAATCGCCGTACGGTTAGATATACTAAAAATAATGTTGTATAAGACAGTGGAAATTACAATTTATATAGCAAGATGGATAGATGACAAAAACACTTGACTGGTAAATAAACTTCTCTAAACTTCAAGAAACTACGGAGGAGCAATATAATTATGTTCAAAACACTTTTATTAAAGTGAAGAGAACAATAGTGAGTGGGTTACTGAAATAATTTCACAAAGTTTTGCGTCTCTAAACTAAAGTGGATTAAAATAATGCTTTGTTTATTTTGAGAAAGTTCGTGCCTTTTAGAGTTAAGTGAATTCGCTATGAATGACATTAAACACCGGCCAAGTGCGTGTCGGACCACGGAAAATGAAGGGTTCCGACACGGTGGGTTTTAGTCAGTAAAAGTCTGACACTCCCTCCCGCTCCGCCCAGAGCGGGAGAAGTTATTTGATAATTCCCACCCAAAAAAAAAAAAGTGGGTATTAATTATACTAAGAAATTAACATTGTAGTTTAAAAACATGTTCCCTCATACATTCCAACTGCAAATGTAAGTTTGTCACAGAAGTCCATATGTTTACCAAAGTTCAACTTAATCTGTCCAAAAGATTTGGAGCAAATCGGCTGTGACAGACGGACAGACTGACAAACACACGACACGAGTGATCCTATAAGGGTTCCGTTTTTTCTTTTTGAGGTACGGAAGCCTAAAAACGCGATCACGTTACAATTACATCTATATAGCGCGCAACTTGTAATGCACAATCATACTGATATTACAAATTAGATCAAAGTGGTAATTTTAGTAATCTACGCTGTCATGGTCAAACTATAAACAGATTACATGAAAATGGCCCACGGACAAAGCTATTTTTACTAAAATATAATAAAACTATCGACCCTTCCCTGCTTCTCTACAATGCACGGGTACAAAGATAAATAAGAATCTAACTATTATACACATTCCACATAACCCTTCCCTGAATAAATTCCCTACATGATGGTGTAAACCGCATCCACATCCGTTACGCAGTTTAAAAGATTAAAGCGGTCACAGAGCACGAAAAGCTACTTTGTTTTGTTCTATTTAAAGACAGCTAGTTATGCACATATATAACATTATTTTTAGTATATGCGAAACCTGAATATAGTTTGTTCAGACTATGGAACTGCGATTCCAATATTTTTTACACCATGTAATATATTTTGTCCCAAAAATATTTATGTGTGATGGAAAATGTTATCACAATTTAATTACTTACAATACAATCGCCGTACGGTTAGGTACCTACTGCCAAATTATTATCAATGAGCGCAAGACGACCCGAAGGCGCGGGGGCGCCGTTAGCATGTTTTTGTACGGACAACCCGGTAACATAACAACCTTATAACTTTATGATTTTTCATGATACAGTTTTGAAGAGAGAACGCCACCTGCTACATCATCATCATCATAATTTCAGCCGAAAGACGTCCACTGCTGGACATAGTCCTCCCCCAAAAGGAGGTGGAGGGGGTTGCCACAATCGCCACGCTTGGCAGACGGGTTGGCGACCGCAGTATGGTGTTAAAATGCATAGATATCGCTGCTGCCCATTCTCTAGTAAGTCCCTTAGTCGCATTTGACGACACCCACGGGAAGGAATAGGATGGTGCTATTCTTTACCTCCGGCACTACACGGAACCACTTGCTACGCCCTTAAATACTCCTTTTGCTTCTATTTATAGTTATATAGATGACAACAATATTAATTTTAACAATATACATTTTTATTAATTTATTATATTAAATTGGTTGTAAGGCTATTATGCTAGTTATTCTATTATGCTAGTTATTTTAAGTACTGTTTATTTTATTTTATTTTGTTACCTGTTTACTTATGTACAACTCATCAAACCTGACTTGGATTCTGTACGTATTCCTCGGGTGACCACTGAAAATCAGCGCTGTGCTGTGGGTCCCCCATAGCACAGCATCATGCTGAGTGCAAGCCTTCTTATGCAGCTTCCGACTATTTGTTTGTTTGTTATAGTACTTAGATCTGTTTTGTGTATCCTTCGAGTTTATTACATAATTATTATGTTTTCGTACGCACGTTTTTTCTGTGACAAATCAAATTATTATTCTTTCTATCCCTCTTTCTTTTACCAAGTTTTGTATGACCACTTAAAAGACTTGGTAATATTGTTATCAGAATTTAATTTTCATCAAATACGGATTCAGTTCACGGATTCGCTCGTGGCTAAATGATAACAGCTCCACGGGTCGATCGAAGGTTAAGAGCTACTACACTTTCCGCCGTCAGTTCGTGGGTGATCATTCCTTACATATCAAGACCCCTCCGTTCCTTGGAAAGCACGTTAAGCCGTTGCTCCCGGCTCTCATTCCTACGAATAAGACAAAGATCTTCATCTTTGACATTCGTTACGTTAGTCAGAAGCCCAAAAGTCGCACAACCAGTATTACCAAGGGGTATCATGTTACCCAGTAAGAAAGAAAGAAAGAAAATACGATTATTTGCGGTAAACATGACGCAAAAAAGAACATAAACACAAAAAATAAGGAAAGGTTGGGGGAAACTTGCGTCACATCTACGCAAAACGGCTATCGCTCAGCATTATGCTGCGACCAGACGCAAGACAGAGCACCAGCACTGGTTTTCAGCGATAGCTGGCGCTGACGTAATGACGTCGTCCGGCGCAGCAAACAATTAACGTAATATGACGTTATACTGGTACAGCATTAAAGACAAATATTGTAATTTAATATAAATGTGATAGAATAAACTAAACAGGAATATTACAAACTAGCTTTCGCCCGCGGCTTCGCCCGCGGCTTCGCCCGCGTGGATGTCGAAAAAAAAGCAGCTTCTCTATCAGCAGCATTCCCCCAAAACATTATACCATATCTTAGTTGGAACCAACGTAGTAAGCGTGGTAAGCAGATAGGAGTGCAGTTTGATTTACAACTTTACGAAGGATATATATAGCAGCATATAAATACAAACTTCGTTTTGTACATACTTGTTCAATATACCTACATGTCCTCCTCCATTTCATGTCTAAGTTTATTTGTAAGAAATTTTGTATTGTTTATTTTATCTACGTTTTTGTTCTTAAATACTAATTGATGTACCAACTTATGAGTTATTCAAGGTACGCAGTAAAATTCTCCCGAAAACTATGTACCCCTTTTTCCGATTCTCGAAAAGTCAATATGAGGTTTGAGTTTTGAGTTAATCGGACTAAGCGCGTTAAGATTCTTTAAATACAAACCATAACACTCCCTAAAATCCTTTTGAGGGGTAGTTTTGAAAAACGCAAAAGTTATGACAAACTTTGTTATTTAAGTAATGACTGCCTCGTTAGTCTAGTGGTCACAGGCGCGACTGCTGAGCATGAGGGGTGGGTTTGATTCCCAGGTCGGGCAAAGTGTTATTGGATTTTCCATTAGGAATTTCTTAGTAGCAGCCCGAAGTCTGGATTTATGCCCGGTTGATGGCAATAGGCTCGCCCCCTATTAAATGGTACTTAAATAAGTACTCGGGCCAAATTTCAAGTTTATATATCAAAAGAAATAAGATTCTGTTCATACAAACTATATCGCCCCTTATTACACACTCAAAGGGGTTAATTGTTGAAACATCGTTTTTGACGTTTCTATTATTGGATTTATAGGTTATTTATACCAATTTTCAAGTTAATCAAGCCACGCAGTAGAATCCTCCCTTGTAAATTGACTATCCACTTTCACCCTATTATTAGGGGCAGATTTAATAAAAACCGAATAAAGTTATTCTTTATTTTTTGTGTTCAGAATAAATCCTGAGTTTCAAGTTAATCGACCGTGCGTTAAAATTATTCCAAAGAATTTTGATATACCCCAATCCCCCTTTGGGGGTAGTTTAAAAAAACAAAAAATGACAAACTTTATATTTTACTTAGGTTAGTATTCGTGACAAGTTTCAGGTTTATTAACTCAAGGAATAAGATTTTCCATACAAAAAAAATCCCCCTTTTCACCCCCTTAAAGGTTGAATTGCCAAAAACCCCTGATGGCTACGTCATAATTTAGGGTTAATCAAGCCACACAGTAGAATCCTCTCTTGTAAAATTGACTACCCCTTTTCACCCTGTTAAGGGTCATTACCGCACGGTCTCCCGTGAGGCGGCGAGCCTCCTTGCCGGACTGTCGCCGTGGGATCTGGAGGCAAAAGTCCTCGCACACATCTGGGAGTGGCGGGAGGAGGCGAAACGCAGGGTCGAAACTCCGCTGCCGCGAGAAATCACGGCACAGCGGACGGAGCTCCGGTGGGATCTCATGGTGGCATGGAGAGTGGGATCGCCACAATCCAGCGCTGGGCACGCCACAATTGTGGCGATAAGTCCCCTCTTTGAGGAGTGGCTAGAGAGGCGCCACGGCGTCCTCACCGGACACGGTTGTTTCGGGAGGTTCCTGTTCAGGATAAAGCTGGAGGAAACGCCCGGGTGTCACCACTGTGTGGATCGCCCGGAGGACACGGTGGAGCATACGGTGGAGGTCTGCCCGGCTTGGGCGGAGCACCGCTGTGTCCTCACGGAGGCTATCAGTGGCGGCGATCTCTCGCATCCAGCCCTGGTTCAGGCTATGGTTTGGAGCGAGAGTGCATGGGAGGCCGTTACCACCTTTTGTGAAACAGTAATGCTCGCGAAGGAGGAGGCAGAACGCGTGAGGGAGAGGCAAGGTTCGCGCCCTCGCGCCCTTAGTCGCCGCAGGAGACGCCCCGGGCGTCGGGAGTAGCAAGCCGGCTTCCGGCCACCGTAGGCGCGTGCTTGCGGACGGTGAGCGATGGGTAGCTCGCCATCCGATAAGAACCAGGCCCGGTTCGACTGCGCGTTGTGTTCCACGCGCGCCTCAAAGAGATGTCAGCACCAACTTACGGAGTCCGTTAGGGCCTGCCATGTTTGTCCGAAAGGGATATCATGGCCCTGGCACACAGGCAACGGAAGTAACACGGGTGGGTTTTAGTCAGTAAAAGTCTGACACGCCCTCCCGTTCCGCCCAGAGCGGGAGAAGTTATTTGATAATTTCCCACGCAAACAAAAAAGGGGTCAATTTTCGAAAAACTGATAAATTCTTTTATTTATTTTGGTTTACAGTATAAATACTGAGTTTCGAGTTAATCGGACCGCGCGTTAAAATTCTTCCATACAAACTTTGTCATCCACAAACCCCCCATTATGGAGCAGTTTAATAAAAAACAAAAATGTCACACTTTATAATTTACTTAGGTTAGTATTCGTGCCAAGTTTCAGGTTTATTAACTCAAGGAATAAGATTTATCCCCCTTGTTCACCCCTTAAAAGTTGAATTTCGAAAAATCCCTTCTTAGCGGATGCGTATAGTTTCCAACAATACTCGTAAGCCGAAATATTAGTGATTTTAAGTTAAAAAGAAATTTCATTAAAAATAAAATTTTATCCCCTTTTTCACCCCTTATGGGTTCAAATTCTAACAACACCGTTGCGTTAGCTTCCAACCATAAGCCTAGATAATAAATTTAGTGATTTACTTCGAAAATTAAGGACTTTCCATACACAACATCATCCCCCTTTTTAACCCTTCGGGGGTAGAATTATCAAAAACGCTGAGACATGTATCAATTAATTTTCAATCGTCAGCCTAAACACAAAATTTGAATATTCTAACTTCAAAACTGACGGACTTTCATATAAACTTCCATCCCCTATTTCACCCTCTTAGGGGTAGAATTTCGAAAAACCCTTTCTTAGTGGATACCTACTCTTCACAAAGAACACACCCTCCAAATTTCATGTTTCTAGGATCAGCGGTTTAGGCTGTGCGTTGATATATCAGTCAGTCAGTCAGTCAGGACTTTGAATTTTATATATATAGATAGACATACATGCTGTGAGAATATTGTCTTCCATAAACTTTTTACGCTATATGTAGTGGCAACATTTAATAACTGGGTTGTGGAGGTCAGGTAGGCAGTCTCTCCATATAAAATTCTGGTATTCAGCTCAGATTCAGGAAAAAGACTAGGTAAATTAAAATGGTTTTACAAATAGCAGCTTGATTTTTAAATTGTGTACGTTATTTTATGTGACAAGTCGACAGGAATGCAGACATGGAACAATATCTAAGATAACGGTAAATAACGTGCCTTCAACGTGACCATAGTAACAAAGTTTTGACATTCAATTTCAACTCTTTTCCACAAGTTGTCAGTTACTAAAATAACTATTGTAGACTATGAAATTGTGTACAAAATGTATGAAATAATTTATATTTTGTTTAGAAATATAGTCGGATTAAAAGGTTTTATATAATTATATAGGCAAGATTCTACTAATGCGTATAACTGAATATAATATAATCAGCCTATCACGTTCCCACTGCTGGGACACAGGCCTCCATTCTATGAGAGGGAGTGGGCCGTAATCTACCACGCGGGCCCAGTGCGGGTTGGTAGATGTCACATGTCTGCGAAATGTTGGTTCTAGGACATGCCGGTTTCATTACGATGTTTTCCTTCACCGGTTTTTAGAGCAGTGGTAATGAAGTAATTTACACAAAGTAAACCGCCTATCAGGGTTTGAACCTACGACCTACAACTCGTAAGTCGCAGTCGTTACCACTGGGTCACCACTGCTCCCGCTGGGTCACCACTGCTCCCTATAACTGAATATGAACGACCATTATTGCTTGGCTTGCGTTGTTGTCTTAACATTAATATTTTTTTCTTATATCTAAACAGCGATGCCATTTCGATTAACTTTAATGAAACCGCTTAGCTGAGGAACATCATTATGATCGCCTAGCGTTAATTGCGTCTCAAGGGAATCCGCTTTCTCTATTTCCTTCTACATCGCTTTGTCCCCTAGAAAGAACTTACATCAAATGTTCATGCTGTTCAATATCATCCTCAAATAAAACCGAAAAAATAAAAAATATAAATGTTAAGAAACAACGCAAGCCAAGCAATAATGGTCGTTCATATTCAGATAAACACATTCGTAGAATCTTGCCTTCGGTCAATTAATAAATATGTTAAGCACCTTAAGTTTAATTTATACTTGCCATGCACCTTTTTATTTTTCTAACTACGACTTGGTCAATATTTTGAATAAAAATGACAGTTCTAATAGGTGACATGAGCCCACTACGTGAGAAAGGAATTTGCTATGTCAGAGATTTTGATGCGGCTTTCGCCATCTTTGTGTGTACAATAAATATGTTAAAAATATCATCATCATTTCAGCCGAAAACGTCCACAGCTGGACATAGGCCTCCCCCATATTGAGGCCGGTAGGGTGGTTGCCATAATCGCCACCACGCTCGGCGGGTTGGCGATCGCAGTATGGTCTTAAAATGCATAGAGAACGCTGCTGCCCATTCTCTGGTAAGTCCCTTAGTCACCATTTACGACAACCACGGGAAGAAATAGGGCTGTTAAAAACATACAAATAATAAAGAAATCTCGATGTTTTGTCAAGTCGTAAAACCCGAGCGAAGCAGGGGCGGGGCACTAGTTACACATAAATGTTATGTAGGCTACGTGACGGTGCATAGCAATTAGGTAAGCATTTGAACGTTTAATATAAATTAATTTATTTAATGGGATGATATTTCTGTGTGAATTGTATATTTTTTTGGGTGTTTTTTATTCCATCCCAGTTTGGTTGTCAATTTGCGATTTTATGTTGTGCCAATTCGTATTTTTACAGCAATTTTTCTCAATTTTGATGCAAATGTGAGACCTGTATTAAATATGTCTGAAACGAATGTTAATTATAAAAAAGAAACTGGAAACTTTTTTTGAACTATGACAAGACAAAAATACAAGAATCTTCTTGCTGTACTTACAGATGGTACCAACGATGTTTTTTTTCGAAAACAATAGGTAGGTAATCAAAGACCAAATCACTAAGGCCCACAAAAAGACAGACAGCTTATTTCCTCAACATTTTAGTCTAACAAAGTCTCTGATCTATAATAATGAATCCCTCAACAGACATGATCAAGCATGACAGGATACATTCTCATACTTTTTGTCAAAGCCTTCCAATTTTTATTCAGAGTTAATTTCCTGTGATATAAATCTCTCTACCAAACCTATTTTCCGAATAATTAATTATTCGAAACCAAAAGGTTATTCGAAGACTGCTCTGCCATGTTTCTACGAATATTATTCGGTTGGAAAATTCATAATGAAACGCTTTGATATTGATGTCGATAGCAAATGGGTTTGTTAACGTGTTCTTATTTGACAAACGTATTCTAGTGCCAACTGTGTACCTATCGAAAAATACTTATACAGAAATTCTTTATGAAATAGTTTCTCAAACTTGTTCAAAGAAGTGACGATATTTTACAGTCTTATTTTGATTTACAGGAAAAACTTTTTGATCATTTCCGTTCCAATTTGTACCTTTGCAATAAGTAACCCCATTGACTGTGGTTAAAAGTCACCAAGATTGCCCAACGGCAACTTTGGTGACTGTAGAAAAAAAAGAACGAAAAAGTCGTATCATCAAAACGATACAACCTTTTTTTCTGTAGTCAAACAGTGCAAAGCCGTGCGTGCCATGTTTAACAATCGACAGAATGACGCTGGCAGCACACTTCCGCCATGGAACCATAGCAGCGAAACCGCAGTAGTTCAATTCAACTGGCCCGCGTCATGTTCCGCAGTCAAATCGGATGTGAGTAGCGGAACATGACGCGAGCCAGTTGAATTGAACTACTGCGGTTTCGCTGCTACCGCCTATGGTTTCGTGGCGGAGGTGTGCTACCAGCGTGAATGTAAACGATGGCTATAAGTGTCCAAAGAAACGATGGATGTAGGTACTCTGTGAAAGATAATGGGGTTTATGGGGTTTATTCATAAACGTTGCTTAAACATAAGATACGTATGGTTCAACAGTCGCTAATCATTACTTAACTTTATCACAATTACAATACTTCATACAAAATTGTCAAACAGATGAATTGTGGGTTATTGGACGCAGATCATATTATGAATTGTCAGTTTGTGACCATTTTACGAATTTTAATATGATTCATAATACTATCATATTATGATTCTGCCAAAGCGTCCATTTTAGGCCCCCTGCAAATTGCAAAAAAAAATAAGAAAATTAGAATTTCGCGGGCTACCTTAGCGCATCCCCCTTACCTGATTAATATTTTTTGAAGAACGCACCCTGCCAATGAGAACGGCAGCTCATCCACAAAAGGGTTCAATACCACATTATCTTACGTAAACGGGACGTATCCCGCACAGGGGTGTATTATAGTCCACAAATTGAAATCTCTAAGCGACTGAGTCCCATAGGGCGCTCTAATCTTCTAAATAATAGCGTTTGAAACAATAAACCGAGATTTGGGTTGTCATTCTGCTAAAATTACGCGCGCTGTTCGCGGAGCTAAAGGATATGGACAATTATTTTATTTTGGCACAGTTTTGGTTGGTTCATGTTTAAAACAAGTTGTTTAAAACATGTGTTTTAAACAGTTTAAAATAAAACATCTTTCTTTATTAGGTGTTTGAAAATTAAAACGTTATAAAAAAACATGGTTTAAAACAAAATTATAATTGCAAAAATAAATGAATACTAGTTATTTTTTTCCTTATTTCTTTTATTTAATCAACTTTAAACAATTTTTATAAAATAATTAAAGTGGCTTTTTAACTTGACATTTAAACATGTACAATTTTCAATACCCAAATCCTTAATCAAGCAATAGTTAACAATTTTTATTATAAAACGACCACGTACAATCATATTTGTTCGTTAATAAGCAGATTAGATTAGACAACATTTATTATTTTTTATTTAGGTATTTAAAAACTGTGACAAGTTTTGCAGCTTTCTCGTTACCAAGTTTGTTTTGTTCAGACGCCAGCACATCAAGCTACTACAATCTGTCAAATTTATTTAATAGATTTTCTACTTTATTCCTACAGCATAAGATTCAAGGTTGATTGGGAAAATTTGGCAGTTTCGGGTAACATGACCTGCTGGCGTCTGTACATCGGAATGAATAAATCCAAATGTTGAAAATAGTCTTTCAATTTCTTTCTTTCAACTTGAAGCAAGTGCAGTGTGAAGCTGTGTCACTAAGGCCCGTATTACAGAACGTTACTCAATACTCAAGCATTACTTAAAACTAGTTTCAACCAATCAAATGGCTTGAATCTAGTTTTAAGTAATGCTTGAGTATTGAGTAACGTTCTGTAATACGGGCCTAAGTCTACAGTTTGGCCATTAATTTGGGCTTTTAATGACAACCACCATTCTAGAGGTCCAACGTGATTCTCTCCGTGATCTTCAAACATAGACTTATTTTACAACAAAGGGCATCGCTTCTTTGTGATAAGCTTCAATAAATGATAAAGCTTCAGATATATCTTCGTCGTACGTCGGAACATACAGGATGTATCGAATTAAGATAATCAATTAAAAATGGATGATATCTAACTTAGGAAAAAAAACAAAAAAAAACACCTGTTTAAAACATTTGGAACTGTTTGTTTTATAAAATGTAAGAAAAACTGGTTTTTTTCCAACCTTGGCCTAAGTACAATACTTACTTATTTCTTGTGCTAAAACACTTAGCCTATTTTATTTATTTACAGTTTGGTTTTAGCCACACAAAGAACACCCTACAGGGTTTATCTGTGTGCTGGCGAGCCGTACATTTTAACTTTACTACTTAAATGTTAATTACTACAATGATACATAAAATACTTTTATAATGATGATATTACTTTAAAGGTAGGTACTACATTACATACATACATTGGGAGAAATTTTGTGTAAGGAAACGTTTTGATGGTGTAGGTCCTATTTATTTTTATTTAAAATCTGTAGAATTTTTTCTATAAAATAATACCTACCAGTTTAGTAAAATTTCTACAGTAGTAACTGACACAAGCACAAAACCACTTCCAGTATAAATTGCTATACCGGATTACCCACTAAGGAAATGCAAGAGTTGATGAAAAGATCCCAGGAGGAATTTCGGATATAGAAATTGGAAATGCAGCGGCAAATTCGAACGTATGGAACGTGCCAACGTACTATCTCTAGATTTTCGGACACCTACGATCCGAAATATCCCGTTCACCTCCCGCGGGTATTATCCGAAACAACGACGTGTATCTGAAATCTTTTGGGTAGGTACTGAATTTATTTCTTTTAATTAGTTTTATTTCTGGTTTAAAACAATACTAAGTACTAGTAGTACCTTAATACATAAGTATTTGAATTGTTTCATTCTCACGTTATTAATATTAGATATTTCTAAATAAAAATAATTATGATGAATATATAGTGTGTTACTATTACAAATTACTTAAATATATTATGTTAGTTGTAAAAATAAATTGAATAAAGTATAGTCGCCTCTGTACATTTGTGTGCTTAAAGTATTAAATAAATAATAATAAATAATCGTTACCTACATCACCTATGTGAAAGATATTTAAAAAAAAATGTTTTGACACATCATAATCGAATTAACGAAAACCCAAAGTAACTCGTTTGTAGTTCTAAGCATAACATCATAATTTATTACCACTGCTGTAGCTAACCTCCCCCTGTTACATCGTTAAAAAAACACGTTACGGCTCTAAACATAACCATTCTTTGCAGTGCGGTAAATATTTACCCAACTGTCAACATACCTGTCATCGCGCGAACTTGACAAGTCAAAATGGCGGATATTACACTCTTTACATCCACTTCACTATTATTATGTTTACGTTGGTTTTAAAGTTTACGCTGGCTCCAATATGGCGAACTTAAATATTAATACTGGACAAAGTCATTAACGGGAATCGATTAATTTTGCGATGAGTTATGTTAGTGTGGTTAATTGGATCGGTGTCATGTTGACGGATGCGCGCCATTTTTCTTATGTCATGTTTGACGTTTATTTAACTTTTTAAATTAAGTAGGGAAATTCGCCATAAAGTGTGCAGAAAAAGGTTTCTAAACCTTATAAAATAATTTATTATTAAGTATCTATGTTATTAGATCTTATTCTTATTTCAAATGCATGAAATACAATAGAATACCTATAAAATCTGCCACAAAATTGTTCGGATACAACTTTTTTTTTTTAAATACGCGCATATCGAGTAAATAAGAAAATAAATTCTAAAATGTAACACCAGTAAAATATAATGGCTGTAGTACTTCTAATTACCTACTTATAGGGAATAACGATCGTCAGTTTTTATTGTTCTTTTATTTTCAAGGCCCAATTACTGTCTTTTTTTTATATTTATTAGTAGCATGCCTGTGTTTTTGTCACCTGAACTGCTCATGTATTAGGAGTAGAAGTCCCGTAATAAAAACGTTAAAAATCCAGTCACAATCCGCGATCACCAATGTCAAAAACTTGTCAAAAATGTAGGTAAATTATTTGAAGTCGTTTTGACAAATTGAGACAGATTGGAATGCGGCCTATCTTAAAAATCCTCTGGTATATATTTCCTTCTTGTGTACACCAGATGTAGATTTAGTTCTTATAAGGAGTGAACATCTCTGTCAAAAGTTGTGTGCCAGAAAGCTTGGGAGTCTTCAAACCACGAGGTTGCTTGTGGTGAGCGTATAAAGTTATCGTTGATCGCATCCTATTGATTTGCGTATAATTTTAGACGGGCGTTATTAATATAAAAATAAACTGGATAGTTCTTCTGTTGTAGACCTAACTGAATCTGTAGTCTGATGCCATTGTTTGCAAATCTAAATAAAACTCATATATCACACCATCACGTTTGTTTTGGCTCCCAAGTTTTAAATTTGTTATTGCAATTTGATCTTGCCTATTAAAAGTTAAATAGAGCTTCGCTCTAGATCATGAAAACAATATTGCAATACCTATTTATTAGCGTCGAATAACCACTTATTTAGGCCCGTTTTTACTCTCAACCACTGAACTAGAAACTAAGGTCCGATATTTGTACAGGGTCTGACATTGAAGTGGGTTAGGTTCTTTAAGTACCATCTACTGGGCATTATCCATGGAACCCTATTTTGTGTCAAAGACTTCGGACTGGATGAAATTAGCTAGTTTTGAGATAGGTAATTATAATGTTAACAAATAAACATGCGCTGGCCAAACACAAGAACAGCTGTGAATACGTAAATGAAGTTACTTTCGTTAGCAGTCATCGGAATAGGTAGAGATTATTTTCCTAAACTTCGAGGAAGGAAGTAACATAGAGTGGCATAGATAATACCTCCTCTAAAAATCCCGGAATAATTATAATGACGTTAAAATTCCGAGATTTAAAAACCACGAATTATTTATCGGATTTTATTAAATTTATAGTTACAAATTATTGATTTGAAGAATATAAAACATTATTTAGGGTTACGTACCAAAATTGTGTCAAATTTAAGTGTTTTGTTTTAGATAAGTAAAATAAAATGATGTTGGCTAGTTTATTAAAACATGTGCTTTGAATACATACATACATTTTGTTGTACAGATATTTGGTTATTCGTGCCCAGGAATAGGTAGCAGTGGCGGTTTCTATTGTTTCAAAATATCTTTTGTCACACAACTAAATATGGTATGTGTCGGGATAGGTTCAGACATCAGAGGTAATACTCAGATATGGCAATACAGAAATATATTTCAATCGAACAATCAGTTATTTTAAATCGAGAGAATATAGAAATTAAATAGAATTAATTAAATAACTAATAATGGTAGTGGCGGTCACATAGGGCAGTACTGACTGTCAGGGACAGTGGTCCATGCACCCACCGCAATAAGGATAGTACTAATTTGTTCCATATCCAATAACCGGGCAGTACTGACTGTCGAGAGACAGTGGTCCGTGCACCAAGACGCATCCGTTCAAAATGCGTGCCGACTCAACAGCGTAGCTCCTTATAAAGGCGATCCGCTAGTGGTACGTTAGCGAGAGTAACGTTACAATATTTCACTCAATTGACTTCAAGTGTTTTAAGTCAAATGACCGATAGAATGAATGATTGTCTATGGTGCACGTTCCACTAGCGCCATCTAGTCGCCGCCTCTCGCAGCTGTTAAACAATATGGCTTCCGTCATATGATTTTTCAAATCAATAATTTGTAACTAAGTATTAATAAAGTCCAACAAATAAATCCCGGGATTTAAACGTCATAATAATTATTCCGGGATGTTAGAGGAGGTATTATCCACTCTATAATACTTCCATCCTCAAACTTTAGGTAAATAAACTCTACTTATTCCGATCACTGGTCATTAGTGTCAAACCGTAGCATCACGTGGAATGACAGTTCACTTCGAGCCCACTTCATCTTAGTTTTCACGGTGAGATTTTTATAGAATAGACCGACTGATAACAAAAAAGACGCGATGCCAATATGTACTTACCCGTCAAACAATCTAACGAAACACTACGACAATGCGGTAAAGATGATCGAGTGAGATTGAACGATCAACGCTCGGTAAGATATAGAAATTGAGGAACAGCAAATAACCAAAACTTCCTTATATAACATTGATGTCGAAGTGACAACAACGCAACGTTTACTCAACAAATATTACACTTCCATGAATTCCCGAACACGGTGTTCCGGTGAAAATGCAAATATTGGAGAGCAAGTATCGGGGTTCGATGCAAACTAGATTTTGTTATATTTGCCGTGCCGCCCGAATGTTTGAACGGGAAAATTCGTACAGCACACACTCATAAAATAGACAGGTACAGAAGAATCATATTATAAAGAAAATGGGCGCACGCACAGGTACATGTAAAGCGATCACAAACTAATGTCAAACAAATGCCAATCGCGACCCGATTGTGCTAGCACTCGCTGTTCTTTTACTCGGTCGTTATCTACAAAAAATTAATCGCGAATAAAAATCAGCTGTTCCCATTTTGACGAGTTAAGGCTCTTACAGACTCTCGCGATATAGCGGGCGCGACATGCATGCGACATAGAATTTGTGCTACTAGTTTCGCGCAGTGCCCGCGATATCGCACCAGTCTGTACGAGCCTTTAAGCGAACATAAATGTAGGGAACAGCTGATTTTTTGTGACTCAGGTTTGGTTCCATAGTAAAAGTTGTTCATAATGATGAGTACAATGACAACTTAAGAGGATGCCCATGAATTCAATTTCACCCTGTAGATTTGCAATCCGATAATTATTTAGGTTATAAAATTCACTTTTTTGTCTGTCAGCCAACAAGGCCGACTCTCGTATCATTCCTATTCTAAATTAGTGTTTATCTCAAAAATATTCCATTAACTTATAAAATTTTCGAGTTATTCGGCGATTTACTCGGCGATTTTTGTCAGAAAGAAATACATTCACACACAAATCGCCGAGAAAACCGCCGAAGAAAACGCTCATGGGCGAGCAGCCTAAGATAAGAAAGCTATGCGTGGCTGTGTGCGTGTGTTATCGCTCGCTGAATGAAGCCAACCTTCTGTATCCAGCCGAAATTTATTGATAATCCGATAAATATGTATGTACAAGGGGTTAAAGTCCAAAATTGGCGTGTTATGTTGATAAACTAAATTGGGGGAGCTAATAACTGGCTGTGCCAGAGCGGGCTTCAAATTACAGTGAGAGTTAATTGAAAAATTGTATTGGCATTTGGCATTTTGATACTATTCGCGGAACTGCGAATATTTTTAATTGTGATCGGGTATTGGGATCTTTTGTAACAACAGACACTTCCAAATTTTACTGAATTACTAAGACCAAAAATTTCTTAAAACTTCTGCCTTTTCTTCAACAAACTATTTTTTTTTTTAAACAACATCTATAGTCACGTTACAAGACCTTATGGACAAAAAGAAATCGGATATCAAATTCTTCCCTAAGACTCTATATAGACAGTAGGTATTAACCTCAACTGACATCGTAGGGTAGTTTTTTGCCCCAGCCAAGAAGAAAAAATCAAATATTTTCTTTTCCAGCGAAGTTAGCTGACGCGTGCGTCGTAGGAATCATCTGTTTGCCCTGTACATGGAGTAAGTTTACACCCCACGTGTTAGATACGCCTGTATTTTTTGAATGCTTACTATTTTGTTTTTTCAGCACTGCATGCACTGGAGCATTATGGACCAGTTTATTTCATATTATAAACTAGTTGCCCATGTCCTCGACGACGTTGAATATAAAGACGAGCTGGATTTAGTGGAACCAATGCGTAATTTTGAAAGTGAATATGAAAATTCAGCTACAGAACACATTGATCATGAATCTCACACGGAAATACAGACTATGGTGTACCACCATCACAGCTTGCATGTTTTACCGGGAAGAATGAGTTTTTTTTAATATAAGCTTAGAGAGTTAATGGAGTTAAAGGAGCTCGTGGCTAAGAAATAATAACCGCACGGGTCGATCCACATGGTTAGGCTACGCTGGTCGGAATTGGTTCGTGGATGGGGTGACCATCTTTTTTTTTTTTTAAACGTTGCCCCACATTAAGAATTTCTCCTGTATTGTGGGTGCGTTTACAAATATTTAAACTCACATACACAAACCCGCGATATGCAGCGCAGCAGTCCCACTGCGCCAACCGTGCCGATCTTTACATGCCTAGACTCCTCCGTGCCTCAGAAAGCACGTTAAGCCGTTGGTCCCGGCTGTCATTCATAGATCTTTTGACAGTCGATACGGGTCGTCAGAAGCTCGAAAGTCTGACAACCAGTCTTACCAAGGGGTATCGTATTACCCAGTAACTGGGTGGTGGAGGTCAGATAGGCAGTCGCTTCATGTAAAATACTGGTATTCAGATGCTGGTTAGACTGGTAGCCGACCCCAACATAGATATTGGATTGAAGCTTAGAGTTAATATATTTGTTAGAAAAAAGAGGTTTATTTTCTGATTATTTATGTAATTTTTTAAAAATACTGAAAATAAAAAAAAAACATGTAAGTACTTTTATCTACTTTGACTCATAATCAGTCTTCTATGAAAATCTTAAAAGTAATAGTAGGAATAACAAAAGTTTTACTAATCGAACACAGACAAGTTCGCTTGTACTAATACAACATGTCCCAGAGTTAACGCACAACCTCTTAAGGGGTCATTGTACTCATCATTATAAACAACTATGAGACCAAATCTGAAATCGCGAAAAAAAAATCTGCTGTACTGAAGACTGATTAAGAGTCAAAGTAGATAAAAGTACTTACTTAGTGTGTTTTTTTTCTTTGAAGTATTTTAACTTAAGTGTTAGTAGATACGAGTAGACCCTCATTACATGAGGATATTAATTCAAGGCATTTACAACTAGGTACCTACTACATCTTTTTCCAATTGGGGTGTATTTCTAGGATGTTAGGAACGTAACAAAAAAGTAACGATGTTAGTTCAGGATTAAGTATTTCTCAAGCCGCGCATATAATAATGGTAAAGCAAACACAGAAAAAGCACATAAAGAAATTGTTTACACATTTGAAGAAACACCTTGTAGTTCTTCGTGTGGTCACAGATAACATATCGCCAGCGGCTATTACTTCACACCACACATTAACTTCTTTGAAAAAGATTCTTATGTTAACTTTAGTAGATGGTAATTTTTTGAGACTGGCCATAGAGATGATAAAAAATAAGGCAGTTAAGAGTAACTGCCTTATTTTTAATCTTTTAATCTTGTTTTGATATGTTTTTCATTAATATTCTTTTTTAAATTTTTCTCACTTACAGAAGCAACAAGAATAACGTAATGATTGTAATATCTTGGTTTAAAAGAGTGTCTTTGGAGGTTCATGCCCGGTCTTCTCCATAGAGATCTACGTTTTGGAATGGGCAAATAGCTTCAACTTTCTGACTAACCTACCGACTCTTTGACAATTCAAGTGTCTGTAATTGGTTAAAAATAAATGCTTTGAGTTTCAGTTGAGTTTGACAATTTTTGTTATGATTTCAATCATCTAGTGTAATTTTCCACATACATAATCTGTGTGTAATTTTCCTTACTGGTCATTTATTTTGTATAAATTTGTGTAAGTAGACATTGCGAATTTTAACATCGCCTTGGATGAGTCTGTAAAGGTGTTATAATTGTGTTTTAAATAAATAAATAATAATAATAAATCTAAAATCATCATGACTTGCCAAATCTAATTTTAATATTTCTATCAGTTGTTTCGTAGGATAACCAGCTTTGCTGATTGCATGTCAGATAGCGTTTCTCTTAAATCTTCCAAAATATTGGTGATATATTGTCCTGTTTTTATTAAAATCTTCGAAATCTTATCATTACCTGCATATTTTCATTACTATTACCATTACTTGCAGTTGCATGTAGCGCGTATATTAAATATCTTTAGTCTTAGGCAATGTATGCCGTAGCTCGTAAGTTAATTCTAAGGCCCGTATTACAGAAGGTTACTCAATACTCAAGCATTACTTAAAACTAGATTCAAGCCATTTGATTGGTTGAAACTAGTTTTAAGTAATGCTTGAGATTGAGTAACCTTCTGTAATACGGGCCTAAGTCCTCTCAATCTCTGTTTACATCATCAGTCGTTCAGTAAACCTTCAACCGAGAACACGCTGTTTCATTTGCCGAACCTTCTAATCACTCACACCATCAAAAGCCTTATCGGCAAACAGTCTTATTGCATATTATTAGGTACCTAATTGGCCTTTTTGACCACCGATTGTTCTTTAATAATCTGTTTTTTTTAGTCTGTAAAAAAGATGACAAGTTCCTAGCTGTAGAGATGTGCCTTAATATTAATTCCTGCCCTTAACCCAATTCTAGGGTCAGCAGTGTACTTATTTGGCTACATAGATTGCGTAGCATTATTTTATTCACATCATCGACAAGTAAATTCATAAATATAATCATTAGAAGCACGTCGCGGTTCTTTGCGTGGTTACAGAAAATATGTCGCGAGCGGCTATGGCCCCACCCGTACTCAATAGGTACCTTCTCTCCATTCAAATAGAAGAAGATTGTACATAAGACACTGACAACAGCTAAACCGCGGTCAGTATCAGACCGCATACAAAAGAGAAGCGCGATGACACAAGGCTTGTAATTTATTGCAAAATATGAAGCAATTATCTATTTACTCAAAAATGAGTTGAGTAATCGAAAATAAAAAAACAACTAAGTTCTGCATACAAATAAGACTTTCTTGTGGAGTCTGGTGGGTCTTGGTGGAGCATCCAAAACAAAGTTTTTAGAACTTGAGAGGACGCAGAGAGCTTTACTAAAAGTCATGTACTTTAAGCCACGTATATTTCCCACCGAAACCTTATACTTGACTTCGAACCTCTTGTCAGTTAGAAAGCTCTATGTCCTGCTGATTACTCTAAAGAAGCATAAATCCCTTCCCTTCGTCACTGCCAGGACGCAAACTAGGAGGAAGAATAAAGTAGCTCCAGAAACCCCAGTCAAAACTACATTTGCTACAAGACAATACACAAAGCAATCTTCTCGCTTATACAATTCTCTCAACAAAATTCTCACCATATACCCTACGAAATACCGCGATTTTAAAAATACACTCACTGAATGGTTAAAGAGCAAAAGTTACGAAGAAATCGAGGCTATGCTCCATACAGTCACATAATTCCCAAATACATATCTAATCATAATCTATAGATACAATTGGTCGCTGTTAAATCACACCTTCCGCACCAACATTCACACCCTTACACTACACACACCGCCACCTCACACATACTCACCCCCACACACACACACATAACACTGTGCGCATTCCTTATTCCTTATTTAATTGCTTTTTTTTTTGTTTTTCTATTACTTATGTATTGTTAAAAACCTTTGGCATGCTTTCAAAATTATCTATTGTTTATTCTCTCACACATTTATAGTCAATGTAAACTGGAAGAGCGGAACCACCTAATACAAGCAAATCTTTGCTTAAAAGGTGACTCCAAACATAAAAATGTAATTTACATCATATGTTGATGAAATTATTTTTTTTTCTTGTTATTAATTAAATACCAACCGTACGTTGATATATATTACAGATATTTTGTATTGAAACTCAAAGTAAAGGGTTAGTTTACCGTGAATTTGTATCGAGATTCTTTTTCTAAACGTGTTTTGGTAACAACCAAGTTCTGAGAAATATGTTCAACAATAACCATAAGTATATTTTTTCCGCTACCATAAATTATATATTTTTAGAAATTGTTTACCAGTGATAGTGAAATGGATAGAATTATAATCACACCTACTTTAGTTTAAGGCTATCTTGATAACTAAAGTTAACATTCAGGCGCTGACAAGAGGCAAACGGCAAAAGTAGGCTTGTCTTAAAAAATTGCCAAATCTATATCTTATAAACATCATCATTACTTGCCAAATCTTATCATTTCTATATCATGATTTTCGTTTTGTTATGTTGAACATTTGTCATCCATTAACAACTATTAACTTTATCGAAATTAGTTTATCTAACTATTCTATACAGTATGTAACAAAAATCCTTTTAGGGACGTATACATTAACCTACAAGCACAGTTTAACATTGGTGGAATTATAATTTAAAAAAATTAAGCATTGGCTAGTCGAGAAGTCGAAATCAAAGAACTAAAGAGGTAAGAAATCAGTCAAACATTACAAATATTAATAATTAAATATTTATTTTATTTATTTTTGTTGAACACTTTTATAATGAAACAGCAGAATTCAGGCAAAGACAAAATTTATTTTTTATAATATCATCAAACATACATAGGTATCAACCTCATTTTGTTACATGCTTGTAACACTCCCACTTAACAAAATAACTACCTATAACTATAATTCAATTTTATTTTTTTTACTCTACATTGCACAACTGTGTCACTAGGTGGAACATTCACTAACTCCCAAGCGTTATGGTCTTCAAAGGATTTAAGTTCACTCTGAATGGCTAGTTTCCACTGTTCACTTTCAGGTCCGTTCAACACTTCTTCAAGAGATATATCACTAGCGCTTAAATCACTGCTTACGCACACATTACTGAAGCCGTATCGATCAGGTTGTTTACGAATACGTTTTAAAGGCAGTGCTGAAGAAACTTCAGGTCTTGTCGCAGACTCAACTCCTTCCAGACATTCGGTCTCTGTCACCGGCTCAACCACTGTCACATCTGAAGAATCCTGAAAGTCCTCTTCCACAGAGCTTGAACTTTCCTCTTCTGCACCACTCTTCGGTTCTGCTCCTGCTCCAATTTTCCTGTGCTATTTATATCTCCCACTTCTTGGGTAGTTTCTTGTATTTCTAAGAAAACATCACCAGTACCTTCTTTTGTATTCAAGTGTACTGCCTCTTGCTTCTGCTCAATCCCTCCTCAATCACAACAATATCTCTAGCTATTGTTACACTGTCATTGTTGGGATTGTATATACGGTAACCCTTTACATTGTCTGGGTAACCAACAAGAATACACTGACTTGCTTTCTTATCCCATTTCAGTCTTTTTTCTTTCGGGATGTGTACCATGGTCTTACTCCCAAATATACGTAGATTACTAACATCTGGCTTGGTACCGGTCCAAATCTCAAAGGGTGTTCTGTTGTTCAGTCCTGATGCTATGGACCTGTTTCTCAGATATACTGCAGTATTCACTGCCTCTGCCCAAAATCGTTTTGGTAGTCCTGCATCATACAACAAACATCTGGCTTTTTCAACCACAGTTCGGTTAAGCCGCTCACATAGACCATTTTGTTCCGGAGTGTATGGACAAGTTTTCTGGTGAATTATTCCAGCATCCTGTAAGTATTTTTCAAATTCCTTACTGCAGAATTCCATTCCATTATCTGTCCTAAACACTTTCACCTTTCTGCCTATCTGGTTCTCTACTAGTGTTTTGTAAGACTTAAAAAAAGAAAATACTTCATCTTTAGTTTTCAGGAAGTAAACATACTAGATGTAGTAGTAGTAGAAGTAAAGATACTACTAAACTATTCGTAGATGACTACAGCCATCCGACTGTAGTCATCTACGAATAGCAAGAAGTATTTCTTCCCTCCAATCGATTTGGTCTCCATGGGTCCACAAATATCTGCGTGAACAATATTGAGTAGCTCTTTGCCTTTGTTACCAGTGTTAGTAAACGGTAACCTGGCCAGCTTCCCCTCACAGCACACAATACAGTTTGTTTTACTGACCTGAGCCTTATCATTGTATGACATTCCATGAACAGCACCATCCTTCATTAGGTTAAGATCTTTGCTGTTTATATGGCCAAACCTTCTATGCCATACATCGCCTGACACCGATGTCAACAACAAACAATCAACTTGCTTGATTTTTAGTTTGTACACACCTCCAGCCGAATCTGCAGTAGCCACAAGTTCATCCTTCCGGTTGTAAATATAACAGTGATTGTTCTCAAATGTCACTTTGTTACCTTTTTCTATCAATTGGCTAACAGATAATAAGTTAGTTGCCAAATTTGGCACGTATAACACTTCTGTTACTGGAATCTCGTACTCGGTATCTCCAACAATTGTAGTTATTTGCACATCTCCACAGCCTTTGACAGGAACTTTCGATTTATCAGCGATAATAATCTCCTGGACATGTTGTTTTTTTGTAGTATTGAACAACCAGTCTTTCTTGGATGTTAGATGGCAACTTGCACCGCTGTCGACGTACCAGTCAGTATGACTAAAGTTTCCACTCAGAAATACGGCACTAAATGCATTAGATTCCTTCTTCTTTGGTACATTTTCGCATTTATTCATAAAATGTCCCATCTGTTTACATTTATAATATTTGACATTTTGTTTCAAATTTAAATGTTGACGTCTGGTTGTTTCGTTTTTTATGTCGCCAACCTTTCGTCGCGAACGCGTTTTGTGTGGAACCAGAGGCAATGTCTCTTCCGTCTTCCATATCTAGCAACTTGGATTTGATGGCGTCGGCCGTTAATTCAATGCCAGAGTGTTCAACCGCCATAATCATGGGTTCGAATTTCTCGGGCAATCCCGCCAGCAATAATGAGCCAACCCACTCGTCACTTATCTTGAATCCTGTATTATTTAATCTTTGACTCGTTTCTAATATTGAAGTCACATATTGAGACATAGATTCACAATTTTCTCGACGGATAGATATGAGATTACGAAGCAATGCAATGCGTCTCGTGAAGCCATTGTCATCAAACAACTTTCTTAACTTTGTCCACAATCCTTTTGCTGTAACTTCACTTTTGATATGCACAAATAAACTGGGATCGATAGTCAAAATTATTTTTGCTTTTGCTTTCGCATCGTTTGGATCATCTTCTTTCGTGACACATTGTTGCATGACTTCCAAAAATCAAAAAGTTTTCTACTGCGAACGCCCAATCTTCATAGTTTTCTCTTCCTTTTAGTTTAGATATACTTGCTTTGAGATTAGTAAACATTTTTCACTGTTATTTTTACTAAAACCTGACTAAAAATCGAATTAAAAACGGGCACGGCCCATAACCTATAATGAAACAGCAGAATTCAGGCAAAGACAAAATTTATTTTTTGTAATATCATCAAACATACATAGGTATCAACCTCATTTTGTTACATGCTTGTAACAAGTTTTTATAAATGACTTGCATTATTACGTATGTACCTATACCTACCGATTCTTAAAACGTAGGTAGAAGGAACAACAGGGTTTTTGTTACATATTGTTTAGCTATCTAACTCGTTCTATATTTCAAGCATTTTCAAACATTTCATTCGAAACATCATCCGTGTAAATTCAAAACATACATCCTACGGAAATTGTTTACACATTTGAAACACCTTTAGCTCTTCGTGCGGCCACAGATAACAAATCGCCAGCGGCTATGACCTCACTCCACACCTCTCCTTTCATTTCCTTTGCTGGCTTCGTACACGCACGCGCTTTATTTATGTATGTGCTATAAATTATTTTAGCACTTCAGGTTCATTGTTTGTTTTAAATATATTGGTTTGTTAGATTGGCTTGTCCAATCATAAGTCCTAATCCTAAATGTTACTTAGATCATAATCTACAAAATAGAGAATAGTTAATAATTTGATTTTTAAGCTTTGATAGTACCTACCTAGATACACTACCTACCTACCTGTGTGGTGCAGGACGTAAAGAATAGCACCACCCTATTTCTTCCCGTAAGTGTCGTAAAAGGCGACTTTACGGCCGAACCCAATAACTTATTTTCAGTTAAAGACAGATCGCTATTGATGATAGACAGTATAATTATATCTATGCTCGGATGACGTCTCACAATCATTGATAAAGGCTATCTATCTAACGAAAACAATAAGTAGGTTTCTCTACTTCGCCCTCCCGTGCGTTATAACCCAATAACCTATATATCACCAGTTTCGGCCTACTGGAGCTATAAAAATATATCTATCGATGGTTTTAAGGTCCCAATAATCTAGGAATCATACCGGCCCACGCTATCTACTGATGGGAGGGTGTATCGAGTACAACAGATATCTCTTTGTATGAAAATGCCAAAGTATGCTTCCCAATATACGATTTGTTTGACAGGACAGTACTACAGATGGCAGATTTGGCTATTCCCCGAATTGCAGGGATAAACGTAAAGTAACCAAGCTAAAATTAACTCTTTAGTACTTGCAATAATGATCATCGATGTTTTTCTTTATTTAAAGTAATAAAAAAAAATTAAATTCAAATACCTCGAAAACGGTGCGTCTTAGGCAAAAAATAACATAAATTTAACCCCCCCCCCCCTTACTAACACCCCTCAGAAGTCAAAATCGGTTGAACGGACTGTAAAAAAGGTTTATTTAAATGTCTAATCTTATTTCAAACGGAGTAGGTAGGTATCAGCTAGGTATCAGCGCACGCCAAAAACAATTTTGGGTTTTCTACCTTGGGTTACAATATTGCAATTTTCTTACGGATCCCTTTTTTTTTTAATAAATTATAGCCTATGTTATTCCGTAATAACGTAGCTATCTACTGGTGAAATATTTTATTAAATCGGTTCTGTAGTTTCGTTACAAACATAAAAACAAACAAAAAAATCTTTCCTCTTTATAATATTAGTGTAGATGGAGTATACTCGCATTTAATATAAAACAAAATCCCCCCGCCGCAGCCGCCACCTCCACGTTCGTCTGTCTGTCTGAAGTTCTGAACGCGATAAACTCAAAAACGACCGAACGGATTTTCATACGGTTTTCACCAACGGAGGATTCATGATTCATGAGGAAGGTTTAGGTGTATAATTCATTAAATTTAAAGGTTTTGTGTAAATTGGCTAAAATATGTCGATGTAAAATGCTCTAAGTACATCCTACTTAGAGCATTTTACATCGTCACATTATTTCTTTAGTTACATTTCAATCTAACCCACATGCTCGACGCAACAAGCAGATACGACACTACGACAGAAAAAAAAATAGGCATATAATTATGCTCTGCTACCCGTGAAAAGCCGGGGCGGGTTGCTAGCTTACGTTATATTTATAACGTTGCAGCCTTCATTCTTGTTGAATCAAGGAATTTGTAAAACAGTACAGTTGCCAGTGCAGGGATTTGGGCGAGTTGGCCCTCTCTTTATTTTAGTAGGGTATGTCTTGAAGAAAATTATATTTTTTTAATGGCATTAATAAAAGCCAAAGCTAATTTTTCTTTGTAAAATGACATTTTAACTCAATTATTAACTCTTTTCCTTTCTCAAGCCTTTCTTCAAGGTATCTTGGGTGCTGTTTTATATTTTTTGTCGTGTTTTATTAGACTTTCGCTATAAAACCCATTATGGACCCGCGTGGGGCTACAAACAGTTTGTTTCAGGAGCGAACTACGCGATTACACGCAGGGACCTATTTAGAGATCAAGAATAATTTTGGAGAAAAATATCTCCAGTTAGGCGGATGTAACTTTGTGACCTTTAGTTGAAATAAATCCTGTTTTTGGTCAACATACCTACATGTTGCTAACTTTGCTAAAAAAAAGTATATTTCTTAAAAAATACCGATAATACCAACATACCTACATGTTTTATAGAAAGACAATTCAAATGAGCTTTGGTAGTAACACCAAACAATACAAATCTAAGAACTATAATCTGGGAAAAATATGGGAAACCCTAGGTAACCTGTAGGTTACCTAGGGTTTCCCATATTTTGTACAGATTACAAAAAAATCAAATTAATTTTAAGCTGAAAATATCTCTCAAGATACATCTTGAGAGATATTTTCAGCTTCAAATTTGGTGTCTTTATGTATATAGCAAACTGTGTCGACCTACGAAAGCGATTGAAAGATAATAAAGCTTATACCTTCATGATGTGTGTTTGTGTGTGTGTGCGTGTGTGTGGGTGTGTTGAGTGTGATTGGAGATTGCTGTTAGAATAAGTAGGTAGTCTTTGAGTTCAAAGCTACCATTTTGGGAAAATGCAGATAAATAAACAAACGGTTCGTTCCATTTTCTACTTTTCGTCAGATTCCAAAAAAATTTTATACTTTTCTAGATCGTATAGAAAGATCTTAAAATTTTAGTTAATTAGTAGCATCCTTAGTTTATTTTGTATTTTCCAAGTGTTAAGATACATTACGTACAATAGAGGTGCTTGTAGTCCGATTGACATTTTTATTATGTACCTTCGTTAGTTAATGGTATATTTTGTATACAATGTAGTGTTACAATAATGTTGTTGCTCTCATAAATCGTTAAAACAGGTATGCCATAAAAATGTCCACGTAGAAACGGAAAAATAAACCTCGCTGTTCCGGAAGTAATAAATATTTTCACGGTAGCAGATAAACTTAGAACAGGGCTAATATTTTTATTATATTTTGACAGGTTCAATGCTTGAAAACGTTGACCTTTTGGAATGAAAAGCCTGCCTTAGTACTTTAAAATATCTTGTAAGTAATTATTTTCTTCTTTGAAAATATTACTTTTTTCTTTTATTTTCAGAAAGGTTGTCTATTGTGTCCTGTGGTTGTTGTTTTAAATAAAATGGATTAATATTAAGTAAGAGGATAGACAGATTTTTCTGTGCGGCCAGTAAGAAAAATAATTCTTCGCGATTTTTAATCCATAAAGCTCCATTTACACGGTGCAAGTTTATTGCCTGTGCAGCTGCTGTGGCATACCATAAATTTAAGGGCAACTAACTGGCACCGTCTTCTTTTTTTTTTTTTTTTTAAACATTGCCCCACACTAGGAATTTCTCCTGTATTGTGGGTGCGTTTACAAACATTTAAACTCACATACATAAACAGCCAGACCCGGAACAACTACTTGTAGGTCATACAAATATTTGTTCCGTGCGGGAATCGAACCCGCGACACGCAGCGCAGCAGTCAATCGCTTAACCACTGCGCCAACCGTGTCGTCTTAAACATGTACAATATTTTTGCACGATACGGGCAAGTTAGTTGCCGTTCAAAACTGGTAGGTATAGGTGAAAACAGCACGTGCAATGAAATTGTACGTGCAATATATTATTGTATGCCATTTTATGGAAATTGCACGCGTGTAAACACATGCAATTCCTGAATGGCTATAAAATTGAACGTGCTTTACGGCATGCGATTATTGCTCTTGAACGTTCCAGAAACTTGCACCATGTAAATGGAGCTTTAGGCAAACGCGGTGGTTAATGTTTTCTTACCTATCACATTGTTTTTACTAGCGGTTAATAGCTACGTAATAATATAAGTTTACGACTGATATGAATGACTAATATTTAGTACTTTATTTCGATAGTCTGATTTTAACTGCATGAAATGTTAAGCGATTTAAATGTTAAATTCGTTTAAAGGCTTCTACATACCAGCGCGACTTGTCGCGCGACGCGACACGACACAAAGGCCCCCCGCGTGTCGCGGGACGAGCGGTGCCTTTGTGTCGTGTCGCGTCGCGTGACAAGTCGCCCCGGTATGTAGAAGCCTTAACGCTTAAATAAACCACGCGTAAATCCATCCCTGGCTAACAAATTCGTTGTAGGCGTAAACGTCACGTGCCAGACCCAATTTATCCATCGCTAAATAATTGATACTGCTCCGTTAACGGTATGCCTTGTTTTTCTGCAAAAACATTGTTTTTCTTTCAGGACATAACATTGGTAAGATATTGTTCTCTGGATCGGTAAACAAGTTCGATGATTAACACTCCCGTAGGTAAATATTGTTGTGTTTGATGGATGTCCGTTTTCACAAACACTAGACGACACCTTTAGTTTGGTTCATCTTTGCGCGCTACTCAATCAATCAACTCAGCCTATAGCAGTCCACTGCTGGACATAGGCCTCTCCCAGGCTGCGCCACAACACCCTGTCCACCGCCTTCCGCATCCAGTCTGTCCCAGCCACCTTTTTAAGGTCGTCGGTCCATCTAGCTGGGGGGCTAGATGGACCGCACTACGCTTGCCGATACGCGGTCTCCACTCCAGGACTCATCTGCTCCACCGGCCATCGGTCCTTTGACAAACATGGCCAGCCCACTGCCACTTTAGCTTGCTTACTCTGCAGGCTATGTCGGTAACTCCGGTTCTTTTCCGGATAACTTCATTTCTGATCTTATACTTCAGAGAAACTCCGAGCATAGCCCGCTCCATAGCACGCTAAGTGACCTTGAATTTATGGACCAGCCCGACTGTCAGTGTCCACGTTTCGGCACCGTATGTCCTATCGGTCAGGACGCACTGTTGAAGACCTTAGTCTTCAAACACTGCGGGATTGGCGACGAGAAGACGCGCGCTATTGGATTTGCTGAATTCGGCGCTGAGTCGAGCGTTGAAAATCCAATTCAGCATGCTTTTATTTAGGCATTAATTTAAGTGTCTTCTAGTGTTAGTGAAAAGGTGCATTCAAGTTTTTGAAGTGTGATAGATGAAATACGTAAACGTAGCTTGAATAATATTGAGAGATATAAGATAATAATATTGAGAGATATAAGATAATTGATTTAGAACTAGGCTTTACCTGAAACTATTGATGTAGAAAAACTCAGAAAAGAAATATTCTGCCTCCTGCTGGGGGCAGTCGGGTAAAAAGTATCTAATATAATTACAATCTTTAATATAATTATATCTATGTATACATTATTGTAAATTAAAGTCACCTTTCGTCTGTGCGATCACGTTGTTTTTCTAAACTCCGCAACAGATTTTGATGAGGTTTTCAACATCTTCCGGAACGTACATGTGTCATAAATCATAATACATTAATTCATATTCAACTGAGTTATATTATCTAAATCTTCATGTTTTGTCTTGTAAAAATCCTACGAACCAGGGGCAAGTCGCTAGTCATCTATACTTTTAATATATAATACTTAATAATATTATTAAAAAAAAGATTTAATGTTTTGTTTGTTTGTTTGTAATGGATAAACTCAAAAACTACTAAACTGATTTCAAAAATTCGTCCACATAAAGGAATCTACATTAACAGCGCGTAACATGTACTGTATTTTTTTTTATAGTCCTTACGAAAATTACAATAATTTAACCCAAAGTATCAAAAATTTGCCTTTAAAAGTCATTATTTGTCGTGCGCTGCAAAAGCTATTGACGATAAATAAAATAATGTACTACATATTTATAGAACTTTTGGTGGTATGAGGAACAGGGTGTAAAGTTCACTCATCCACTATAGAAAAGGGAGGATCCTGCGACCAGACGGGTGTCGTGTCTGGTAGGCAACTGCCCGACGGTTGATGTCGGGACGTTGTATATATGCTAGTTTCGTGGTAAACTCTGATTGCGCGATGCAGGATTCGCGTGACGTCAGTGTGACGCGTTGTTCGTATGTGGCGATGTTGATTCCGCTACAAACTTATCATTACCCAAAAAAAGGTCTAACTATTATAGTTAAGTCACAATAACCGTTTTTAGTTCAAATTAGGCAAAAGTACTAATTATATTTAATTAACCTGGATTTGATCCGTGTGGTGCCAGACGCAACAAATAGCACAACCCTATTTCTTCCTGTGGGGGTCGTAAAAAGCGACTAAGGGACAAGAAAATGGGCAGCAGCATTCCCTATGCATTTTAACACCATGCTGCGATCGCCAACCCGCCTGCCAAGCGTGGCGATTATGGGAAACCCCTCCCTTTAGAAGAGGCCTATGTCCAGCAGTGGACGTCTTTCTGCTGAAATGATGATGATGATGATGAACCTGGATTAACACATAATATGATTTACTACTTTTAATCCCGGTAGTAGGTACCTTTCCGTGTGATATTTTCCGACATCCACGCGGGCAATGCCACGGGTAAAACTAGTATCTTATAAAACCCTGTTCACAACTGACGCGACATTGCTTACTTCTCATTAATAACCTACCAAAGATTCATATCTTAACAGAAATCGTTTTAGTAACAGATTCCTAGATTTATACTCAAGATAAAGGAATAGGACATATTAGGTATATTATTGAATCCAATAGCGTATCAAAGAAACGGGGTATTACGAAAGGTCGAGAATGGTATTTGATGGCGTCGAAAGCTGGCGTTTTCACAAAAAATATGGAGATATTGAGGATGGCCCAAATCTATGGAGGACGGAATTTTATGAGAATTGCGGGGGACGCAGGTAATCGATGTTCATAAGGCGCTGACAAGAGGCAAATGATAAAGGAAGCTTGTCTTAAACAAAAAAATTGGCAAATCTGTACTGTACCCCGAGTGTAAGTTTACAAGTGAGTAAACGTAACTAGCGCGCATTTATTCTCACCCTTATATTCTTCAGATCTATCGGTCAAATTTTAACGCTAACGAAATAGTTACGTTTAGGTACTCTCTTGCAAACTTACACTTGGGGTAGATTGTGGTAGCGGAAATAATATATGTTATTCTTGAACATATTTCTCAGAACTTGGTTGTTACCAAAACACGTTTTGAAAAAAAATCTCGATACTATTTAACAGTAAACTAACCCTTTACTTTGAGTTTAAATCCAAAATATCTGTATCAGTTATCAACGTACGGTGGTATTTAATTAATAACAAGAACGTCTTATTTGTTTGCAGTACTTAGTTGTTTTTTTTATTTTCGATTACTCAACAAATTTTTGAGTAAATAGATAATTTCTTCATATTTTACAATAAATTACAAGCGTTGTGTCATCGCGCTTCTCTTTCTTTTGTATGCAGTCTGACAGTGACCGCGGTTTAGCTGTTGTCAGCGTCTTAAGTAATAATTGTAAAGAGTTTTTCCGTAACATGCGGGTTTTCCCAAAAATATAAGGGTCTTAATAACACTCGACCACGATAACACCGACCTCATCTGGTTTTTAAAAATATGATTGACGTGTAAGTGTATACACGTCAATCAGCGAATAACAGCACGGAGAAGTTTCGGCATATAAAGATAGTCACCCATCCACGGACCAGCCGCGGCAAGCGTAGCTTAACCTGATGGATCAACCCGTACGGCCGTTATTACTTAGCCACGAGCTCCTCACAACAGACATACATTAAGCCTGTACAAAGTTTGAATAAAGTCGTAAATTTCTACTGGCTTCACTAACACGAAGACAGGGCGACAAGAACATAACAATTGCTTGCGAGCAAGGCTTGGAAACCGGTTAATTTTCATATGTAGGTAACCTTGACCGTTATTATAAGGGTTTTCGAACATATTTCGTTAATTATTTAATATTTTGTTACACAATCAATGCTGAACTTAATGTGATGAAGCAATCTTTGAAGCTAATATCAATTTTATCAAAAATAATTTGTATCTTCGGAAATAAAAATTAACCGGTTTCAAGCCCTGCTTGCGAGTCGCCACCTTGGCCTAAGGATAGGGTTATCAAGTAATTTGTTAATCTTAGGTGCTGCTTAAGTTTAAAATAAAATTCAGTTATTAAATTTCTTCAGTTATGTATTTAATTAAATTAGTTTTTCAAGGTTATTTACACCAAATGTTCGAACTGTTTGCCTTCAGCTTCATGCAAACTTCACATCTTCTTAAAAATGATCGCGTAATATGACTTAGCAAAGTAGCGTCACTATCAGTCTCGCTCACACTAGGCAAAATAGCGTCACACTCCGTCTCAATCGAACTTGTGCCTTAAAGTAGTGGACTTAAATATGCCTAGGCTGCAATACTAACATTTGAACTATACTCCATTTGAAATAAGATTAGACATTTAAATAAACTTGTTTACAGTCCGTTCAACCGGTTTTGACTTCTATTCCGTAGGCATAAGGATGGCATTGAAAGCAAAAACGTGGTTACAATACCAACTTTTTATTACAGCTGTCATTGGTCATGCCACCAACGCAATAGAAGTCAAAATCGATTGAACGAACTGTAAAAAAGGTTTATTTGAATGTCTAATCTTATTTCAAACGGAGTATAGTTAAACAGAATTGGCATGAAATACGGTTTCATAAAAATAAAATAAAACTTTTTTTTTCTTCAATTAATATGTAATCTAGCAAGTACATACCATTTTGGAATCCAGACTAAGCGCGCCAATTTTTAAAGTCACTTGCCAAAATATCGTAGTACATTTTTTTTTCGGTACAGTTGGGTAAGTTATGTAATTATTTTTAATTACATTTTGGGCAAAAATCTAACATTTTATTTAAAACTGAGGCAGTTATGTTTTAATTTTAAACTGGAATTTACAGAAGGGTTATTCATAGTTACTTTAAGCACTCAATTTGTAAATGGCATCACAAATTGGCATCTAAAATTAAAGTTTTTAAACAATACTTAAACACATGGATCAGAAAACGTATGACTTCTGATCCATGTGCTTTTTTGCTTTTGTGTCCATTTGTATACAGTTTCATCGATACTTATCGAATAGAGTACAGACATCACACGGTTACCTCACGAGCGTTCTTGGATATCATCAAGCGTCCCGGACGTTCTATGGCGTAAGGTGTTATAGTGCGCACTGTCGAGAGTTATTAGGAATTACTTAAGTAATTGTTGCCTGCGACTTCTTCGGCGATCTGGTATGAAAAGTAGCCTACGTTGTCCTCCAGGTCATGGTCTACCCATGTGCCAAATTTCAAGTACTTACAAAAGAAAAAAAACTGCGAATTTAAAATAATAGTCAGTAGTACTTAGATCTGTTTTGTGTAACCTTCGGGTATTATTACTTATTATGTTTTCGTACGCACGTTTTTTCTGTGACAATTAAAATTATTTTTCTTTCTTTTTCTTTTTTTCTTTCTTTCTTAGTTTTACAGTTATGTGTTCAAATATTAATTCATAGAAGACCCTTACCATCACACATATAAAATGTTCACCAGTGTGCATAATGTGCATTAGAATATGACTTTTTAAATGCCAGAATTGGTTAAAACTACGCTCAGATACATTTTAAAGGTTTTTCACCTGCAGTGTATACGAATAAAATGTTTTTGTAAAGAACCTTTTTGACTAAAACTACGCTGACAAACATCACACTTATAAGGTTTTTCACCAGTGTGTATACGAATATGGTTTGATAAATGACTCATTATACTAAAACTACGTTGACATTCATTACACTTGTATGGTTTTTCACCAGTGTGTATACGAATATGATTAGTTAAATTACCCTTTTCACTGAAACTACGCTGACAAACATCACACTTGTAAGGTTTTTCACCAGTGTGGATACGAATATGTTGTAATAAAGGACCCTTTCGACTAAAACTACGTTGACAAACATGACACTTATAAGGTTTTTCACCTGTGTGTATACGAATATGGTTTGATAAATGACTCATTATACTAAAACTACGTTGACATTCACTACACTTATAAGGTTTTTCAACAGTGTGTATACGCATATGATTAGTTAAAGTGCC
Organism: Tiliacea aurago; assembly: GCA_948098905.1. Lineage (NCBI taxonomy): Eukaryota > Metazoa > Arthropoda > Insecta > Lepidoptera > Noctuidae > Tiliacea > Tiliacea aurago. The sequence continues at coordinate 20,062,458 of OX402586.1, read as the reverse complement.
CTTTTTACAAAAATTACGCTGACATACATCACAATTATAAAGTTTTTCACCAATGTTTACTCGATTAAAACCACACTGATCAGATTTCAAAGGCTCTTTGAAATAAGTGTCAGGATTGGACGTACGTTTATGAGTTGTCTGGATAACTCTCGGGTCTGATTTGTCTTCTCCCGTTGGCTCGACTGTTGTTGCATCTTCTGGTTTTGTTCTTAGTGTTTCTAGTTTTGGTTTCTTCGCAGCGGTCGCCCCTGTGATTATAATAACGTTGCAGTAAGATTGTCAAGCACACAAATCTACCGGATAATTGCGGATATAGCGGATTGCATGAATCACACTAGAAGAGGAGGAATTTCTGGTGGCAATGAATAATATATTAATATACTTACTATTCATCACCAGAGATATGAAGTACAAAATTGTATGAACGTGGACGTAATTATGGTCTGTTGCAAAATTATCTGATCCAAATCTAAACAATCCCTGTTGAAGGAACACACACACCACACACAACACACAACACACACACATAACACACACACACGCGCACACGTGTGTGTGTGTAACACATTAATCTGCATTTAGAAGGTTTCAACTTTGTATCTCACAACTTTTTCCGACAATAATTGTTGGAAAAAAGTGGCCAGTTATTCCAGCAATTGTTACTGCAAATTCGCGACGAAAATTGAGGTTATAAATAATCTCAATTATTAAATGCAAAACATATTTACGGTGATTTAAAATTAGAATTTTGGGTTCAAGTATTTAAATACTTTTAAATCAAAGCACTCAATTTGTAAGTGGCATCACAAATTGGCATCTAAAATTAAAGTTTTTAAACACAATATTTAAACACATGGATCAGAAAACGTATGACTTCTGATCCATGTGCTTTAATTTTGTGTCCTTTTGTATACATTTTCATGTAGAATAGAGTACAGACATCACACGGTCACCTCACTAGCGTTCTTGGGTATCATCGAGCGTCCCGGACGTTCTATGGCGTATTAAGGTGTCATAGTGCGCACTCTCGAGAGTTATTAGGTGTTATTTAAGTAATTGTTGCCCGCGACTTCTTCGGCGATCTAGGATGAAAAGTAGCCTACGTTTTTCTCCAGGTCATGGTCTACCCATGTGCCAAATTTCATCTAAATCTGTTCAGCCATTTGAGCGTGAAAGTGTAAAAAACAAACGTTAAACAAACTAGTTAGGATAATGTGATATCGCGGAATGTAGGTGTATTATTTATTGATCTGATATACTTTGGCGATGTAGGTATTTCTACTATACACCTCTGACCCTGCGGGTTATACAGACGTGATGTTGCGTATTATTACTAAGGCGGTTTGAGTTACACAGTCGTAGACATTGATGTATTAAAAGCGGTAGATAGGTACGGGACTTAACTAAGTGATGTGGTCCTATCAAACTAGGTGATGCCTGTAGTGGCACGAGCGAGATAGATATTACAAACATGCAGATACAACACTATACGCGCGAGTTGCAAGAGAGAGACTGCGCCGAGCCCGGTAGGCTAAAATTTGCGTAACACACTATCAGTAGGAATCGGTTTCAATTTGACAGTTCAACAACATTCATTGCGTTAGTTACGTTGTTGAGCAGACAAAGTTTCCGAACATATGAAGCAATGGATTAGCAATATACTTCAAAATCATTCCGATTCCGATTCAAACTGTGTTACGCAATTAGGGTGCAGGTTTACTGATTGCGATGTTAGCGCGTAAGGGCCTCAACATTGCACATGTAAGTGGGTACATTAGGTAAGCCTACACATTCCCTATCAGGTGAACCATTTGCCTATTTGCTTACCTATAAATTAACTAACTAATACTTACTTTTCGTCGCCCTTGGTCTTTGTTTCTTCTTAGGTACTTCTTCTTCCACTTCAGTTTTTACCTCCATTAAAGCCAAATCATCTTTTAAATCTGATTCAGAATGTTGTCTTGGTATATCTACTACATCTAGATAGCTATTGTCCAAATGTTTTGGTTCAAGCTCTGAAAACAGTCAAGAGTATTACTCATATAATATTAATATTTGTCAGGGACCGTACAACCCCGGTTAAGAGTTAAGCCTTTCAAAGGGGTAACCCATTCAATGGGTTACCTTTATCATGATGTAACCCATTGAAAGGGTTTTATACTAGAAACCCATTGAATGGGTTTTATACTTTAAACCCAGTGAAAGGGTTACATGATAACCCATTTCAATGGGTTCTATACCTACTTGAAACCCAGTAACATGAAAAAATCATAATATTATGTTATTTCGATATCCGCCCAGCACGCGTAGCATGACCAATTCTATCTCTATTCTACCCAGGGACCATTTTAGTTACCATTTTAGAAAAACCCTATCGAAAACCCTTTCAATGGAAAGAGTTTTCGATAGGGTTTTTCTAAGCAGTTAATCAAAAACCCTTAAGGTGTGGGTAATTTTGAATGGCTTAAATTAAGCCGTTCAAAAGGGTAACCCACATCGTATGGGTTTTTATCGAAAACCCTTTCAATGGGTTACCAAAATTTAATTTAAGCCGTTCATAAGGGTTACCCTTATCGTATGGATTTTTGTTTAACCGCTTAGAAAAACCCTATGGAAAACCCTTTCAATGGGTAACCAAAATGGTCCCTGATATATGTTTTATTTCACAACATCTTGTGGTTACCATTAAGTTGAATTTAACTTAACACTACCTACTTGAACTACTAACTTTGATGTAAGTAGTTCAAAACATTTTTGGATCAATATGAAATAAATAGATTATAAAATGTATTTCATTTATTTTAAGATATTATTTTTGTCCGTAAAAACATACCATCACTTTGATGTTCCTCCTTTGGCTCAATAATATCATCTAGTCCCTCAAAAGCAGCTGGTAATTCTTCTTTGATAGTAATGCTTTCGGTTTGATATTCATCAATTATGCTTATGTACTCTGTTGGAGATTTAATAAACCCACTGTAAAACTCAAAGTGGCTTTGGTTTATTAAAGGTTTGGGCTGTAAAAAGATATTATAATATTAGGAAAACATGATTGTGACAGTCCCACGAGCACAACCCTTTGTTCATTATACTAAAGTCACTTAATGCTACGGCTACACTGTCGCGATAACGCGAACTAAACTTCGCGCGCTCTCTGTCGTACAGCGAGACGTCGACCGGTATGCGAAAGAGAGCGCACGATGTTGAGTTCGCGTTATCGAGACAATGTAGCCGTAGGGCGAAAGTGCCTCCACAAGTGAGGATACTTAAGTAGGTCCACTGTACCCTGGCCACCCAGGCCTGGCCTGTGCTACCAATCTTACAGACCACTGCACAAGCTGTTGTTGATAGCTCGCACTGTCATGAGAGAGGACCGGTATAAAACTGCCACATACAAGTTTTATACTGATATTGTAGTATTACCTATGTGGAGTAATAATAATTGTAAACATCTACATTTGACAATAGTGTCAATCAACATTCAACACTTGATGGCGCAGTTGGTGTGATATCCAGTCACAATAGGTATGAGTTTGAGAGGAATCACTTCCACATTATACTTAAATTAGAAATTATGAGAATAAATGGCTGTTGAATAATACTTCACCTCATAATCCTCATTCATCATCTGAGCGAACAGCTTTTCAGCTTCCAGACATTGTCTCAGTAATCGGTAGCATTGCTTTAGTTTAGCGCAGCAGAAAAAACAAGCACGAATTGGTCTACTGTCTTCAGTTACAAACTGCAACAAAATTTGTAGATAGATAGATAGGCCACTCTCTAACATCACGTAAATTTTAAATGGACTAGAAACACATGTACACCCACACAACTACATTTCATGCGTCATGTGCTCGACAACCGAAATAGAGAGACATATTACGCGGGCTATAGCGGGAACGAGATAGCAATAATTATCACTGTTACGCACCCACAACATTCGGCTGCTAGCGCGATTTCGCTTGTACAAATGCAAGCGAAATCGCGCTAGCAGCCGAATGTTGGCCGAATGTTTACAATTAGGCACGACTTATGATGGAGCAAACATTCAAAATATTATTATAAGTCATTTTCAACAAATTAACATTTTTGGCTGTACTTACGAGTGAAAACTAATCCCGTGGGACTTGTTTTTGGTTTTTGCACTATTTGTGCACATTTTATAAACACAGGAAGGCATTGTTGCTGCTTATTGAGACGATTACTGTAATTTTGCTTAACGTGCTACACAAACGCCAGTTCGATTGTGACTGATTGTGACTAAGGTCGATCGTGTCCCTTCCCCTAATTTCCACGCCGAGGAGCGGGTACCATATCTTCCTTTATTTTACATCAATGATTAAATAGGAAGATATGGTACGCGCTCCTCGATGTGGACCGCATAAATTAGGTGAAAGAACACAATCGACCTACATTACTCTCGGTTTGCGGGGAATACCCGAATCGTAGTTTGTTTGCGAGTTGTTATGGGTAACGTAACAGTGACAATTATTGCTATCTCGTTCCCGTTATAGCCCGCGTAATATGTCTCTCTATTTCAGTTGTCAAGCACATGACGCACGACATCGGGCCATTTAATATTTACGTAATGTTAGAGAGTGGCCTATCTTCCTATTTAATACATCAATGGGTCTAAAGCCAACAGTTGGTGGTCCTTAAATGATAGAGAGCAGGAAGTTCAAATAAATGGTGTCAATTGATTCGTCTTAAAAGTAAAAATGGGTGTACCACAAGACTCAATATTGGGTCCTTTCCCCTTTTTAGTAAGTATATAATAATCTACCCCATTTGTTAAAAACCAAACCACAAATGGTGTTTTTTGCCAACTGACTTCCTTAATTAGGGTTTCGCACCAAAATGATAAAAAGGAACCCTTATGGTAAAGACTAAGTTTGTCTGTCTGTCTGTCACACCTGGATATCTCAAGAACTAGGTACTAATGCTATCAACTTGAAATTTAGAATAGTTTTAGATGATGTTTGCCCAACTATTTTGCAAACAAGAAAGATATAAAAAAAAACTGAAAGGAAGTCTTAAAAATTTGAGGCATGTGGAGTATCATAGAAAAGAGCGCTGTTTGCACATTCTTAATTTTTTTTTTAAGGCAGCATAGTTTTCGACTTTTGATGAAAAATGTAAAAAAAAACCGTTCCCCCCCCCTTATTAAGTGCATAAGATTTTCTTTACCAAATGTCAAAAGTAGTAGGTACGAGTACGTACCTACTTGTGAGATAGTATTGAATCAAGATAAACTAGAATTCGTCAATAAAACTGTTTTCCTGGGGATTACTCAAGGCTTCAATAGGCCCCCTCATTTAACATCCATTGCAGAACGGCTAAGTTCAGCAGCATAATTATGCTGGGGGAAAAATCCGTCAATTTATTGATGTAGTTACCGCGAGGCTAGTCTATTTTGGTTACTTGGGTATGTAAAGAAAAATCAACATCTTTTTATTAAATGAGGTGAAAGGTACAATTATATCACTAGAAATAGGAACCAATTAGTTCAACCAGGTTTCAGGCTGGCTAAAGTAGACTCATCTTTCATGGGTACTGTTTAATATTAAATACCTCCCCACATACTGCAACTCAATGAAACGAAACAAACAAAATAAGTTGGGAGATTAAATTGCTGATAAAAATGCTTGGCTCAATGCTGGTCCTGCTCCACAAGGACACAAAAACGAAATGATTAGCATTTGAAAATAGGATTAATGGAGCATTTAATAGAGCTGCTGAATTTAAAAAACTATCTTTGCATTGTATTTTTCAATCTCTTAATATTGTATAATTGCATATGACATGTGAGTACTATGTATCATCGCAAAAGTTCCCGGTCAACCACTTTTCAACCTTATTACTATGGTTATAAGGGCGAAAAGTGGTCGACTGGGAGCGTTTGCGGTGGGACCTACTATAAAGCTACCATTTACTGGGTACATCTTTCACTGACTTGAATGTTCCCTGGTGGCTGAAGGTATGTCATGCTCACTCTAAGTTTCTCGCTGATGGTGGCACGTGTGTTGGATCATTAAGCTCCCTTCAAAATGATTGAGCTGAATGGTGCTAATCCATGCGTCATGTTCGTGAACGGGCGCCGTCAGTAGGAACTGGTCATCTCTTAGCTGCCATGGCTTATTGAAGTGAAAACTTCTTTAGGTGCATTGAGCACTTTTTGGATGAACTAAAATCATGGAACTCGCATCATCGTCACCAAACGCTTTCCATGAGCCTATACTAGTACTACTAGTATACTGTTTCTACTTTTTACTTCTATCGGCAGTCCCCAAAAAGACTGCCCCGCATGCTTTTTTTTTATTGTTAGTTTTATATTTTTATCATGGACGCTTTTGACGTTTTACATCGTTCTCACATGTATAATTTCAACCTGAATGATGTGACCTAGATATTTTAACCATTTTTGTTAATTTAAAAGAGTGTCCATGAAGTTTCGTGCCCTTCTTCTCCATAGGTACCTACTACACTTTGGAATGGGCAACTAGCTTCATTTTTCTGACTGACCAACCCCTTGACAATTCAAAAGTGCCTGTAATTGGTTTATTTGAAATAAATGGTTTGAGTTTGCTTATTTATTTTAAGTCTAGCTTTACTCACACTGTTTTCCCTCACGGATGTCAAAGATTTCCATATTCCTCTAAGACGAACCACTAATCGCAAGTTCATGCAGGGTAGGTATGAATGAGAGGCATTTAAAACCTAATAGATTCCTATTACATTTTTCCCTGGTTGTAATTAATCTAAATCATAATTTTACTTTACTTTATACTTGAATAAATTCTATTTATATTATATATTATTAAAAATATCAACTTACTGGAATATCAGTCAGCTTCTCATACAGTTCACGCAAGTTCCTGTTGACCACTACAAACATGCGGACATTCTGCACTAAACATATCCTACACATTGGCAGTTTTTCCATCTTTTAACTCAAAAAGTATCACTAATGTATATTTGTTTAAATTTACTTTTTCATAAAGAAAAACACTGTTACGTTACGAACAAATAACGAGGGAGGCTTATAAATTAATATTTACGACTACTTCTAGTAATCTATGAACATTTGCGAATAAAAGTTAGTAAACACTTTCTTTGTGGACCACGGTAAGACGGCAGCAGCCGGAGAGGGCTAAACCTATATTTCTTAAACGTAGTCTAGATTATCTAGATTAGTTTAATAGTCCCGTATGTATCACCATCTGTTTATTTCGAAAATACTTCACAAAAAAGCAACAACACTAGCTTTAGTTTACAAAAAATACTCTGAAAACAATAAAAACAAGCTTGCTGCTTGACGATGGACAGCTGTGATTGACAGTGACAAATTCTTTTTTTGTAGTTTTAATTTTTGTGGCCTGACTACTTTGGCATTTTGGTCAACTTTTTCTAAGATTCTAGTCAGTTTTTGGGTACATTTAGATGGTGTAAGGGTAAAAGGGTAATAGTCACACTTTTATCACAATAACAGTCCTATTTCATTATGATTGTTTTCACTGTGTTTTTAATGAATTTGTATAATGGTTTAGTTTTAATAAATGTTCGACGGTGGGCAGGAACTATAACAATCACTAGACAACACTTTTGGCAGTCGATGAATAGATGGCCCATCTTAGTGGCCCATGGTGCCTTCGTTGTATGATCAATATGATCATAGACTCCAAATAGTTAGCGGGTTAGTGGTTAGCACAGACTACAAAAATGTTTATGGTGAATCCGCAGCTGTAGCCCGCGAAATTCAAATTTTCTTACGTTTTTTGCAATTTGGAAGTAGTGTTTTATTTGATCATAATAATTATTATGATTCGTGGTTTTAACAGATATTTTATGTATTTACAGAATTATAATTATTTCTACATCTATGTTAGATTTGTTCCCCAATGTCATGATTTCATATAAAAGTAATTCAATGGAACAAATCTAATTTAGAGAGATGTGTGTGTTATTATATTTTATTATTGTGTACAGACAGCTGCGGATTCACCGTATTATGGTGATGTCGCGAATCTTATACAACAACAACAATCACCAAAACAACAAACAACCAATCAATACAACCTGACACTGACCTGCAAATAGCAAAAAAACTTAAGAATAATTGAATTTCACGGGTTTGAACATTGGCGACGAGAAAAATTGGAAAATCTTGTATGCTGTTATTTCTTGATAAAAATTATGTCTATCGGTAAAATGGGCGAAATGTGCAAGCCTGCAACTGGTTGGCATCTATATTTGTGAAGTTATTAGAGTTGCCAACCCATATGATCTAGTTACTACTATTATTTATTAGGGAATTAATTAATAATAAGAAATTAATATGTATATCACCTGGAACCCATGGAAAAAGTTTTTTGCATTAACTGACTTTTCTAGTAGGTAAGTACTCAAACCTCAGTTGGTCCATTAGAGTTTTTGATCCAGGAAACAGGATCGATTGGCATCAAAAACAGTTTTTGTGAAAACTGCCGATTTTCTTGCTGACTATACATGTTTTTCAAAATCTGTAAATGCAGATCAAAATTTGTCAAAAAGTCAAAGACAGTCTCCTATGACCGTTTTCTTGTAGCGATAACAGAAATGACGGAACGGTTCAGATGACGGTACATAGCCGAGCTTAATTAAACGCTTTCGAGATTCTGCAATTTTATTACAGCTTTAAAAGACAATTTAAGAGATCAATTTGTTTGCAGCTTAAAAAGTGAATTTACCAGGAAGCAGTTATTTGCGCAAGAGCATTCTTAGTTAGGACTCAAAAGCGGTGACTTCTGGATTTTTATGTCCATGTAAAATACCATTCTCCTTGCAAATTACCAGTATTTCCATGGAGCGACTGACTATCTGACCTCTACAACCCAGCAACTGGGTAATACGCCGCGGCGTTGGTAAGACTGGTTGTCAGACTTACGGGCTTCTGACGACACGTAACGACTGTTAAATATCCATGAATGACAGCTGGGACCAATATATTAACGTACTTTCCGAGGTACCTACGGAGGAGTCTCGGTAAGTAAAGTTGGTCACCAATCCACGGACCAACCCCGGCAAGCGTAGCTTAACCTGATGAATCGCTCCGTGCGGCCGCGCATTACTTAGCCACTGAGCTAGTGACTAACAACAGACATACATTATGCCTATACAAACTTTTACGCCCTGGCTGGAGGCTTTGCGCTCAAACTTAAGGCAGACACAGGAAAGTCGCGGCCTCTCAAGGCCAACTACGAGATGCCATACAAAATAAATTAATAAATAAAGTCGTAACTTTCTACTGGCTTCAGTAAGGGCTACAAGAACATAATAATTACTTGCTCCGCTGCTGTTGCGATGCAGTGCCTGCTATAAATTGTAAGGGGATTTCTTGCCATAACATTGTCGTTACTCGTTGGTACAAATTCTGCTGCGAGTTAAAACTGAAATACTGAAGTATAAAAATGTTATAGTTCAGTAGTTAAAAATTTTCGTTGCCGATATTTTCGTACACAGCAATAAAACATTAATGTTATGTACGAAAATACGTGCTGCGAATATTTTGAGTGGGTTTTTACGTACCTACCTATTCGTCACAGACTGATGTCGTAAAATTGGTTTTCTATTGTTTAATATTTAGTATAACTACCTATACTCCATTTTCACGTTTTTCTGTGACAAATAAAATTATTTTTCTTTCTTTCTATTTGAAATAAGATTAGAAATTTAAATAAAGCTTTTTTAGAGTCCGTTCAACCGATTTTGACTTCTATTTTTCTGTATATCTATACAGTTGGTCACTACAATACCTACGGCGAGTTAAATTGAAATAAGTACTGAAGTATAAAAATGTTATAGTTCAGTAGTTTAAAATTTTCGTAGCCAATATTTTCGTACACAGCAATAAAACATTATTGTTACCTATGTACGAAAATACGTGCTGCAAATATTTTGAGTAGGTTTTTACGTATTCGTCGCAGAGGATGTCGTAAAATTGGTTTTCTATTGTTTAGTATTTAGTACTCGTATACCTATACTCCATTTGAAATAAGATTAGAAATTTAAATAAAGCTTTTTTTACAGTCCGTTCAACCGATTTTGACTTCTATTGCGTTACTGGCATGACAAATGGCAGCTAAGTATAATGAACAGTTGGTATTGTAACCACGTTTTTGCTTTTAGTGTCATCCTTAGGCCTAGGGAATAGAAGTCAAAATCGGTTGAACGGACTGTAAAAAAGGATTACTTAAAGGAACATGTATACTCAACTACGTCGAGGCCGCAACGCAATGCACGCATTCTACCGAAGAGTACGCACGCCGCTTTTAGTTCCATTTTCAAAAATAAAATGTTTTTTTAAGAAACAGTATTAAGTCGACCTTACATGATGACTTCCTCAGTCATCATGTAAGGAAGGTCATTAATCGTATAAACTAGAAACAGAAAAGGGCCAGGAATTGAACATTGAGGCACGCCCATTTTTACTACCGACCCTGAGGACGTCCCGGTCAACGTTTACTTTTTGCTGCCTGTTTGATAGGTTGATATCAAATGACTTCTTCATAAATGTAATACTGTAGCTATTTATCTTTATACACTAAAATCGATTTAATCCGCCAGTTTCAACATTACTCCATTATCAATCACAAAAGATGAACCAGTGATGGCTCTAGCTTTTTCACTAGCTAGAAACAAAACAAGGTCAGCTATTTCTTCAGGAACAGAAATCCTGTCCAGAGCTGTCGACTTCTGCATGTTTTTGTAAATAGCTTCTTCTTTTTCTCCGGTTGCTCCCATATTTTTAATGATATCAGTCCGCACTGGTCCTGGGTTCACAATGTTTACTCGAACTCCACTTGGAGCTAGTTCCTGTGCAATAGCTCTCGAGAAATGATCCAGTCCTGCCTTCGAGGTGCTGTATGAAAAAGTGTTATTTCCAAATACTCGTAGTCCAGCTACGCTTGATATATTGACGATGTTACCTTTGGTCTTCACAAGATGTGGAGCAGCAAGATGTGTCAAGTAAACTACAGAGCGCAGATTTATCGCCATTAATTTGTCATATGTTGCCATAGCGTGGTCGGAGAGAATACTGGCTGAACCGCCTATGCCACCGTTGTTTATCAGAACATCCAATTTCCCAAAATGTTTCGCAGTTTCATTGACCATTCTTTTGACATCTTCTTCTTTAGTAAGATCAGCAGTTATCACTAAAGGATTGTTACAATTATTTGCGACGTTATTTAGTTTCGCCATATTTCTGCCAACTATAGCGACCTTGGCACCTTCTGCAGCAAACTTAACGGCGATGGCTGCTCCAATACCAGAACTAGCGCCAGTCACGAGGGCCACTTTGTTTAAAAAACTCATGTTTATAATGCAACAATTTCAAACACAGTACTGAATCATTGATATGATAGCAGCTATTTATTTTAACTGCCAATCTGATCTTTAAAAATATCAAGGATTCCCTTATAGAGAAGTACGTACGGTATAATTATGTAATCTAAGATAAGCGGTACAATAAATAGCTAAATCTCTTTATCACATCATGACATCACACTTATATTATAAAGGCGAAAGTTTGTGAGTTTGTGTGTGTGTCTGTGTGTGTGTTTGTTACTTCTTCACGTTCAAACGGCTGGACCAATTTTGATAAAATTTTGTTTGGAGGTAGCTGACATTCTGGATTAACGCACAACAAAAACTTTGCTTAATCTGCCCCTTGGCAGACCCCAAGGCAAGGTCGCCATGAAATGTTGGGGGTCCTAGGGTCTTTTAAATCAGACAACCAACTCGAATGAACGTACTTTAATCAATGTAATAAAGGAATATATTTTATAATGCGTATTAAAGTAAAGTGCTAACTTAGCTTAATATTATACTTATGTTCTAAAGGAGCGTACTTACTACGTTATGCACTATTAGGGAGCATACATACACTTCAATAAATACCTAGGCTACTTTTTATCCTGATATCCCTACGGGATCGAGACTTTCGCGGGTGAAACCGCGGGGTTCAGCTAGTATTAGCAATAAAATAAAATCAGCTGATGATAACTAATTTGTTATTTGCTAGGTAGTTTTTACTACCTGGCAAAAAACAGGTAGGAAAAAAAGCGTAATACCTACTTACTGAATTTAATTTAGAGACTGCACATGGGCCCATCACTTTAGAGGTAGAAATTGTTCAAGAATTTGAAAACTTTTTTGCTATTATTCCCCTTTAAACTACTGAAACTTTAAATTCCTCACCAGCGCTTTCTGCTGCCTTAATTAGAAATAATGTGAAGATAATAATTATTATGTCCTTTGGAGGTTAGGTTTCCGCATACAAACCCCCAGGCTAAAAAAAGCTTTTAAACATCTTAAAATTAAATCAACAGAAGATCTCTGGGAAATGCGTGTAAAAGTCTGGAAATATATCATCGAAACCATTGCGCCCTATTTAGCTTTATTATATATATATATATACGATTTTATTACCACTTTATTGGCGTGATTAATATGTACACCCATGCCAAAGTACAGCTTTCTAGTACTAAGAGTCTCTGAGCTTAGCTGGAGATAGACAGACAGATGGACATGGCGAAACTATACGGGTTCCTTGTACAGAACCCTAATAAAAAAGGAAAGTAACTTCCTACTCAAATAGGCTATTTTATCCAGAATAGTCAGTAAAATATACAGGTAGACCTAAATACAAAAATAGAACACCAATTTCATGACATTTCTATGCAAATAACACGTAAAAACCCGCACCGACTCGCCAGCTATACAGCCAGCAAAAACATAAAATCTTATTGTACTCATGTCCGTCCTTCGTATTAAATATTACTATGGCAGCGTTGGCCGACGTCTTCAACCTGTCACTGGCATGCTGACGTTACATGCCCTGAATAAAACATTACAGGGTTAACGAGTGCAGAATAGTTGGGGCTTTAATAATCTGGAAACAAAGCGCTTGAAATATTATTTTTATTTGTACGCTGGTTTGCTTTTACAGCAGTTTTCTTTAAAGAAAATCAACTGTCGAACGGATGAAATAGCAATACATATTAAACTAACAAACATAAAAGTTCAAAAAGAATAGACTACATAATTATCATGGGCGTCCAAGCAAAAAGGGTCCAGTAGTAGGGTATTGAGTTACGACTAGATTCGATACCTAGAATAGTCAATTGTTAATAAGGATTAAAAAAAAAAAACTCGCGAAATGCAATTTTTTCATCCAACTTTACAAAACTGCGTATATCTCGAAAACTAAATTTCCGTACGACATTTGGAGCTACACTGATCCAAATGTACCATTATGATAGTTCTCGTACACCAGTTGAATTGATTCTTCCCATTTAACCTCCAGCGGTCGTTTAAAGCTATCCAGTAAAACTCGCAAACTCAAAGACAAACTGTATTTACAAACTTGCACAAATATACTTCAGCGTATTTTTCTCAAACAATCTTTATTGTTGGTCGACGTGTCTCCGGTAGTTATTGTTATCTTTAAAAATGGTCCATAGAAGCTAACATTGTTGTAGTACAAAATGTTTGAGAAAGCTGAAAATGTTCTCCTTTCACGACAATATAGCGTTTATCTAGTTAAAATGATGTCTAGACCAGATTGTGGTGCATTCAGGATTTCAGGTAGATGCATTCGAGATATCTCTGAATGCAACTTTATTAAAGCTTAAATCAAACTTGTTCTCATGTTACTTATCTCGAAAGTTGTGACACTTAATTAGTTTAGGGAGAGTATTTCTCATACTCAACATGTAGTCATTTAGAGTCAAAGACAAAAAGATGGAAAGTAATAATGAAGATTAAGATATTTGCATTTGAGATTATTTCTGAATGTAACTATATTAGAGCTTAAATCAAACTTGATCTCATGTTACTAAGCTTGAAAGTTATGACACAATAGTTTAGGGAGAATATTTCTCTTAATACAATATGAAGTCATTTAGAGTCAAAGACAAATATATGGAAAGCAATTTTGATGATTTTAAGAAAATTTATTTAAACTGCAATAGCTGTTAACATGTCGCACATTTAAAGACAAACCGTTACTCAATGAAAATACTAAATTATCTTAAATTTATTTTTCTATTTCGAAAAAGCCGTGCATTTTTTTAAGTTTACTCACGCTTGACTTGGGGAATAAGCTAGTGAATGCGTTACGAAAAGTGTGATCGGGCGAGGCGAACCGAAGGTGAGAGGGAGATTTGAAGTAAAACTTCTTTTGCTAGCGTTACGCGAACGGTGATTTCTTTTTTACTTCAGTCGTGGGATCTAAAGCACACTATTTTTTTTAAATTAAGCTGCTGTGTCAAATTTTGTATTTTCATTTAGTAACGTGTTACTCTTTGGAAAGTTAAAAAGAAAACCAATACCTATACGAGTATTTGGGGAAACCAGGTGAAAAGCACATAGTTTTGGCCGAAACATTTAATGCGGTAATTAAGTATTACCCAGCGAAGTGCATCATCATCATCTGCCCGCCTTTTCCCAACTATGTTGGGGTCAGCTTCCAGTCTAACCGGACGCAGCTCAATACCAGTATTTTACATGGAGCTACGAGTACTGCCTATCTGACCTCCACAACCCAGTTACTTGGTAATACGATACCCTTTGGTAAGAAGACTGCTTGTCAGACTTTCGGGCTTCTGACGACCTCTAACTTCTGTCAAAGATCTACGTATGACAGCCGGGACCACCGGCTTAAGGCACGAAGGGGTCTTGGTATGTAAAGATGGTCACCCATCCTCGGAAATCCGTGGTAAGCGTAGCTTAACCTGATCGATCGATCCGCTGTTATTACTTGCCCACAAGCCCCTCACCACACATTACCCAGCGAAGTTATTCAAAACAAAATAATACAAAATACGTTAAAAAAGTCTCATTTTTGTCATTTTTATCCCAACCGCTTCACAAACACCTGTGTACCACCCAAAATCACTAGAAAACCCACATCGACTCCTTTATTCAATTCAAGTCAACGAATCCGTTGAAAACCTAGTCTATTACACCATATTTCAACCCTTAACCGATAATCTCTATATAACATTATTCATAATTCACCATTTATAAGCGTTCATACTAAAATATATTCCGGTCTGAAAACGGTAGTCCACGAAAGGGGACCGTCATTATTTTGCGGTGTAATAAAAATGCCATCGGGGGATGCTCGATATTTTTTATAATGCCGTATAGCGGTGGCCTTGTTCTACCTGGGACAGGAGTAATAAAACAGAGTCCAAACCTCATACAATACGGGCAGCTATGAGCTACTACTATCTAGTATTGTATGGCAGCGTGCGCACAGCAAGTATTTATATTGCATTATGTACTCATCACGTATTAAAATACTTAACTGAAGGGTTACCAAATAATACAGCGCCTGCAACAACTTGGATTATCCAATAGGAACAATTTTCTGTAAATTAACTTTTTGCGAGTTTTATCAAAGTCAGAACTGCTACACCTGTGCATTGAGTAATAAAAAAACCAGTGATTTCATAATTATCAAGAATGACGATGACAAGTTTTTCCATTAATTGTGTGGTCCTCTTCTCGTTTCCCTACGTGATCGAATCAGAAATGAAGAGATCCGCAGGCGAACCAAGGTAACCGATATAGCCCGAAGAATTGCCAAACTTAAGTGGCAGTGGGCAGGGCACATTGCTCGCAGAACAGATGACCGATGGGGCCGAAAGGTTCTGCAGTGGCGACCGCGTACCGGAAGACGTAACGTTGGAAGGTCTCCTGCAAGGTAGTCCGATGACCTTGTGACGGCCGCAGGATGCGGGAAGCACAGAATCGATCGAAGTGGCGGTGCTTGGGAGGCCTATGCCCAGCAGTGGATGTCTTTCAGCTGAAATTATGTTATGTGTGGTCCTTTCGTGATATACTTACAGACAGCTGCAGTAATGAGCTCATGTAGCTAGACAATCAAATGCAAAACTATTGATGCAACTATCCGTACCTACGTGAGCGCGTCAATGAGACCTCAATCCTTTATTGTCATGGAATGTCCTTGTAGAAGTTTATATACTATAGCAGCGCGATTTTAAAAAGCTTGGACTCTGTTGGTTATCTATTCTTGTACTTGCGGTTCGTGACTTTGTACCTGAACGGAAAACTGGAGGATGGAATAATATAAATTGTTGGAGGTTGACTGTTTTATATGAAACCAGACTAGGCAATACAGCTTTGAACTATCTTTAGGTTATCGTGGCAAATCGGTATTTGTACGTAGATTGAGTTGATTGCTGAATGTGTTTTTAAGAACCTATTTTCATTTGGTTTTGCGGGTAAAGTTATTAACAACGCTTTTGTGTTACTTTCATTTCAAAACGAGACAGTATTGAAAGATTACTAAATCAAATTGATTCTAATGAAGTATACTAAATTGGGGCAGTCCATGGGATAAGCCTATAATCCAGCAATGGACGAGATGATGATGCATCGTGAGGAAAACGGTATGTCTGTCTGTCTGATATGAATATATATTTAATTTGATTTATTTTATTGTAATATATTGAATAATTTGATTTATTTTATTGTAATATATTGATTAATTTGATTTTATTGTTATTACACATTTATTTGACTTTATTAGTATTATTCTGTCTGATAAATGAATATAATTTAATTTAATTTGATTTATTTTACTGTAGGTACCTAATATTATTGATTAATTTGATTTTATTGTTATTATAAATTTATTTGATTGTATTATTATTATTAACTTATTTGATTTTATAATTATCTTTATGTCTGATAGGCAATAATTATCTTTAGAACTGTAAGTGCTGTGCACACCTTTATGTGATAAGTTCACAGTAGTAATTTTAAAATAAGATTAAGTTCTCTGTAAGTACTTTTGTGAATTAGTCTTGGAGTGCCATAATAAATAAATAAATGTCCTAGAACCAAAAATTTTAAGACATGTGACATCTACCAACCCGCACTGGGCCCGCGTGGTGGATTACGGTGTACTCCCTCTCACAGAGAGGAGGCCTGTGTCCCAGCAGTGGGAACATTATAGGCATGATATGTGATGATGATCTTGAAATATTATTAGCCAGTATATTCAATAGAATGTTTTGTATAAATGAGTTTTTGCTTGGTCGATGAGTAGGCAGACAAAGATGGTCTGCCCTTGTAAAGTCCTTTCAAATGAACTCCAAGACACTAATGTGACCTCAGTTTGCTTACACTAGACACACAAGTTATTCAATTTCGTTATCGTTTGTAACCTTAGTAGGTGTTCGTATTAAAATATTTATTCCAAATAAAAATCTGATTTTCACTGTAATTAGGGTTTGATGTCTAGCCTCTCTATTCGTTGAAGTACTATTGAGTCTAATTCAGTCGATTTGAAATGTATTTTTGAATTTATCGTTGTATTTGAAATGGGTGACTTTATCGTTGAACTTTGAACAGTCCTTAGTGTTAAATGCAAATATGGTATCATCTAGAATCTAAATAACAACGCTAGAATTATCAGTTTATTTTAGTCATGATTCAGTTACGTAGATTTTTCTTGTATCGTGGGTTCATTAATCTTCTCTGCACTAATAGGTACTTAAACAAGAACAAAACATCGGTATTTAGACGATAATTACGTATTCAAGTAACGTGCGGGAATCAAAATCCTCGACCTTCCTCCACAACTGAAAACGCTCGTCCATTTGACTCAATTTCACCTTTTCTACGAGGAAAATGAACTAAACGTTTACTTTACAACATCTTAAAGTTCCGTCATAAACTTGTAAGCAAGAACAATAAATGCTAATTTTGTAACATAAAACAACTTTGTTCGTCGCTCGTCAAACAACATCCTGTAGATATGAGAACTTTCGAAGCACCCCCACATATTGCTCAATGAATAAGTTTTCAACATTTTGTTCAAATTACTGGAGAATTTTAAGGCTGAAGTTGTCTGAGAAGTATTCTGAAACTGTTGAAGCAAATTTTCGTGATGATAGAGTAGGGAGATTAAGTCATAAGGAAACTCTTATGACATCTCTTTATAATCTTATGATATCACCTGTTTACACCGGATTCAAACAATTGCAAAGTAGGTACTCAGTCATCACGAAAATTTGCTAAACTGTCTATTACAATAATACACTTTTTATCATATGGGCTTCCTTACGATAAAAGTATTTATTATAGTAGTAGATAGTTTGGTACTCAAGGATTGAAATAAAATAATAGGGCAATCTAATAAAATGGATATTATACAATATTAATTTTAGTTTATGCGAAACCCGAAACACGTGTCTAGTATTTTTATGTAAAGAATCTATGTACAAAATTTCAAAACTGTATCATGAAAAATCACAAAGCTATAAGGTTGTTATGTTACCGGGTTGTCCGTACAAAAACATGCTAACGGCGTCCCCGCGCCTCCAGGGTCGTCTTGCGCTCATTGATAATAATTTGGCAGAAGGTACCTAATCGTACGGCGATTGTATTGTAAGTAATTAAATGGTGATAACATTTTCCATCGCACATTTATGTGAATATTTTTGGGACAAAATATAACATGGTGTAAAAATTATTGAAAGCGTTTCAGTTCCTCTGAACAAACTATATTCAGGTTTCACCTATACTAAAAATAATGTTGTATAATAATAGAAATATTAACTACTTTCAAGTAATATAGAACACTCAGTGATGATATTATCTATTTAAAAAAAAACGGCCATTACACGCACACTGAAGGGTTCCGTAGTTGGAATGAATTTATTCCAAGAACAAACTTAATATTGCAGTTGTAAAACATACATTCCAACTGCAAATGTAAGTTTGTAAGTTTGTTTTGTGTTGTTATTTTAAGACCATCGACTTCTTATAGGTTTTCCTGTAAACTAAGTTTCGGAGATAAATGTTCATCAATTTTCATAAATAACATTAAACCTATTTATTTTAAACTATAAAAAGTAGGTATTTGAGACCTTCACAGTAAGCCTTTCATTTTCTATGTCACACGGTACAGTGTACAAAATTTATTTTTTCTCATTTGTCAAAAGTGACCCGCATATTTATTCAGAAAGCATCCCGCAATGTTTCAAGACTAAGGTCTTTAACCAGTGCGTCCTGCCCGTCATGACATACGGTGCCGAAACGTGGACACTGACAGTCGGGCTCGTCCACAAATTCAAGGTCGCCCAGCGCGCTATGGAGCGGGCAATGCTTGGAGTCTCTTTGAAGGATAAAATCAGGAATGAAATTATCCGGAAAAGAACCGGAGTTACCGACATAGCTTGCAGAGTAAGCAAACTGAAGTGGCAGTGGGCTGGCCATGTTTGTCGAAGGACCGATGGCCGATGGAGCAGACGAGTCCTGGAGTGGAGACCGCGTATCGGCAAGCGTAGTGTGGGACGCCCCCCAGCTAGATGGACCGACGACCTTAAGAAGATGGCTGGGTCAGACTGGATGCAGAAGGCGGAGGACAGGGTGTTGTGGCGCAGCCTGGGAGAGGCCTATGTCCAGCAGTGGACTGGGATAGGCTGAGTTGATTAACCCGCATATTCAAAATTCATTCATTTACGTAACACGGCCGTATTTGGTCACAGAAATTGATGTGTAACAAATTTCACCTTAATCGGGCCATTCGATTCGGAGCAAATTGGCTGTTGACAGACAGGCAGACACGAATACCCTATAGGGTTCCTTTTATCATTCGTACACACGGCTACATATCAAGCTATACAAATCCAGTTTACGCTGATCTCGCACTGTACGGAAATCATATACAATGCGAGACCAGCTTATACTGGAAATGTATAGCTTGATGTGTAGCCGTCTGTACATACGGAACCCTAAAAATTTAGTAGGTAGGTATCTACTTAGATAAGCAAAAACTAAGTAGTCAACATAAGATGACGTATCTAATGACAGCGGTACAACCTTGACTAGTAGTAGTAGGCAAACAGGTATCTAATAGAG
This sequence comes from Tiliacea aurago, assembly GCA_948098905.1. Lineage (NCBI taxonomy): Eukaryota > Metazoa > Arthropoda > Insecta > Lepidoptera > Noctuidae > Tiliacea > Tiliacea aurago. The sequence continues at coordinate 20,042,517 of OX402586.1, read as the reverse complement.
GTATTTACTTCGTCACAAAACATGAGTTTACTTGATCGTGACTTGTAATAGCAGGGACAAAGGTTACGAGTCTCAGGTTACAGGTAGGTAGGTACACTTACTTTTCAAACGTTTTGTTACATCGCTCCATTGAGAGCTATAACAAAAAGTTTAGGGGAGAAATAACCTTCTTTATTCTTTATTTAGGTATGTTTTATTATGAATTTATAATGTCACTGAGCTCCCTAACTACTTACTTATATATCAATTTGTAAAATTACTGTTTGCTTAGTTCCTTGCGGGGTAATAGTATCACACTTACAATGGCAATATCTTCATTTTGACAATTCAGTAACATCCATTGCGTCATGTGCGTTGTCGAGCAGACGAAGTTTTCAAACATAAGAAGCAATGGATTGGGAATGTCCTTCAAAATCCTTCCAATTGTGATTGAAGTGAGTTTCGCAATAGAGATGCTGGTACTATTCAGTCATAAGCGCTATAATCATTATAATAAAAGATAATATAATCGCTTGACAAAAACCTTTGGTAGGTAGAGAGGACGTGGCCAACTTTATTCCCGAATTTTAGGTTTAGGTATCTTAAAATCTAGGTTTCCTTCATTCATACTCTTCAACCTTCAATAGTAACAAGAAACAAATGTTGCAAAAACAATAGAACTGGCTCTGAATTCATATTATTCTCATTACAACTTGATAAGCTTAAATAAATTGCATGTCAGAATGCGAAAAAGCCGCAATGCTTAAATGTAAGGGAAGACCATGGCTGCCATCAAGAAAATGGCGACTATAAGCCGGCGCTAGTAAAACCTTGTAAAAAAGTAGGTGGTAAGCTGGAAACTGGACGGAAAATCTTATGGGTTTGGCTAAAATGGGAGTTACTACCCATACTGTGTGAGAGGATTTTGTATCTATTACCCGTTTTTATATGGTCAAAATTTTGAGGCCAGCTAAGTGGATTAAAATAAGGAAGCCTCAGAAATATTGTATAAAGGAAAGTTAGCACTTTTCATGAGATAATTTTTTAGAGTTCCGTACCTCAAAAAGAAAAAAACCGATCCATTATAGGATCACTCGTGTGTCTGTCTGTCTCTGTCTGTCCATCCGTCTGCCACAGCTGATATGCTCCGAATCTACTGGACCGATTAAGTTAAAATTTGGGACACATATGAATTTCGGTCACCCAAATAAGAACTTAGAACGTAAATTAATTAATTTAGAATACGGGAAGAAATGGAAAATTAAAAATGATCAGTTTTAATGGACCACCCCTAATCTCCGAAACTGCTGAGGATAAAAGTTTAAAAAAAAACAGATAATAGTTCTATACTTACAGACCTACAGGAAACCTCTGAGAAGACTATGGTCTTAAAACAACATGGTAAACCACTCAATATTGTGCGTACAAACTTACATTTGCAGTTGTGGATGTCAGGAATGTATGGGGGATATTTTTAACCGACTTCCAAAAAGAAGGAGTAGGGTTCCGTACCCAAAGGGTAAAACGGGAACCCTATTACTAAGGCTCCGCTGTCTGTCTGTCTGTCCGTCTGTCACCAGGCTGTATCTCATGAACCGTGATAGTTAGACAGTTGAAACTAAAAAACAGAATAAAATAAATATTTAAGGGGGCTCCCATACAACAAACGTGATTTTTTTTTGCTCGTTTTTTCTCTATATTGATGACGGCAACAGGAAGATGCTTGAAATATTCACTGAATATTTAGTAATATATTTACTTTAAAAATCAATAATTAAATTAAAATAAAACAAATATTTAAGGGGGGCTCCCATACAACAAACGTGATTTTTTTGCCATTTTTATAGATAATGGTACGGAACCCTTCGTGCGCGAATCCGACTCGCACTTGGCTAGTTTTTTCGATTCATTGCAAATAGTTACAGACCTACACTGGCAAACAACAAGGATTCATAATATAATTTTAGACTTTGACAATACAAGAAGTAAGTAACATAAACAACGCACAACCTCATATGGGGTCATTGCACTCATCATTATATATGACGGCGTCACCATTGTAAACAACACGTGCAACGGGCCGAGTTACGCACTGCAATGTGTCACTTAGGCATCCCCACTCTCCCCACCGCTCTATATAAGCGAGCGCGCAGCAAAGAGGGGATCATTCTTGTCGCAGGCTCGGCCCGGTGCACATGTTGTAGCGCTTAGATACTGTAGTCTGAATTAAACTATTATTACAATGAATTAATAAGTTGTGGAAATAAAAGTTGACTTCTGCTATATCTCTTACTTTCATTTAAGATGTTGGACCCTCTGCCTTCATCAGAAGTGGGATAAGTTCCACCGTCCACTATTGATATCCACAGTAATGTAATACAAGACCAATTTCATTGCTTTCTGCTGGCATGAACGCTATATTAAAAAAAAAAAAATGCGGATGCTATGACTACTTGTAAAGCTACTCCAAGCAAAGCTATGCTCGTTGCTTTTGATCTTGATAAACCAGAATCCGATATTGTTAATTGGTATGCACTCAGTGGGCACGCCTCAATCGTGGCGAAAAGTCGGGGTCTTTGAGAAGTGGTTACAGAGGCGCCACGGCGTCCTCACCTTCCGCTTGAGGCAGGTCCTCACCAGACATGGTTGTTTCGGGAGGTTCCTGTCCAGGATAAAGCGGGAGGAAACGCCCGGATGTCACCGTTGTGTGATCGCCCGGAGGATACAGTGGAGCATACGGTGGGGTCTGCCCGGCTTGGGCGGAGCACCGCTGTGTCCTCACGGAGGCGATCGGCGCAGCGATCTCTCGCGTCCGGCCCTGGTTGAGGCCATGGTTCGGAGTGAGAGTGCATGTGAGGCCGTCACCTCCTTCTATGAAGTAGTAATGCTCGCAAAGGAGGAGGCGGAACGCGTGAGGGAGAGGCAAGGTTCACGCCCTTGCGCCTCTAGTCGCCGCAGAAGACGCTCCAGGCGTCGGAAGCTAATTTGCGGCCACCGTAGGCGCGTGCTTGCGTACGGTGAGCTATGGGTAGCTCGCCGTCCGATAAAGACCAGGCCCGGGTCAACAGTGCGTTGTGTTCCACCCGCACCTCAAAGAGATGTCAGTACCAACTGACGGGATCCATCAGGACCAATGCCTGCCAGGGTTGCGAGTTTGTCCGAAAGGGATATCGTGGCCCTGGCACACAGGCAACGGAAGGAACACGGGTGGGTTTGAGTCAGCAAATGTCTGACACGCTCTCCCGCTGCGCCCAGAGCGGGAGAAGTAATTTGATTTCCCACACAAAAAAAAAATGCACTCAGTAAAATGATAATTGATAAAAGGAAATTGGAGGGTGTAGGCTTGCTGTTGGCGATTACTGATTCCCTGAAGGACCGTGCCGCTATGTATCTTACCAAGATACAACCTGACAAGATCTCTTGAGCAACAATCAAGGACATGCTGATTTCCAAAATTAATTCTTCTTCTTCATCTAAGCGTGTCGATGGCAATTTAAATGGACTCAGTCCAGCTACGTGTTTGGTGCCATCACTAGCGTCCATCGTTTCCTGTAATGTGCAGCTGACAGGGCATGCAAAAGATGATACTAAGTGCATCTTTTGCGGAACAGCACCATATTTACACTCCAAGGCGGAGTAGTCTATGAACCTCCACCTGAATAGGTTTTCCTTGCTTCGGCCAACCAGGGTTCGAAGTCTGTTTAAAGACTTAAAGGGTGGTCGAGGCAACTCATGTCCGGGTGGGAAATCTATAGCAAGTGGGACGAATTGTTTGAGTAAGGCAACACTGTCTCGCCACAGCTATAGTCTTTCGTTTGAATGGTCGCCAGTGACTGGGACAACAAATTTAAAAAAAAAAAAAAAACTGTTTTGGGGTTTCAGTCTTTGTGGCACGAGAACGTTGTCGTGCAAAGGGTGTCGTGTGTCGGATACCATTTTGGCTCTTCCGCTAGAGCTTGCCACCGCTCTGCGAACTGCTGGTGCCACTATCCCTGCTAGTGGATACAGCATTTGTACCGGAGTTGGTTTTAAGCAACCAGTGATGATCGTCGACGTGACGTTTCATTCAAAGCTGTGTCCACTGATTTTGCATGGGCAGAACGACTCCACACGGGGCACGCGAATTCACCTGCAGAAAACAATTGTGCTAGCCCGGTGGTCCGCATAATGGTGGGCAAACCACCCCACTTTGATCAGACGAGTGCTCGATGGACACCCCACCTCAAACGGTGTTAAGTTTGCGGCGCGAGTCTCTATTGCAGAGATGAAATATGTAAGACTGGGTTGGCTCGGATTGGGCTTGAGTGAGTTAGCGAGGTAATACGGACCTCAACCTTCTCAAGTGGTACCCTACTTTGTATCAATATTTTAATTTAAAAGAGCGTCCAAGGAGTTTCTTGCCCGTTCTTCTCCATAGGAACCTACTATTTGGAATGGGCAACTAACTTCATATTTGTAACTGACCGACTTCTTGACAATTCAAAAGTGCCCGTAAATGGTTTAATTGAAATAAATGCTTTGAGTTTGATTTTTGAGTTTGGTGGCTTGCGTGATATGTTTGGGCTGGATAATTGGTTGATGGTATGGATATTTAAAAAAAAAAAAAGAAGCGGTGCCAGGACACTACCTAGAGATTGATAATAAGAAAACTGCAGCTGAAGCGGGTATGTGTCTATGGCAAACCATTGAGTAGATTCCAGAAGCAAATTGGTCAGAAAATTGGTGACGGGATTTAACATTTCAGTTTTGTCTCAATCTCAATGTGATGATAATATTCAACCTAAAACTTAACAACCGAAACCAGCCGTAACGTGCTATGTTTGCAGTAAGCACGAATATATGGCCAACGCCTGCCCCAAGCGCTGAAAGAACGAAGGCTCCACACTGAGCACCAGCACCAATCAAGTGAACCTGTGCTCCAGAGCAGCTGGTGGAGTGTGACACATAGGAGGTACTTCCCTGTTATATTTGACTCTGCATCAGAATGCCGTATAGAGCATAGTAATTGAAATCTTGTTAATGGTGAGCAATTTCATGAACAAGTGATCCTTAAAGGTATAGATGTGAGGAACGTAGCGTGCTCATTACAAATTAAATGTCCTACCATGGTAGACAACCACAAGCTCGAAATAATCCCCGTTGTATTGTCGGAAGAAAACCGGATATATTACAGGATAAATTTATATCCAAGTTTTTCTAAATTAAAGAAACCACTATTACTTGGCACCACAGGCGATCATGTTGGCTTAATTTCATGTTGGTGGTTAGTGCGCCATGCCCTATTAAGATAATCGCGTTTTTAACATATGGGTTGTCGTTCGTACAATAGCTATGATAAAAACTACCTTAAAGTTACTAGACTAGTCGTATGGTTACAAGCGTTAAACTAATTTCGCATTTTTGAGGCAGTTAGAATCCAGTTCATTTGTTTGGTGTCCTGAAATGACTAATGACTGACCACGGGCGATCGTATGAAAATTCTTCTTTTAAGATTTTTTTTTTGTACCGTGTAAGAAAATAACCGGAACGTTTTTTTTTTATATTAATGGGAGAAATAAAGTCTATTAATATTATGACAAAAAAAAATTACGTAAAGTAAATCGTGGTCAAAGAAAATCTGGTAGATATCATATCATGGAAAATTACGATGACGTGACGGCGGGCAGTGATGATGACGATATCCTTGTTTACGAAACAAGCCACGAGAATAATGCCATGCCTAACAGCAATATAATTTTGGCAATTAGTGATACCATGTCTGTGAATAGCAATCCTATATGGATTAATAGTGATACAATGTCTGTGAACAGCAATCGTATGTCGAGTATTCGTGATGTGTGTGTGAATTTCTATTATTACTAAAGCAGTCATTATAATTAGCAAGAGGCGATACTGTGTAGTCGGCAATGACTGGTCCAGGGGATAACAGTTTTGCAGGGTCATTCAGTGTTAATGGCCGGACCAATAAAATATAAGCAAAAAAATTAATAAGAAAAAAAAAAGAGAAAAAAAAAAAAAATATATATAAGATAAGTTCTGAAGGCTCAATGACGAGCGGTCCAGAATTAGTAGCAAAGTCTGAAGGGGTGAACCGGACCAGATTGCTGATCCCTGAAGGCTCAATAACGAGCGGTCCAGAAGTAATAGAAAACTGAAGGGATGAACCGGACCAGTATGCTAGTATAAGTCCTGAAGGCTCAACGTCGAGCGGTCCAGAATTATAAGCGAACCCTGAAGGCATGAACTGGACCAGATTGCTAGTCAGGATGAACGAACATTAATAGTATCGTTGTCTTTTTAGATACTGTTTGATGAGACTACGCGCACGAGGACGTCCGCACGTCAGTATGGCCATGACGGCGTCACCATTGTAAACAACACGTGCAACGGGCCGAGTTACGCACTGCAATGTGTCACTTAGGCATCCCCACTCTCCCCACCGCTCTATATAAGCGAGCGCGCAGCAAAGAGGGGATCATTCTTGTCGCAGGCTCGGCCCGGTGCACATGTTGTAGCGCTTAGATACTGTAGTCTGAATTAAACTATTATTACAATGAATTAATAAGTTGTGGAAATAAAAGTTGACTTCTGCTATATCTCTTACTTTCATTTAAGATGTTGGACCCTCTGCCTTCATATACACCTTTTACTATGGGACTAAACCTTAATTTGTGAAAAAAAAATCAGCTGTACCCTATATTTGAACGAGTAAAGAGAACTTAAATGTAGGGACCAGCAGATTTTTTTTTAATAATTTTTTTCATCTTGTTTAGAACGGTGCCAATTATCTTAATACTAGCTGTTGCCTACGACTTTGTATGCGATCCAGGATAAAAGGTAGACTATGTCCAAGTCATGGTCTACCCATATGCGAAATTTGGCATATGGGTAGACCATGACTTGGACATAGTCTACCTTTTATCCTAATCCGTTCAGCCGTTTTGGTGTGAAACAAACAAAGAAACTCACATTCGTATTTATAATATCTACTATTAGTTAGAATTTACAAAAAATCCCCAGGGTCGACTAAACCGTCCTTCAATTAGAAAAAGGGCACGGAGAAAATAAAATACCTTTTTAAAAGGTCAATGATCTACTAAACTGTATACATGACGTGGGTTGTTTGTAAATATAGTGCGAAGAATAATATATTTTATCAAGGATATCAACTGGGTGGCTTACCCTACGCATGATGGCGATTTAGAAGGCAACCCGTCCCTGCGGTATTAAGATGGTTACACGGCGTTGGGTTGTGGGGTATTTTGTGTTGTATTATAGTAAATGCGTGACTAGAGTAGACATGGAAAACTGAAGGTTGTTAATTTTCTTAACAATTAATTTCCCTGACTGTACGTAAACTGAATTAGGTAGGTACCTATTAATGTAGCTACAAAATGGAATATACCCAGGATAGTAAAATTGGTTATTATTGTTATTATTTTAATAATATTTTATAAACAACGTGTCGCTATAATGGCGACATTAATGTAATTTAACACAAGGGTAGTGGACCAGTAATCATAAAAAATATAATAAGATAAAATAAATTCGTACATTGAAACAGTACAATTTTCAAACAAACTAAATAATAAAGCTCTCTCATTCCTACAATTCGCCTACTCTTTGCACGTTATTCGTTTTAACTTCATTGATGCAATGTTATGATCCGATCCCTGGCAAAATGACCTTTGCGCTACAGTTCTTTAAGTACAGGTTGCTCCAAAATGATATTTTAGAAAATTGTTAGTAAAACAATAAATAATAGCGTTTAATAAAATTAAAATATCTTCATAAAAAGAAAACGCGAAACCGTATAGGTGTTTTAAATGGGTGGGATACTCAACTTCAAAAACCAAAACATCAACAATCAAAATATCAACACCATTTATTCAACAGTTTAATTTTTCAATAAATATACTCGTAGTTACTTTCAAACTACTTCAGACATTTTCATGTTGTTTTTTTTGTATGAACAGACTATTTTATTGTCTTTAATTCAATCTGTGTTTTTTTTTAATTTTCGTTACTCGAAATAAATATTCCCCATGAAACGGAAAGGCGTGAGGCGCGGCGGCGGCGCGGCTGTGGCGCGGCGTGAGCGCGACGCTCATTTTGTATTATCAGGGGGCCTAAAATTGACGCTTTGGCAGTATCATAATTCTGATTAATTGAAAAATTAAACTGTTGACTTTATGATGTAGATATTTTGATTGTTGATGTTTTGATTTTTGAAGTTGAGTATCCCACCCGTTTTAAATTAATGTCGCCACTAAAGCGGCACGCTGTAGATTTGGTTTTTTATAATTTTTATGAATGTGAGAACTTTGCAGGCGTAATAGTCTGTAGATTTGTAGACCATTATCTATTTTGTTAAGTACCTGGTACTTGTCGATGGGCCTACATTGTCCTTCCATACCATAGGAAATTAATTGATAAGCTACTTAACAACCTAAAATTTTCCATGTCTCTAGTCAATTAACTCAACTCAGCCTATCGCAGTCCACTGCTGGACATAGGCGTCTCCCAGGCTGCGCCACAACCCCCTGTCCTCCGCCGTCCGCATCCAGTCTGACCCAGCCCTCTTCTTAAGGTCGTCGGTCCATCTAGCTGGGGGGCGTCCCACACTACGCTTGCCGATACGCGGTCTCCACTCCAGGAGTCGTCTGCTCCATCGGCCATCGGTCCTTCGACAAACATGGCCAGCCCACTGCCACTTCACGTGTCTCTAGTACGGACATATAACTGTTATCTGACAAATGATGACAGCTGCTGTGATTTAAATATACGGACAATTTTTTGTTAGTCAATTTACTTAAGGGGCCGGCGTAGCATGCGTATATAGTTCATTCAAACGTAATTTGTAAATCAATCATATTCTTAAGGTATTGTGTATTTATTTCGATTGGATTACAGAATATATATGTTCCCAAATATATATTTTGAAAGGACAATGATATAAAGACGAGATATGAGAAATTTAAAATTTCTATAGAAATCTTATTTTTCTCATAACTCTTGTTTAAATTAGTGTCCATTCAAAATATATATTTGGGAACATAGATAATCTGTATTCCATTCGGAATAAAGACACACTACCTCAAGAATATGTTTGATTAAAAAAATATTTTGTTATTACGTTTGTATAAACTACGTTAACAATAAATTTTCTTGACTTTACAAATACTGCCTCCACACCAAAGTATTCGTTATTTGGGTGTAACCATTGATAAAAGGTTGTCCTTTGATGAACACATTCACAACTTATGTAAAAGGGTACGGAAACTGATTTATATTTTTAAACAGCTTAGACAGGTAGCAAATGGTGAAACCCTTAAAATGGTATATTTTGCCCTTGTTCAATCTATACTGACATATTGCGTAACCACTTGGGGAGGTGCTGGTAAAACAAAAATGTTGCAAATAGAAAGAGGCCAAAGGTTGATTCTGAAAGTTGGCCTTTCAAAACCGCGACTCTATCCCACCGACGCACTGTATCAGGAAGCTGAGGTGTTAACTGTAAGGCAAATTTACATCCTTTTTACTATTCTGCGGCAACATTCAGATCCATCGTCTTTCGATCTTTCCAAATTAACAATGAGGAGGCAGTACGCAATATGTAGCACCATCAAATATAATAAAGGTTTTGCCCAAAAATCCGAGGGCCTGAACTCTATAATAAGTTAAATAAAGAATTGGGTATTTTTAATTACAATAAATCTAAATGTAAACTTAAATTGACTAACTGGCTACTAAAATTGAAGTACATAAAAACAGAAGAGCTACTAGTCATAAAAACGTAATAGGAACCATTCGTCTAGTTGAACATGAACCCACTCACATACCCTCTCACCCTCCAAACACTACACACACACAGACACACAGACAAACACAGAACACATCACACCCTCACCCACACCTCACATGCACCTTGAACTCCACTACTCTTCATACAATTCATATATGTTTAATATTGTGTTATTATTCTCTTTTAACAAATAGTTTGCCCTTATAACATGAAATGTAACTTTCATTATGTAAACATTTATCTGTTTTTGATGATATTTTTGCCTCTAGGGAGTCCCTGGTGTCCTGAAATACAAGTCACGGCTTAGTTTAGGCACCAGTCTCCCACAAATGAACATTGTCCTACATCATAATATTTGTATGCCCCATTTTTAAGTTATAGTTAATAAGTGTTATTTGTGGAAGAAAAAAATAAACATTTTTATTTATTTTTTATTATTTTATTATATTAGTTTTATATGCGGCTGTATGCCTGCGGATGATAAATCTTCACATGTCGTGAGAGTCGATATTTATTTTATTTTATTTATTTATTGGTCTACGTACAATCGTTACACTGTTAAGAGCGTTTACACCTTACGGCATTTCAAACAAATTTTCAAGCCCTTGTTTTTCGAAATGACTGAACTATTTTTTTTTACTAAAGTTAATTTTTAATTTTCATTATATTATTTTTATTAGAAATACACGGTTCATGATTGCTTCGATACCCAACTGGTTATATCCATACCGTCCAATTTATGGATGTATCGAGACCCAAATTTAATTAAAGTGTAGTAGGAATTCGGGAACATGATTTGGGATGGACAGAATTCAAGATACAATGCAATGCTCCAATCCAACTGTCTGACTTGCAAGTTCTAGCGTATCAATGTAACGGATTTCTCCGAGTTTCAAACTTCGAACTGGATCGGACATACAGATTTTATTCTGAATTTGAATATATGGACTGAAGCATTCTTAGGTAATATAAAAATTTTGAAGTAAATTCCAAACTGTTGTCATTGGTCAAATCTTGAAGTTTTACATAGGTACTTCCGGGATACATCGGAGGATATACGAGAATAAATGATAAGAGTGTGGAGCAAGTAAGTGAGTTTGTATATTTTGGGAGTTAGTTTTCTAATAATTGGAAATAGTGATAAAGATTTGGAAAGGAGAATAAATGCGGGAAACAAATGTGAATGGTGCTATATGCGATTGTGACCAGTTAGTCGATGCCCAAAAAGGGTCGACTGGCTGTTCATAATGGTGTGCTGATGCCTACGCTTATGTATGGAAGTGAATGTTGGGTGTGGCAAAAGAAGCATGAAAGTAGAATAAATGCTGTTGAAATGCATTCCTTGCGAAGCATGTGTGGTGTGACTATAAATGATGGGCTGAATAAACCGGCCAAGTGCGTGTCGGACCACGCAAACTAAAGGTTTCCGTAGTTGGGATGAGTTTATCCCATGAACTTAACATTATATTTGAAAAACTTGATACCCCATACATTCCAACTGCAAATGTAAGTTTATACGCACAATATTGAGTGATTTACCATGTTATTTTAATATCACAGACTTCTTATAGGTTTTCCTGTAATCTATAAGTAAAGAACTATTTTCTGTATTTTTTTCCAAATTTAGGCTCAGTAGTTTCGGAGATAAGGGGGGAGGGCTGGTAATTTTTCATCTATTTTCTTAAATAATTTCAAAGGTATTTATTTTAAATTTATACAAAAAATATACATGAAATCCTTAAAACAATCCCTTTCATTTGATATGTCACACGGTACAGTTAAAACAACTTTTTCTTTTAATTTTCTAATTTGCCCCCCAAAAGTGACCTCCATATTAAAGAAGTCTGTGTTTGGGTCACAAAAGTCCATATGTGTACCAAAATTCAACTTAACCGGTCCAGTAGATTCGGAGCAAACCAGCTGTGACAGACGGACAGACAGACAGACACACGAGTGATCCTATAAGGGTTCCGTTTTTTCCTTTTGAGATACGGATCCCTAAAAATGATGTGATAAGGCAACGATGTGGTTTAAAAGAAGATGTAGGTAGCGCCAAAGATTGAAAAAAGTATGCTTAGATGGTTTGGTCATGTTGAGAGGATGAATGTAAGGCGACTTACAAAAGGTATTCACAAGGCAGATGTGAGTAGAAACGCCGGGAGGGGACGCCCTAGGCGGACATATAGTGACCTTGGTGATGCTCTTGAGAAAGGTCAGGTGCGTAGTACTAGAAACCGGCGTGCGTGTATGGTCAGATGAATGAACGTAAACGAAGCCAAAGGAGTACTTATGTAAGGATCGTACGAGTAGTAGGTGGCGTTCTATAGTTTCTACCTACCCCCATGAGAAGAAGTGAGTTTATGTATGTACTTCTGGGATACCTATTTATTATTTTAATAATAACTGTTTACAACCCATTGTTTAGTTTTAAGTTGTTGAATATTTCTGTTACGGGGGTGACATTATCACTAAGTGATAAAACCTTTTCAAATAAATAAAGATTTAAAAAAAATAAAAATAAAATGTTATTTTGACTTTTTTTATTACCATTTAAAAATTCTTAAACTGTAAATATCAGTAAGTCAACAGTTTCCATAGATATGCCAGTTGTTATTTAATTACCGTCACTTAATTTTTAACCCCCGACGAAAAAGAGGGTTGTTATACCTATTTTAATAATTTAATACTATACCGGCTGAAATTGGGATTACATTAATAAGAATACGCCATTCGCATTTAACGGGATAATTGACTACGCTTGTAACCAGTAAACATTTCACACGTCGCTGACTACGCGGTTGATCAATAACATTTATTGTGAGCCAGGCTTGCGTTTTGCATGTACCTACTTATAAGTGCGCCGGTATGAATTTCAGCGTATTGAATTCGCGGTACAGACTCGTAGTGACACTTTGAACTTTGGAACTGTTCTTCTATAATGCTCAGGTATTTTCATTTTTAACCGACTTCCAAAAGGGACGAGAATATAACTATTTTCGACTCTACGAAACCTTTTTTTTTAATATGTATGTCTCCCGATTTCTCCGACAAAAATTGTAGACCGATTTTTAGTTTATTTGTGGAGTTTCTTGCCCGTTCTTCTCCATAGGTACCAATAGTAGGTCTATTTGGAATGGGCAACTAGCTTCATATTTGTAATTGACCGACTTCTTGACAATTCAAAAGTGCCTGTCAATGGTTTAATTGAAATAAATGCTTGCTGCCTTATTACAAAACATGATCTATATTTTGACATGGATTAAACCATGGAGCCAGTTTTTGTAATAAGAACGTAACAGTGATTGAAATACCGTTCTTTATACAAAACTGAAAACTTAGTTCGGTAATCAGTTGTCAGTTTTGTGTTTAGGAACTTTACCATAGCCGGAATAAAGTTCGAAATTCAATAATGGCTCCATGTTTTAAACCTGGGTCTGAAGATAAACCTTGTTTTGTAATAAGGGGGTTTGAGTTTGAGTTTAATTTTGTTTTTTGTTTGAAAGGGTTTGCTCTCAAAGTGGTCCCATTGTCACCAAGTCAGAATCTAATGAGGGGATCCCATGCAAGTCGAGGAAAATCCTCAAACTTTATAGGCACACCTATAGCGATTTGGGTATTTTTTATAGTAACTCATGCATTTGCTTTCAGAAAGCACCATTTGGTGAAGTGGAACTGATGATGATGACCACAGATGGCCGCCAGAACTACTTAATAATAAGTATTTCACGGGTTTCGATTCGATTAGGCACTTTAATAATGGTTGCTAAGCAATTTATGCTTGTCACAATACATATGGTGAGTGGTAGCTCACCAGAAGAACTCCTCAATAATGAGCGGCCCTGCATCGGGAAAAGCATGTTTTTGTAAAATGTGATGAGCAGATGACAGTAGGCTATTGTAACTTAGATAAGTTAACAGTGAAAAATAAAAAACATTTAACAAAAACAAAAAAAAACTACTGTTGCTAAGCAATTTATGATCGATACGATGCATAGTAAAGTGGAGCTGATGGAATTCAAAGCACATGCGTCCGCCCGTGATGTTATTTATGCCTAATCTCACTGAGGTCTAGCAGCTATTGCACTAAGTTTTTGGAACGAAGTTCTTTAACGCGGCTTCCGGTAGTAGTTGACGTTCTCCCCCCTTGCGACTTTCTCTCTTCCTGTCTCTTTCTATTGTATAAAATAGAAAGACAGAGCGAGAAAGTGTGAATTTATTACGCGTTTTTAAATACAGAGCTTCTAAGAACTTATACTAGATGGCTCTCTATTAAAAATAGGTCTGTAGGTGAGTAAGACAGTCTATGCGAGCTAAAAGAAGCTTCGAAAATTGTCAGTTTCAAGGTCTCAAGTTTCAAGTGTCAAAAGTGTTTGTTTTTGTTTTAAATCATACGTGAGAAGGAACTTCGTTCTTTACGGGGGTCCCCCGACCGCACACGTTTTTATTCCTAATTTAATTGAGGGTACATAAATAAACATAGTAAATAAAATCAAGTCAAAATGCTATCATTAGGTACTCGTATAACCGTATTTTTACTTAAATTCTTAAATGACAAGTCATGTGCGCGATGGTATTTGCTATCGGTAAAAATTACGAACTTCCATACAAACTTTTACCCATATTTAACCCCTTCAGGGGAAGAATTTTCAACAATTTTTCCTTCATGCTCACTTTGGTATAACAAACTCGTGTGCACATGCTTTTAGACCGGTCTAGGCTGTGTCTGTCAGTGCATTTAAGATTTGTATTAAATAGATGCCTTTTTTGGGTGGGAAATTATTAAATAACTTCTCCTGCTCTGGGCGGAGCGGGAGGGCGTGTCAGACTTTTACTGACTAAAACCCACCCGTGTTCTTTCAGTTGCCTGTGTGCCAGGGCCACGGTATCATTTTCGGACAAACCCGAAACTCTGGCAGGCATCGGCCGTAATGGATCCCTTAAGTAACACGGGCTGGTGTCCGCAACTCCACGTCAATGCGCGTATTTTGCGTACGAGTGGGAAAATCGATTATTCGATCCACCCCAGCTACTCAAGGGAGGCCAGCAACGCCTTGGTGTTAATGACAATCTCATGTAGGATACCTGGGTTACTGAAGTACTTTGCCCTGTATGTGGCGACCACCGAGCAGTTTAACAGCACGTGAGCTGCTGTCTCGTTGTCCTCCATGCATGCCCTGCACAGCGGACTGTCTGTGACTCCTATGACAAAGAGGTGTTTATTAAACGACCCATGGTCAGTTATAGCCGCTGTAACTGTACGCAGCTGTTGTTTAGTTAGTTGTAGAACCCGTTTCGTGAGGCGGCAGTCGATAGTAGGGAGTGCCTCCATCGCCTGCCTGCACTCACTTTGGTCCAACCATAGTTTGTGATGTTCCCTTAGGTATGTGCTGACATCTCTTTTAGGCGCGCGCCCGGGCCGGACCCATAACGGACGGCGAGCTACCCATTGCTCACCAATTTATACACGCAAAACACGCAATATACATAAAAGTATAGGTATATAATAAGCCGCCAACAGCTGGTACCTACGAGTATAATAGGTACCAGCTGTTGACGCTGGGCTTCAGGTTGACGTAGCCTATTTGAACTTTAAGAAGGCGTACGATACAGTCGACCACGACATACTCTTGTCAAGGCTGGCGGGTATGGGCTGCACATTTCATACTGTAAAGTTCTTCGCCAGTTATCTTCAACATAGACGTCAGTATGTGGACTGTGGCGGACACTTTTCGGAGCCCTACAACATCAGATCGGGCGTCAGTCAGGGTCCTAATTCGGGACCCGTATTATTCATTATTATGGTAAATGATTTACCAAAGGTAGTCAGATCAACATACATGCTATTTGTTGACGATCGTAAGTTGTCTGTAGTCATAAAAGACACTGCGGATCGTGACATGCTGCAGCACGACTTGGATAGGGTCACTGAATGGAATCACTGCAATAAGTTATACTTTAATTTATCTAAGTGCTCAGTGCTTTCATTCACACGGACACGAATCCCACAACACCACCAGTTCAGCATGGACGTGGAGCCGCTTAAGCGTGTCATGGAGGCTAAGGATTTATGCATTAATTTCACCAGTGATCTGTAGTTTCGCAAACACCTGGTACACGGTTGTAAAAAGTCGTACAGGAATCTGGGATTTGTAAATGAGTTCACAAACATCAGTGCATTGAGGGCTTTGTATGAGGCTCTTGTGAGGAATCATCTGGAATATAGTGCGGCCGTCCAGAGCCCGAGTGAAATAAAATACAAAAATATGCTCGAACGGATACATAATAAATTCATCATATTAATTTATTTAAAGCTGTATGGGAGATACCCGGGATACCTGTTACTGTCCTACTTTATTCTGTTTTGGTATGGTGGGCTACTTTAAATTAGAAATTAGGCGTGAAGTGGCACTGGCAACATATGTTTTTAAAGTTTTAAGAGGTAGTATACAAAACCCAGATAAACTATCAGAAATAGGGTTTAATTTACTGCATGGGTACGTGGCGCGGCGGCACAAGCCGCGGCTGCTGGTGGTGCCAAGTGCGCGCACTAACCTGCTACGGCGCGCACTGCTGACTCGTGCGCTGTGCAACACGGTGGCGGATGCCATAGACATATTCACCTGTACATTGGGTGAGTTCACAAGGGCACACAAGGACACGTACTGTGTAGCATGTGGTATAGTTAAGTATATTTAAGTTACTTTGTCGCATTATGGCAAAGGAATCGTGATGTGATAAATAAATAAAATAACACCGAGCCCAGCCTGCACCAACTCAGGCTGGGCGACGATGAGTCAATCCGGAATTTAATTTATAATTGCATGTATTCATTACAATAAATATTGCTCGATTATCAATTCAATTCTTTGATGCATTGCGTTCGTTTGTTTATCAATTATATTTTTTAAAGATTAGATTGTTGGATATAATAAATAGTTGCAGATGTAACAAAAATTCAGTACCGTATTTGATATTTGTGCATAACATGAGTTTCCAAGACAAAGTGGTTATCGTGACTGGTGGCAGCTCCGGTATTGGAGCAGCTACAGCCATCAAGTTTGCTGAAGAAGGTGCCAAGGTCGCTATAGTAGGGAGGAACAAGGCGAAACTGGACAACGTCGCAAAGAAATGTGGTAATCCGTTAGTGCTAGTGGCTGACGTTTCTAAAGATGCAGATATCAAAAGAATTGTCAGTGAAACTTTAAGCAAATTCGGGAAATTGGATATTCTGATAAATAATGCTGGCATAGGCCATTCAGCAGGTATTCAAGCCGACCATGCTATGACAGTATTTGATCAAGTTATGTTGACAAACCTGCGCTCAGTAGTTTACTTGACCCATCTTGCTGTTCCTCACCTTGTGAAGACCAGAGGTAACATCGTCAATATATCAAGCGTTGCTGCACTCCGATCACTAGCAAAGGAAACTTTTTCTTATAATACTTCGAAGGCTGGTCTAGATCATTTCTCGAGATCAGTGGCACAGGAACTAGCATCAAGTGGAGTTCGTGTAAACATTGTGAACCCAGGACCAGTTCGGACTGATTTCGTCGAAAATATGGGTGTCCCCGTAGAAATGAAAGAAGCTTTTGTGAAATCAGTGCTGGGCATGACAGCCCTAAACAGAATTTCTGATCCTGAAGAAATAGCTGACCTTGTCTTGTTTCTAGCTAGTGACAAAGCTAAAGCAATCACTGGTTCGTCTTTTGTGAGTGATAATGGATCAATGTTGAAAGTTGCTAATATGTAGGTACTTACCTACTAACAATTTTAATATGCCTGAATAAATGGTTTAAAATTGTGGTTCAATATTTTTTGTTGTTTTATTTGCAATATTTATTTTAAAACAAGTAAGATTTAGGTTACCTATATTTTACATTTTGTAAAGTGTATAAAACTTCTATGGATTTTCGGGAATAAAAAAACTCAGGATGTAGCACGCAGAGAACCACTTATATATTTGTGTTTTTTCTTCAACAACCTCACATTCAAAAACGATTGTATGTACAGAAAGATAAACGCCTGATAAAATACTTATAATTAATGTCTTACTGTCTAATAATTGCACCGAGTTAACTTGAGCCAACGGTGGTGGAACTGACGCTTTAACATGCCCCCGGCCGTTGGAAGCTCGCCTTTCAACTGTTGTCTTCCAGTAACGGGCAAATCTTGGAGAATGCTCGTCTGATAGTCCCAGTTGAAGTCCTGATGTCGGCAACTCTGCTTATGCCATCTGTGCCAGGATGAAGACCAACAACGCGGCCCAACTTCCAGTTCATCGGTGGCTGGTTGATCTCCTTTATGACAACCAGGGAGTCCAGGTTCAGGCTGTCGTTGCCGGTATGCCACTTTACTCGCTGCTGAAGCTCGGAGACATACTCCTTGCTCCATCTCGACCAGAAATGCTGCCGCAGCTGCTCGATACGTTGATGGCGCGTCAAGTGATGAGTGGAGTAGTCCCGGATATCCTTTACAGGAAGAGACGTGAGAGGTCGTCCAATTAAGAAATGACCCAGAGTGAGAGGCAACAGGTCTTCTGGATTTGACGATAACGGTGTGAGCGGTCGAGAATTTAAAATGCCTTCAATTTGAATCAAAACGGAGTTAAGCTCCTCGTATGTTAAATTACAATTGCCCAACTCTCGGGACAAATGAAATTTGGTCGATTTGACACCCGCCTCCCAAAGACCACCAAAATGTGGAGCGTAAGCAGGAATAAAATGGAATGTAATACCATCTTGAGCCGCACCATCAGTTATGGAGTCACAATTGCGTTTCAAGAAATCAGATATCTCATTGTAGGCTCCTACAAACGAAGTTCCGTTATCGGAGTAGATGTTGAGAGGTTTTCCTCATCGAGACATAAACCGACGTAAAGCCTGTAAATAATTACTGCTCGTCAAGTCACCCACCAACTATAAATGAATGGCCTTTGTAGTGAAGCACACGAAAATTACGATGTATACCTTAACTAATCTACATCCACGACCTTGACGACTAGACGAGGTCATAGGGCCTGCGTAGTCAACTCCTACGCTTTGAAAGGGAAAGTCGGCTGGTGAGAGTCTGCTCAATGGGAGATTACCCATCTGAGGGACAATTGCCTGTGGTTTTAGACGACGACATCGAACGAACTGACGATAACAGGCTCTGGCTAAATTGCGACCACCAAGTGGCCAGTAAGTCTCTCTAATTGTACTAATAAAAAAAACGCCTTTTACATGCATTAATAAAAAAAGCTACATTTTTGGGTTGGTTTATAATCAAAATCGAAGTTTGCGGTGATACATTTTAATATTGTTCAAAAAGCCACTTTATATGAATATGTTTTGTGTGTGTTCAAGTTTAACTTTCTGATGTTTTGGCTTTTGGTGTGTTAATCGAAGCGAATTTCATAATACTGTTGCCAGCATTAGAAAGAATTGCGTATCTTGGGTTTTGTACATCAATGTTCACAGATACCACTTTTTTGCCAATTCATCATGACATGTTTTGTGTCAATTCGTCATTAGGTTGTAAATTACATAATTATCTGTATTACTTATTTACCAAGAGTCTACAATACCTCAAATTGCTTAGTATGATCTTCCAATATCGAAAATACTGCAGCATTCATTTTGGAATGAATATAATTATGGTAAAGTTGAGGATTAGGTAATGTTTGACGAAAACTCAATTCCATAAAATTTTCTCTTTTAGAAAATGATTACAAGGTTATCTCCAAACTGAACAATAAACCGCTAATATTCGCAGATACTGTTTTTGTTTTTTTTATTTATATTTATAGTATAGGTACACACGGCTACACATCAACGATAGTTGTGTGTACGATAGTTTAGGTAATTCTTTTTTTAAACACCGTAAAAATAAATTACCTAAACTATCAGCGCCTTCGGGCCTTCTCCCTGCCGTGCTCTCTCGCTTGCTCGCGTGACCGCAAGCAGTAGTGGTGTGCCAGCAAGATAAAGAGTGAGGTGGCGTTGAGGTATTATGCACTCTTAACAATGTTATATAATACGTAACGATTAGATATCTACCTTTAGGTAGGTGCACTTACTAAGAATCTATATATATAAAAGAGAAGTCCACTCACTGACCACTCATCACGAAATCTCGGAAACTACTGGGCCGTGAGGTCTTAAATTTGGCACAAGCACTCTCTATGGGGTGCAGGCGCGCACTAAGAAAGGATTTTTATAAATTCGCGCCTTAAGCGGTTGAAAAGGGGTGTCAAAGTTTGTATGAAACTCCTATGTTTTTAAAGTTAGAGACATGAATGTTGGCCTGATTGTTCCTTTCGACTTCTAGGTGCTCACTAAGAAAGGATTTTACGAAATTCGGCGCTTATGGGTGAAAATAAGGGTTTTTAACGTTTGTATGAAAAATGTACCAAATGCAGTTAAGATCCAAATTGAATCTTACGGCAACGAGTTATTGCATACTTTACATTGAAATTAGAATTCGGAGCCGATAAAGATCTAAATTGAATTTTACGACAACGCGTTAATGCATATTTTACATTGAAATAAGAATTTTTGGAAGTTTCTTGCGGTTTATATTTAGTTTTTTTTCTAGGTGGCCAGTATGTTTCAGTGCAGGCGTGATAACGTTCTAAAGTTTTTATGCCAGTTCTAGGTGGCCAGTATTTTTCAGTATGCAGGCATCTGCTAAAAGATAATGAAATGAGGTTCTAATTGGTATTCAGGTAATTTGAACGTTGCATTTATAGCATTAAAATCGAGAATGCCAAGGGGAAAACTTCACAATGTTTAACCTTAATCGCGGCTTGCAAGCCGATCGTATCAAAAAACGAAGTTATGTATCAATCACAGAATACAAACCCAACGTTCAAGCTATAGTTACCGAAATTTCTGTTCTGCGATATTTTGTTATTACTTACTACAGTTACTACTAATTTGCTTTGAAAAATTTTTCATCGTCGTTGTTTGGTTTTCATTTTGGTTTGTTTCGCTTCCTAATTTTAAATTGGGGGATAATAAATGTGTTTTTATCTATTGCCGGGTTGGAATTTTGTTATTTCTATTTCTTTGCGAATTACTTATTGTGTAGGTATTTCACACTGTGGTATTACTATAATAGTTTTTAGTATAAGTCGTTCTTACTAGAAAAAGTGTCCTTGAATACCTACGTTCGTATTTTAATTTATTGCTTAGTATCTTTGGTTTAGGCTGGTGTTGTAAGGGTTGGAAAAAGGCGGGAGAACTATTCCCATTTTAAATAGATGTCAGCACCAACTGACGGGGTCCGAAAGGGCCAATGCCTGCCAGGGTTATGAGCCTGTCCGAAAGGGATATCGTGGCCCCGGCACACACAGGCATTGAAGGAACACGGGTGGGTTTTAGTCAGTAAAAGTCTGACACGCATCAAAATGACCTTCATTGAAATTTCTTGAGAATCAGATTATTTTTACTCCCTGTTGTGCGCTCCCAAAACCAGCAAATAAAATACCATCTTGAAACACCTGGAACTCAAATGGGAATAGTTCTCCCGCTACCATGAGTTCACAGGTGGTTCCGTAGGTGCCATTACAAGATATTTCATCGACGTATTCACGCTTTGAACCATAAACAGCTCCTCCTGACCGATCCTGGGTGAAAGGTTGGAATATTTCCCAGTTTTAAGACACGTGGCGCACAATGCTGTCTCGAATTTGAGAAGACAATGACATGGCCACGTTACATTTCACCAAATAGGAGAGAGATGAAAGTAAGCATGCGTCATCGCTAGGGATATTTACTATTTGGCAAAGAATTTGCATGCCACAATTGTGGCGATAAGTCCCCTCTATGTGGAGTGGCCAAAGAGGCGCCACGGCTTCCTCACCTTCCGCCTGACGCACGTCCTCACCGGACACGGTTGTTTCGGGAGGTTCCTATTCAGAATAAAGCGGGAGGAAACGCCCGGGTGTCACCACTGTGTGGATCGCCCGGAGGACACGGTGGAGCATACGGTTGAGGTCTGCCCTGCTTGGGCGGAGCACCGCCATGTCCTCACGGAGGCGATCGGCGGCGGCGATCTCTCGCATCTGGCCCTGGTTCAGGCCTTGGTTCGGAGCGAGAGTGCACGGGAGGCCGTCACCTCCTGCAAAGTAGTAATGTATGCGAAGGAGGAGGCGGAACGCGTGAGGGTGAGGCAGGGTTCACGCCCTCACGCCCTTAGTCACCACAGGAGACGCCCCGGGCGTCGGGAATCGCAGGCCGATTCCCGGCCACCGTGGGCGCGGGCTTGCGGACGGTGAGCGATGGGTAGCTCGCCGTCCGATAAGGACCAGGCCCGGGTCGACGGCGCGTTGTGTTCCACGCGCACCTCAAAAGAGATGTCAGCACCAATTGATGGCGTCCAAATGGGCTAATGCCTGCCAGGGTTACGAGCCTGTCCGAAAGAGATATCGTGGCCCTGGCACACAGGCATTTGAAGGAACACGGGTGAGTTTTAGTCAGTAACAGTCTGACACGCCCTCCCCGCTCCGGCCAGAGCGGGAGAAGTTATTTGATAATTTACCACCCAAAAAAAAAATGGCAGCGGCAGAACTATTCTCATTTGAGTTCCAGGTGTTTCAGGATGGTATTTTTATTGCTGGTTTTGGGGAAGCACGGCAGAGAGTCAAAATAATCCGATTCTCAGGAAACTTTATTGAAGGTCGTTTTGATGTTTTAATTCCGTTGGCTAATTTAAATAATAAAACAACCGGCCAAGTGCGAGTCGGACTCGCCCACGAAGGGTTCCGTACCATTATCTATAAAAATGCCAAAAAAATCACGTATGTTGTATGGGAGCCCCCCTTAAATATTTGGTTTATTTTAATTTAATTATTTATTTTTAAAGTGAATATATAACTTAATATTCTGTGAATATTTCAAGCGTCTACCTGTTGCCGTTATCAATATCTAGCAAAAACGAGCAAAAAAAACACGTTTGTTGTATGGGAGCCCCCTTAAATATTTCTTTTATTCTGTTTTTTAGTATTAGTTGTTATACCGGCAACAGAAATACATCATCTGTGAAAATTTCAACTGTCTAACTATCACGGTTCATGAGATACAGCCTGGTGACAGACGGACAAACGGAGGAGCCTTAGTAATAGGGTTCCCGTTTTACCCTTTGGGTACGGAACTCTAAAAATATCTTTTGACCCCTCACGCCGGCAAAATTGAAGAATCACCGACCGTCACCGACTCAGCGGTAAATGTGCAGTTGAATTCACAATCCCAGTCCCAATTCACTGCTATTGATTTTGTCGAGAAGTCGCTTGCCTATAGTGAGCAAACGGAAAGCGAGTCATTTTTTTTTAAGGATATTGCTAAACCGTTGCTTCATCTACTTATATTAATATTTTATAGTTTGTGAGGTTGGTTGTAGGGGTAATCTCTGGATCTACTGAACCGATTTTGAAAAATCTTTTACTTATTGAAAGCCACGTTATTATTTTGTGAGTGTCATAACATAAAGCCATAATTTAATCCGAAAAATGAAAAGACGGTAAAATGTTTACCGCCCTACGAAGTGGGCACGGGTCAGCTAGTATCTATATATATAAAAGAGAAGTCCACTCACTGACCACTCATCACGAAATCTCGGAAACTACTGGGCCGTGAGGTCTAAAATTTGGCACAACTACTCTCTATGGGGTGCAGGCGCGCACTAAGAAAGGATTTTTATAAATTCGCACCTTAAGCGGTTGAAAAGGGGTGACAAAGTTTGTATGAAACTCCTATGTTTTTAAAGTTAGAGACATGAATGTTGGCCTGATTGTTTGCTATTATTTATAATCATATTATTTGCTAAGAAAGGATTTTACGAAATTCGGCGCTTATGGGTGAAAATAAGGGTTTTTAACGTTTGTATGAAAAATGTACCAAATGCAGTTAAGATCCAAATTGAATCTTACGGCAACGAGTTATTGCATACTTTACATTGAAATTAGAATTCGGAGCCGATAAAGATCTAAATTGAATTTTACGACAACGCGTTAATGCATATTTTACATTGAAATAAGAATGTTTGGAAGTTTCTTGAGGTTTATATTTAGTTTTTTTTCTAGGTGGCCAGTATGTTTCAGTGCCGGCGTGATAACGTTCTAAAGTTTTTATGCCAGTTCTAGGTGGCCAGTATTTTTCAGTATGCAGGCATCTGCTAAAAGATAATGAAATGAGGTTCTAATTGGTATTCAGGTAATTTGAACGTTGCATTTATAGCATTAAAGTCGAGAATGCCAAGGGGAAAACTTCACAATGTTTAACCTTAATCGCGGCTTGCAAGCCGATCGTATCAAAAAAAGAAGTCATGTATACAAACCTAAGCGATACACGTTCAAGCTATAGTTACCGAAATTTCTGTTCTGCGATATTTTGTTATTACGTACTACTAATTTGCTTTGAAAAATTTTTCATCGTCGTTGTTTGGTTTTCGTTTTGGTTTGTTTCGCTTCCTAATTTTAAATTGGAGGATAATAAATGTGTTTTTACCTATTGCCGGGTTGGAATTTTGTTATTTCTATTTCTTTGCGAATTACTTATTGTGTAGGTATTTCACACTGTGGTATTACTATAATAGTTTTTAGTATTAGTCGTTCTTACGAGAAAAAGTGTCCTTGAATACCTACGTTCGTATTTTAATTTTATTGCTTAGTATCTTTGGTTTAGGCTGGTGTTGTAAGGGTTGGAAAAAGGCGGGAGAACTATTCCCATTTTAAATGGATGTCAGCACCAACTGACGGGGTCCAAAAGGGCCAATGCCTGCCAGGGTTATAAGCCTGTCCGAAAGAGATATCGTGGCCCTGGCACACACAGGCATTTCAAGAAACACGGGTGGGTTTTAGTCAGTACAAGTCTGACACGCATCAAAATTACCTTTATTGAAATTTCCTGAGAATCAGATTATTTTTACTCCCTGTTGTGCGTCCCCAAAACCAGCAATAAATATACCATCTTGAAACACCTGGAACTCAAATGGGAATAGTTCTCCCGCTACCATGAGTTCACAGGTGGTTCCGTAGGTGCCATTACAAGACAGTTCAGCGACGTATTCACGCTTTGAACCATAAACAGATCCTCCTGACCGATCCTGGGTGAAAGGTTGGAATATTTCCCAGTTTTTAGACACGTGGCGCACAATGCTGTCTCGAATTTGAGAAGACAATGACATGGCCACGTTATTGTTCACCGAATAGGAGAGAGATGAAAATAAGCATGCGCCATCGCCAGGGATATTTACTATTTGGCAAACAATTTGCATGCCACAATTGTGGCGATAAGTCCCCTCTATGAGGAGTGGCTAGAGAGGCGCCACGGCTTCCTCACCTTCCGCCTGACGCACGTCCTCACCGGACACGGTTGTTTCAGGCGGTTCCTATTTAGAATAAAGCGGGAGGAAACGCCCGGCTGTCACCACTGTGTGGATCGCCCGCAGGACACGGTGGAGCATACGGTTGTGGTCTGCCCTGCTTGGGCGGAGCACCGCCATGTCCTCACGGAGGCGATCGGCGGCGACGATCTCTCGCATCTGACCCTGGTTCAGGCCATGGTTCGGAGCGAGAGTGCACGGGAGGCCGTCACCTCCTTCTGCAAAGCAGTAATACATGCGAAGGAGGAGGCGGAACGCGTGAGGGTGAGGCAGGGTTCGCGCCCTCACGCCCTTAGTCCAGGAGACGCCCCGGGCGTTGGGAATCGCAAGCCGATTCCCGGCCACCGTGGGCGCAGGCTTGCGGATGGTGAGCGGTGGGTAGCTCGCCGTCCGATAAGGACCAGGCCCGGGTCGACGGCGCGTTGTGTTCCACGCGCGCCTCAAAGAGATGTCAGCACCAATTGACGGGGTCCGAAAGGGCTAATGCCTGCCAGGGCTACGAGCCTATCCGAAAGGGATATCGTGGCCCTGGCACACAGGCATTTGAAGGAACACGGGTGGGTTTTAGTCAGTAACAGTCTGACACGCCCTCCCCGCTCCGGCCAGAGCGGGAGAAGTTATTTGATAATTTACCACTCAAAAAAAAAAAATGGCAGCGGCAGAACTATTCTCATTTGAGTTCCAGGTGTTTCAGGATGGTAGGTATTTTTATTGCTGGTTTTGGGGAAGCACGGCAGGGAGTCAAAATAATCCGATTCTCAGGAAACTTTATTGAAGGTCATTTTGATGTTGTAATTCCGTTGGCTAATTTAAATAATAATAAAACCGGCCAAGTGCGAGTCGGACTCGCCCACGAAGGGTTCCGTACCATTATCTATAAAAATGCCAAAAAAATCACGTATGTTGTATGGGAGCCCCCCTTAAATATTTGGTTTATTTTAATTTAATTATTTATTTTTAAAGTGAATATAAAACTTAATATTCTGTGAATATTTCAAGCGTCTTCCTGTTGCCGTTATCAATATTTAGCAAAAACGAGTAAAAAAATCACGTTTGTAGTATGGGAGCCCCTTAAATATTTTTTTTATTCTGTTTTTTAGTATTAGTTGTTATACCGGCAACAGAAATACATCATCTGTGAAAATTTCAACTATCTAACTATCACGGTTCATGAGATACAGCCTGGTGACAGACGGACAAACGGCGGAGCCTTAGTAATAGGGTTCCCGTTTTACGGAACTCTAAAAATATCTTTTGACCCCTCACGCCGGCAAAATTGAAGAATCACCGACCGTGACCGACTCAGCGGTAAATGTGCAGCTGAATTCACAATCGCAGTCCCAATTCACTGCTATTGATTTTGTCGAGAAGTCGCTTGCCTATAGTGAGCAAACGGAATGCGAGTCATTTTTTTTTAAGGATATTGCTAAACCGTTGCTTCATCTACTTATATTAATATTTTATAGTTTGTGAGGTTGGTTGTAGGGGTAATCTCTGGATCTACTGAACCGATTTTGAAAAATCTTTTACCCATTGAAAGCCACGTTATTATTTTGTGAGTGTCATAACATAAGGCCATAATTAAATCCGAAAAATGAAAAGACGGTAAAATGTTTACCGCCCAACGAAGTGGACACGGGTCAGCTAGTTATTCATATTGCACCAAATAAATTCGCATCTTTTATATCCGTAAAACCAAATGCAATTTTCAACTTGTGACTTAAAATAACAACAATCATTCAAATCACTAGACTTGATTTAAGTTGATTATACGAGTATATCTTAGTGAAAAAAATCTTGGTTTGTATTTTTAATAGTCATCATCATCAACATTTCAGCCGAAAGACGTCCACTGCTCTTCCCCTAAGGGGGAAGGGGGGGGGGGGTTTGCGATAATCGCCACGCTTGGCAGGGGGTTGGCGATCGCAGTATGGTGTTAAAATGCATAGAGAACGCTGCTGCCCTTTCTTTAATAAGTCCTTTAGTCGCCTTTTACGACACCCACAGACTTCATCATAAGGATTATTTTTTGCTTAATAACATAGTGTCACAAATAAAAGGAAGACCATGAATTTTAACATTTTTAATACAAAATTATATCAAATGCTCAAAATGAGTCCCTTCCTGTTGAATACAAAGTCGCACTCTTTTGATTATTTCGCTCCCTGACGATTTTTTGATCTTGTTGTGGTGGATATTTAGAATAATACGTCTAAGTTCTGCTTGTAGCTCGTGGACACTTTCAGCTTTTTCATGTCAGCTTTTCAATTTTCTGAACAAAATTTCACATAAAATGTTAAAATTCATGGTCTTCCTTTTATTTGTGACACTATGTTATTTAGCAAAAAATAATCCTTATGATGAAGCCTTTCGATCGGTATGATAAAGCCACAGGCTGATTATTTTTCTCGTGTAACGGGTTCGATTTCTGGTTCAACCATGTAATTATTTAAATATCTATGAATGCAGTTTAAATTGTTTTTTAAATTCAAATAATGTCTCCTTTCAGTAAAATGTTGCATGTACAATATTTAAGGTACTTTCCCTCCATGTGGCATATCCGTGGGACGCCCTGTATATGCAGCTTCAATTTATTTTACGTCTCAGGATCTAAAACTAATATGGGACATTTCGGCGCCCTCCCAAGACTCTGTGTAGGCAATACAATGAATGGTCAAAGCATTGTAACCTGGACATAACCCTCCCCATTTCAAAATACAAAAATAATTTAACGATTGCAAGATAACTAAGTATAGGTACTATTATGTTTCTTTCTTCCAATAGTTAACAAATGTGTAAGAATTATTATTATACCAAACAATTGTAATATGAATGCCCAATCATGACGTTAATTTTTATTTTATTTTATTTCCTCAAATTTCGTCATTAATTTAATCTATTTTATTTTTATTCTGTATAAACCTTTATTGTTATTGTAATTTATATTGTATATGTGAATCCTTTGTTGGAGATCCTAAATAAATAAATATATAATACAATGTGCACAAGGTTAAACCTAACAAATTTCATTTCATTTCATTTATTCATTAAACAATTTACATTATGTCGAATATATAACCTATACACATGCAATTTACATAAGAAATATTTATTTAAATAACAAAATAAGCATACATTGTAAAAATCGCGGATGACAAGATGATTTTCGATTTGTGGCTCACCTACTACTCTATCCTCAGTTGGTTGGCTAGTTGGTAGGTAAACTGTTTTGATTGATGTCATATAACTAAAACTTGAGAATTAATGTGTTTCTAGCGGACTGTGCCATTTTTCAATATTTATTAATTATTGTTTCCAATATCTGGACATGCAGTTCGCAATTAGTTAAAAAAAATATTACTTTCTCCTAAGAACGTTTTCCTGTAACTGCAACTGTCTCATACCTACCTGCTATAAATTACTGTCCTTATGTTATGGTAGTTACTTACTGATTTGTTTATAATAAGTGACGCCTTTTGCGGATGCAAAGATGAGAAGATCGGTTTAAAGAAATGTATTTCTCAAAAAAAACATACAAAAATCACTTAAATATGAGAAACTAAACAAAAAATATCTTAAGTAATAAATATAATTGTCGTTCAAACTATCGAGTACACACGGCTACACATCAAGCTATACAATTCCAGTTTACGCTGATCTCGCACTGTACGGAAATCTTATACAATGCGAGATCAGCTTACACTGGAAATGTATAGCTTGATGTGTAGCCGTCTGTACATATAGTAATGATTTATTATTGTTGGTTAGCGAAATACAACTTTAACCTATTCTTAAAAATGTTCACTGATGAAGAATCTCTTATTTCTTTTGGTATATTATAAAGCTGCGCTCCCTCAAACTGAATAGTTCTTGTTCCGTACAATGTCCTAACTGAACGCAGTTCTATACTATCCGTATTCCTGGTGTAGTAGTGGTGAGTTTTGTGATTGAAGGTGATTTGTGAGTGTGATAGATAGAGGAAGATAACCCTCGTATTATTAAATACAAGACTAGCTTTTGCCCGCGGCATGGCTGTCGGAAAATATCCCACGGGAACGTAGTACGGAGATTAAAAGAAAGCGAAGCGATGATCGCATATTTAATAGCCGAAGAAAAGGTCATTGACAATTGCTGTCCTAGTCTTGCGCCGCCGCCGCCGTTAACCATAATTATTTTGATATACGTAATTTTTTAATCTGTGATATTCTAGTTTAAAGTATTCATTTAAATTAAATATATATTTAGATGTATTTATTAACTCAGACAACAATGATCTATTTGTTAGTTAGTTAGGTACAAAAAAATATAGATAATTATGATGTGATATTTTAATCTAAATTAAATGCTCAATTTATATAACATATTATTTATAAACATATAAACAACAATATATAACATAATTATAATGGAATTCATATATTATAATACCCAAAAGTAAGAAGTAGTATACAGTTAATCCAAAAGTTGGATGCAGCTTAATAATGTATAGTTGAAAAAACACCTTCGGCAGTTCAAACTAACAAAGCATAGTATACTATTAATGAATTTAGAATTATCTTATAGAATTTATGCAATATTATATATATATATTTTTTTTACATAATTCATTAATTATTGTTTGACGTTAAATTATTGTATTTAAATGAATTATTACCAATCATAATATTTGCACGCCATAGTACGTGGTAAACATGTCTTTTTTTTTTTTTTTTTTGAGTGGGAAATTATTAAATAACTTCTCCCGCTCTGGGCCGAGCGGGAGGGCGTGTCAGACTTTTACTGACTAAAACCCACCCGTATTCCTTCATTTGCCTGTGTGCCAGGGCCACGATATCCCTTTCGGACAAAGGCAGGCATTGGCCCTAGCGGATCCCGTCAGTTGGTGCTGACAACTCTTTGAGGCGCGCGTGGAATACGACGCGCCGTCGACCCGGGCCTGGTCCTTATCGGACGGTGAGCTACCCATCGCTCACCGTCCGCAGGCCCGCGCCTACGGTGGCCGGAAATCGGCTTGCGACTCCCGACGCCCGGGGCGTCTCCTGCGGCGACTAGGGGCGCGAGGGCGCGTACCTTGCCTCTCCCTCGCGCGTTCCGCCTCCTCCTTCGCAAGCATTACTGCTTCGCAGAAGGAGGTGACGGCCTCCCATGCACTCTCGCTCCGAACCATGGCCTGAACCAGGGCCGGACGCGAGAGATCGCCGCCGCCGATCGCCTCCGTGAGGACACGGCGGTGCTCCGCCCAAGCTGGGCAGACCTCCACCGTATGCTCCACCGTGTCCTCCGGGCGATCCACACAGTGGTGACACCCGGGCGTTTCCTCCCGCTTTATCCTGAACAGGAACCTCCCGAAACAACCATGTCCGGTGAGGACCTGCGTCAGGCGGAAGGTGAGGACGCCGTGGCGCCTTTCTGGCCACTCCTCAAAGAGGGGACTTATCGCCACAATTGTGGCGTGCCCAGCGCTGGGTTGCGACAATCGCACTCTCCATGCCGCCATAAGATCCCGCCGGAGCTCTGTCCGCTGTGCCGTGATTTCTCGCGGCAGCGGAGTTTCACCCCGGCGTTTCGCCTCCTCGCGCCACTCCCAGACGTGCACGAGGGTGGTAAACATGTCTGAACCTTTATTTTTATTATTGTACAGATGTCTGAGCAAATAATTACATCTTTATCTTTATCCGGTCAAAATTTCTTCCTATATACCTATATATAATTTCCTATATACTTTACTGTGTTTCATAAGATCCGTAGAGACCCTACGGAGGTCCTTGGTCCATACTGGTGTTAAATATGAAGGCTAAATAGGGCGCAATGGTTTCGATGATAGATTTACAGACTTTTACAAGCATTCACGAGACATCTTCTGTTGATTTAATTTTGAGATCTTTAAAAGCTTTCATAACAGCCTGGAGGTTTGTATACTGAAACGTAAACTCCAAAGGGCATACCTTTACATTCTTTCTAAATAAGGCAGCAGAAAGCGCTAGTGAGGAATTTAAAGTTTCAGTAGTTTTAAGGGGAATATTAGCAAAAAAGTTTTCTAATTCCTGAGCTATTTCTACTCTGAAGTGATGGGCCCATTTGCAGCCTCTAAATTAAATTCAGTATTACGCTTTTTTTCGTACCTGTTTCATATTTGCCAGGTAGTAAAAACTACCTAGCAAATAATAAATAATTTATCATCAGCTGATTATTTTTTATTGCTAATATTTGCTTGCTTGCTAATACTTGCTTTAGCAATTACTTGTGTCCGCTTATCTTAGATTACATATAGATACCGTACTGTATGTGAATCCCTGATATTTTTAAAGATTAGATTGTCAGTTAAAATAAATAGCTGCTATCATATCAAAGATTCAGTACTGTGTTTGCAATTGTTGCATTATAAACATGAGTTTTCTAAACAAAGTGGCCCTCGTGACTGGCGCTAGTTCTGGTATTGGAGCAGCCATTGCTATTAAGTTTGCTGCAGAAGGTGCCAAGGTCGCTATAGTTGACAGAAATATGGTGAAACTAAATAACGTCGCAAAGAATTGTAGCAATCCTTTAGTGATAGCTGCTGACCTTTCTAAAGAAGAAGACGTCAAAAGAATTGTCAATGAAACTGCGAAACATTTTGGGAAATTGGATGTTCTGATAAACAACGCTGGCATAGGCGGTTCAGCCAGTATTCTATCCAACTACGCCATGGCAACATATGATAAATTAATGGCGACAAATCTGCGCTCTGTTGTTTACTTGACACATCTTGCTGCTCCACATCTTGTGAAGACCCAAGGTAACATCGTCAATATATCGAGCATTGCTGGACTCCGAGTATTTGGTAAGAAGAGTTTTTCATACTGCACATCGAAGGCAGGTTTGGATCATTTCTCGAGAGCTATTGCACAGGAACTAGCTCCAAGTGGAGTTCGTGTAAACATTGTGAACCCAGGACCAGTGCGGACTGATATCATTAAACATATGGGTGTAACCAGCGAAATTGAAGAAGCTATTTACAAAAATATGCAGAAAATGACAGCTCTGGACAGGATTTCTGTTCCCGAAGAAATAGCTGACCTTGTTCTGTTTCTAGCTAGTGAAAAAGCTAGAGCCATCACTGGTTCGTCTTTTGTGAGTGATAATGGAGTAATGTTGAAACTGGCGGATTAAATCGATTGTAGTATGTACAAATAAATAGTTATAGTATTATATTTAAATAAGTCATTTTATATCTGTCTATCAAACAGGCAGCACAAAGTAAACGTTAACGGGGCGACGTCCTCGGGGTCTATAGTAGAAATGGGCGTGCCTCAATGTTCAATTCTTGGCCCTTTCCTGTTTCTAATTTATATTAATGACCTTCCTTATATGATGACTAACTTATCGTATATATTTCTATCCGCTCTGATGACAGTTCTCTTATTTTATAAATAGATAGAAAATATACTAATGTCTTACATGCCAACGATAGTCTGGCTATTCTTTCGAAATGGTTCCCAGCTAGTATTTTACTTAATGCGAACAAAACCAAAGGTCTCATTATTAAATGTACCCTAAATTTAAAACTTGATGGCAAGAAACTAGATGCTATTACGGAAACTGTATTTCTAGGAATTATTCTATGAATGAATTAATTAATGAAATGCACCGACCCCAGCATGGTTAAACCAGACTCGATCACTTGAATGAACCCAAGGATTCGCACTAGCCCCTGGAGCCTCATGTTTCGTGGGATCACAGAGCTGTACCTGATATGCATCCTAGAGTAAGCATTGGAATAGTGGAGAGACGGGTTATACAGGCTGATTTTAAAAACATGCGACAAAATTTAAGGGAGTGTTCTACCCATCAATATGAACAACTTTTACTATGGGACCAACCTTGAAATCGTGAAAAAAAAATCAGCTGTTCCCTACATTTAAGTTCGCTGAACTCGTCAAAATGTAGGGAACAGCTGATAATTTTTTCGCGATTTCTACTTTGGTCCCATAGTAAAAGTTGTTCATATTGATGGGTAGAACACTCCCTTAAATTTTGTCGCATGTTTTCAAAGTCAGCCTGTATTTATGTAGGGGGGCATCTTTTAATAGCTTCGCCACCAGGTTGGCTTAGGTCCTTTCTGTTCTTGACTGTGTCACTGCTATGCTATATTACACGTTGCTGATTCCAGAGTATCTGTCTGAGGTCTCACTATCTGTTTCAAAGTCCTTGTAAATCTCGCTAGCAGCTTTCTTTATCTTACGACGCCGCCAGGTTGCGTCTAGTCCAGCCTTGCCAAGCTTCTTGAATGATGAATCTTTTGGCGGGATTAAACTGCTGCCTCGACGCTTTTCTATGTCAGTGCTATGCTGGTTGCTGTTGCCATTGTCTTTATTCGAGGTTTCTGGATTTTTGGTATTACTTTTTGTCCTACTGGACAAAAAAATTGCGCATCTTACTCGGAATTCACCGAGCCCTAACATAATGTCTGGCGCCTTTGTTCTGTCCTCGCGACCCTTTTTTTTTGCAGTTGGGTTGAAAGTTGAAACGAACACTTGAAGCTCGGCTATGCGCGTTCACAAAAAACGATTTTGGGCCACTATAACACTTCACTGTACGTAATATAACTATAGTTAACACACACCTATTATAGGTTAAATTTAGATACACTATTTGTTTAACACTTATAACCAATTAAACTAGTAGGTACAAAATAACCTAATGAGTTAAATGTCATCAGATTGGCCTGCACGCGGGAGCCAAGCCATGGCGACTCACTCACTAAAAACACTACCACAACAAATTCAACAACACAACGCACTTTAACGATTCGCTTGGGGTTCGCCACGATAACAAAGCAAGGAAATTCAAATTCAAATTAATTTATTTCGTGAACACAGGGTACATAGAGAAGGTGTTATAATACATAAGATCCGAGCTATGTCCCACCAAAAGGCATACAAAATATAAAAGGTTTTAAAACAAATACATTTTAGAAAATCAAAAGTCGGTACAATCACTAAAATGTCAAATTACATAAAGTAAAAAAAGCAAAGAATACAAAATAAAATAAAAAATAATGTCATCAATTCATTAATACAACAATAATCAAAATTAACTAAATTATTTAAAATGTCACTTATCTTATTATATGAACAGATCGGATTTAGCTATCAGGTAATAATCAAAAAAATAATCAAAATTTGTCATTTAAATATTCGTCAACAGAATAATAGTTACACCTTGTTATGTAACAAATTGAACAGATTTCTTTTAATTCGTTAATGTTAACGCTTGAGATAACTTCTCCTGGTAACTTATTATATAGTTTTTGAGCCATTGCATAAAAGCTGTTGCTATGAAATTTTGTTTTTGTTTCTAACACCTGCACCTTTTTTGAGCGCCGTTTACTTTCTACAAATCTATATAAATTTAAGTTGTGTTTTATAAAAATCATAAATAGTGACGGTAAAGTTAATATTTTTAGGTCACGAAAATGTGGCTTGCATGATTCTTTTTGTTTTATTTTACAAATCGCTCGGATACATTTTTTCTGTGCTATAAGTACTTCTTGAATCTTAGGGGCATTTCCCCAGAATATGAAACAATGTTCGATTGTCAACGCCAATGTACCGCGCACATCGCAATGGACGCTTAGCAAAAAAAAAACCTCTCCTGAATCCCGAAATGTCCAAAATTTTATTTGCACTCACAAAAGATAAACAATTTTGGAGCACCATAGCACTGCACGTAATATTATGATAATTTATTGACACACACGGTTCATTATTCCAGCGTTGCTCTTCAGCAGATCCCTAAAAGATATGGGGACACCTCACCAAATGCTTGTAAGTAGTCGGTGCGGCAAGCGCAATCAGCCCCTCGTATGCACTGGTTCTCGCGCCTATAGCTCCAACGAATTTTATTTAGCGAAACAAACAACAAAATAAACACGATTTCGAGGCCCGACACGAGGCGCAAACTCGCAACATGTGCGTAGACGCACATAAAAAAATATTTGTAAATTTGATGGAGAGAGCTCAAGACACATGCGTTCGGGTCAACGGCTAACGACCGACCCTGTTTTTTTATAGGAATTATTCTAGATTCGAAATTGCATTGGGGCGCCCACATTAGGGCGCTCTCAGGTAGATTAAGTTCAACTGCATATGTAGTAAGAAAAATAACGCAGTGGTCTGATAGAGCTACATGACAGCTAGGTTAGTATACTTTGCTTATTTTCACAGTATGTAACGATACGATTGGCCGGAGGGCCAGTCGTAGGTCACAAGTTAAAAAGTCATACAAAATTATATAAAAAAGTAATATAGTCGTCAGTGACTCGGCTCAGGAAAGCAGGTACGGGAACAGGATCTTCAGCCGGCTTTAGGACAGGAACAGGACGGGGCTGCAGCGTCTTGGGATGAAACTGGAACAGGATGAGGTAATTCTGTTAAGGAGAGGAAATGTTCTGATGTGAGATAAAGTCTATGGAAGCTAGGCGATGTCCGTGACGGCCACCGCTATGTGGCGGCCACCGGTTTGTGGCGGCCACATAGGGAGTGATCAGCAGCCGGTAGAGATCAGCTGCTGTGGCTTTCTTCACACAGCTAGTGTGCTGCTGATATCAAAGGCCTTCCAGAGGTGTAGGCGAGAGGAGGCAGGTATTGGAGGAGGTAAAGTCTTCAATTACACACAATCGGTCGTTTGAAAAGTTTCATTTAGTTATCACAACATTCTGACTCCACTAACGTTTAAAGCACTGTATTTAGACTTAAAAACTGAAGTTAAACAGTATTAGAATCAAAATCATTAGCTAAAGGCAGAAAAGCTCATTACTTCTTGTTTGATTGTCAGCCAGAATCAATAAAAACTCCTTACATATGAACCCTGCATAACAACACTAGTTAGTAGACCTGGTCTAATCAAAAAAGCTATAAAGTTTAGAAAATAAAACAAAGACAGGTGGCAATTTATAATAAAATGTGTCAAAGTCACAAATACTGTTTACATTATGAAAATTAATCAATGACGTATTATAAATAGACGCGTCATACACGAACATTAGTGCACTCCAAAACAGCGTAAGCCATGAATGTAGGTACATACTTGCGTACAATCATGCAGTGCGTGAAGAAAAGGAACCTATACCGATAACTGTTGTTAGAAAGAGATAAACATACATATTTAGTTACGTCACTAGCTGCTGCATGTTCATTGGCGCGTACGCGTCGGTCGCAGCAGTCAGGAAAAATGGCTGACTGGCTGTACAAGTACAAAACAAAACAACGTTTTCTTATAATAAAAAAATACAATAAGTACTTATGCAGAAAATGAGACGTTTTTCTGTACTCCCACAGTAGTAGTGTATCGTGTATAGACACGGGAAGGCATTTTCTTCACAAATAATTGCTGAGAATTGCGAGTTATTGCGACGTGTAGCCGCGTCACTGGATGGCGCGCGACTAATTCCTCTTTGGGCAATTGCCTTGCATTTACTTTGCCATTATTGAGCGCGGGTAACGCATCTCATTCATCATTCATCATTGGAATTAATACTATAAAACTGATAAAGACTTATAACTAATAAAGACAGCCATAAAGAACATATTTATTTACATGCGAGTAGTTCGGTAATGTCAATACCAAGGAAGATAGATTAGACAGAAATAACGATAGCGGCTACAGAGAAATTCAAATTAACCTTTCAGTAGTTTGCGGTCGACTTCTGTTTGGTATTTAAGATTTGGCACTGACCGTCGTAATGACTTTTGTAGCCATTGATAAACAAGAATACAATTCTCCTATTGTTATAAGAACTTGTTAGTTTACGATTAAATAAAACAATCAATGTGTTTAATATTTGCGATGATAGGACAGACCTTCTGTCTGTACACTTTTGCTTTGGCCTATGATATTTACAACAAGCCACCGAGTTTATTTAATCGTTCGTTGCGATCGTTCGATTGTCTCTGTTTATCAGTTAAAATATTTTTGATTAGATTGTCTTTTAATATATAACTGAAGTTGCAACAAACATTCAGTACTACATTCGTATTTGGTGCATAATCATGAGTTTCCAAGACAAAGTGGTTATCGTGACTGGTGGCAGCTCCGGTATTGGAGCAGCTACAGCTATCAAGTTTGCTGAAGAAGGTGCCAAGGTCGCTATAGTAGGAAGGAACAAGGCAAAACTGGACAACGTCGCGAAGAAATGTGGCAACCCTTTAGTACTGGTGGCTGACGTTTCTAAAGATGCAGATGTCAAAAGAATTGTCAATGAAACTTTGAGCAAATTCGGGAAGTTGGATATTCTGGTAAACAATGCTGGCATAGGTGGTTCTGTCAGTATTCTATCCGACCACGCTATGGCAACATATGATAAAGTAATGGCAACAAACCTGCGTTCAGTAGTTTTCTTGACACATCTTGCTGCACCGCATCTTGTGAAGACCAGAGGTAACATCGTCAATATATCAAGCGTTGCTGGACTCCGAGTAGCTTTAAAGGAAGTTTTTTCATACAGCACATCGAAGGCAGGTCTGGATCATTTCTCGAGATCTGTTGCACAGGAACTAGCTTCGAGTGGAGTTCGTGTAAACACTGTGAATCCAGGACCAGTGCGGACTGATATCTTTCTAAATGTGGGTGCAACCGAAGAAATGGAAGAAGCTATTTACAAACAAATGCAAAAAATGACTGCTCTGGACAGGATTTCTGTTCCTGAAGAAATAGCTGACCTTGTTCTGTTTCTAGCTAGTGACAAAGCTAGAGCCATCACTGGTTCATCTTTTGTTAGTGATAATGGAATAATGTTGGAACTGGCGAAATAAATCGATTTTAGGACGTTCAAAGAAAATAATCGTCTTTTATCATGATTTCACAAAATACAAATAATCTTAGCTCATTATCTCTTTCCATCTAAATTAATTGTAGAAATAGTGAAATTAATAATACTCTTTTTTTAACCGACTTCCAAAAAGAAGGAGGTTATTGATGTTCGGCTGTATGTTTTTTTTTATGTATGTTCGCCGATTTCTCCGTCAATTGAGAACCGATTTTGATAATTCTTTTTTTGTTTGAAAGGGTGGTTCCCAAGGTGGTCCCATTTCCACCAAATCAGAATCTGATAAGGGAATACCATAGATATTGAGGGCAATCCTCAAATTTTATAGGCACACTAATAGCGATTTGGGTATTTCCTTAGAGTAACTCGTGCATTTGCTCTCGCAAAGCACCATTAGTTGAAGTGGAACAGATCGCCACCGGAAAAACATAATAATAAGTATAATTTAACGGGTTGCTATTCGATTAGGTAAGTACTTTAATATGGTTGCTGAGCAATTTATGCTGGTCACAATGCATATGATGAATAACAGTTCTCCTGGTTCTCACCAGGAGAACTTCTCAACAATTAACGACCCAGCACTGGGAAAAGCAATATTTTGTAAAAGGTGATGAGCAGTTGACATTAAGCTATTGTAACTTAGATAAATTAAAAACTGACCAACTAAAAAGTAAAAAATAAAAAACTTTATACAAAAAAAAACAATTGACTTATGACAAATTACTTTAATTTTGGAAGTCGGTGGCAAATAAACTAAAATACAGATCCAAAGACACCGATCCCCGAAAATAAAGTTATTTTTCACTTCGTAGTATTGTTTTTAGAAGTCGGTTGTTTTTTTTTGTAAGTTAAAAGTTTTTCAAATGCGTATCATCAAATGAATACAGAAATATCTTCACCTGTTGACTCAAAATAATCACTCACCTGTAAGACTACAGATACAACTAACAATACACACAACAACAATACTAAACACGTGGTAACGACTGCGATTTACGAGTTGTAAGGTCGTAGGCTCAAACCCAGATAGGCTAGAACACCACTGCTCTCAAAATGTTGAAGGAAATCATCGTGAAGAAAACCGTCATGCCCTAAAACCAAAAGTTCGAAGACATGTGCCATCAACCAACCCGCACTGGGCCCGCATGTTGAATTACGGCCCACTTTCTATCACCGAGAGGAGGGCTATGTCCCAGCAGTGGGAACATTATAGGTTGATTATGCTTAAAATAAACTTTTATAGACTATGTTTAGTTTGTTTTATAAATAACATATTTTGCACTAGAAATTATCCGTAAAATATAACTTTTGTATAATGACTGTTATATAAAAGTTATATTTTCCAGTTTTGCCCCGTGTCTTGTCCAAAACCGGGTTTACCCCAATTTGCAATAACAGCAAAACAAATAAACTCATACATTTCTTCAGAATCCCAACCGTGTAGTCTTCATCGCAAATAAGACAATGCACCTATGCATGGCTCCATTGCGTATATTTCAAATAAAATAATAATATATGTACTAGGTAATACCTGATATTACCCCGTATGGTTTAGCCCCAAACGCATTTTATAGAGACAAAAACAAAAATAAGTTAAAAAAACGACGCAATCAAAATTAATTTTTATTATATATTATTACTTGAATGCATGCTTAATCTTTGCTAGAAAACTATTTTCACTTACCTTGATATTCAATGGAATACTTGTTGAATCCTAGGAATAAAACATCAATTCACCATAAAAACATTATTCTTATTTATTTTCGTCGAGCGTGCGTGCACCTACGCCATTGAATGATTGTTGACAAACTAATCAGAATGGCCAGCTGCAGCGGGCAAATGATCACGTTAATTTGGAACATGTAAGGGACTAACGGTGAGGTGCACGAAACCAACATTAGTTTAACGGAGACTTTCAATATTGATGCTGTCACTTTCTTTTTGGTACAAAATGTAAGGGATGGCATGAATATTAGGTTATGGTTTATGTTGGTTTCGTGCAACTCAACGTAAACTGCCTTGTCCCGGTTTTACCCCCATACCCGATTTTGGACAGCCTACATCCATAAAGATCATATTTATTTACATAGTTCGGCAATGTCAATACCAGGGACGATAGATTAGGCAGAGATAACGATAGTGGCTACAGATAAATTCGACATCAGCTTTCCGTAGTTTGTGGTCAACTTCACTTTGGTGTTTATGATTTGGGTATAGCTGCACTGACCATCGTATTAACTTTTGCAGCCATTCATAAACAAGAAGACAATTCTCCTATTGTTATAAGAACTTGTTAATTTATGATTAAATAAAACAATCGATGTGTTTAATATTTACGATGATAGGACTTTACCTTCTGTCTGTACAATTTAGCTTTGGCCTATAGTATTAGGTACAACAAGTCACCGAATGAGTATATAAATAATCGACGCATTATCACCGTCTATAGTCCATCGGCTAGTATTGTTGTGATCGGTCGGCCTTCGTTTAAGCGCTTATTTATTTATCAATCGTGCGTCTCTGTTTATCACTGATTATACTGTAGGTGTAACAAAAAATCAGTACTAAATTCGTAGTTGACGCGTGAACATGAGTTTCCAAGACAAAGTGGTTATCGTGACTGGTGGCAGCTCCGGTATTGGAGCAGCTACAGCCATCAAGTTTGCTGAAGAAGGTGCCAAGGTTGCTATAGTAGGGAGGAACAAGGCGAAACTGGACAACGTCGCAAAGAAATGTGGTAATCCTTTAGTGCTGGTGGCTGACGTCTCTAAAGATGCAGATGTCAAACGAATTGTCAGTGAAACTTTGAGCAAATTCGGGAAGTTGGATATTCTGATAAACAATGCTGGCATAGGCCAGTCAGCAGGTATTCAAGCCGACCATGCTATGGCCGTATTTGATCAAGT
Organism: Tiliacea aurago; assembly: GCA_948098905.1. Lineage (NCBI taxonomy): Eukaryota > Metazoa > Arthropoda > Insecta > Lepidoptera > Noctuidae > Tiliacea > Tiliacea aurago. The sequence continues at coordinate 20,001,659 of OX402586.1, read as the reverse complement.
AATGGCGACAAACTTGCGCTCAGTAGTTTACTTGACTCATCTTGCTGCTCCTCACCTTGTGAAGACCAAAGGTAACATCGTCAATATATCAAGCGTTGCTGCACTCCGAGCACTAGCAAAGGAAACTTTTTCATACAGCACTTCGAAGGCTGGTCTAGATCATTTCACAAGAGCTGTTGCACAAGAACTAGCGGCAAGTGGAGTTCGAGTGAACGTTGTGAATCCAGGACCTGTACGGACCGATATCATTGAAAACATGGGAGCAACCGGAGACATGGAAGAAGCTATTTACAAACATATGCAGGACATGACAGCGCTGGACAGAATTTCTGTTCCTGAAGAAATAGCTGATCTTGTTCTGTTTCTAGCTAGTGATAAGTCTAAAGCTATCACTGGCTCGTCTTTTGTAAGTGATAATGGAATGTTGTTGAAAGTTCTAGAAAGACCGAGAAATTAAGATGTCTAAATAAATAGCAACAGTATTCAACTTATTGATGTTTTAGATTCTTTTCCACTGGACTGTTATGAATGCATGTGTCATGTACAGTATCTTTGATTGTACTGTAGTACTTGATATCTTCAAGAGAAAAACATACGTACATTATATGAGCAAACACATGGTATAACCAGTTCTATTAACTAATGAAGCAAATTCAAGACGTTGATTGTGCCAATTATGTTCAAATTATGTTAATCGTCCGGAATAAATATAAACACTTTTTTTTGGCACGTCATACTGCATGACTCAGTTTTTTTGTTATAAATTCCACATTTTGTTTTCATCCGGGTATAACACTGTTCTCAAATAAAGAAAAAAATATCGTACTACATGATATGTCCAAATTTATTATAGAAACAGTGATTTATAATATAATAAACACGTATACAGATATTTTGTGTTTTATTTGTCAATGAATGACCTATAACATGTTTTATTTTGATACCGAACATTTAATCTGATTACGAATCTCATTTGCTGACGTTACTAGACTTAATTTTGCCATCAGTTATATTATCTGATCGATAACCCTACTTATTGTAATTATACAGTAATTGTGTACAATCGGCTTATGAAAACTGTAATCAGAATCTTATCAAATTACCTACACGATGGAAATGGCACCGCTAATTGCGTCAATGACGTAATGCACACAAGGATAAAAACATACAAACCTACACGATCAAGGTCACATCATTAACGAATACCTAACGAGTTTTATTGTCCAAAGTCCAACAGGCATAATGGGCTAAATAGAAATTCCGGCAATATAAGAATTTGCGTTGCAATACCCTGTCATAAGACAGGGTATTGAAACGCAAATTCTCCTGTTTCTGGTGGTTTATTTATTTTTTCTAACGTGAAACATAATTATAATCATTTTCTAAAACCAGAAAATGACTCATAAAACCGGCAAGTGCGTGTCCGACCACCAACAATGAACGGTTACGTTTAGTTGGGATGAATTTGTCCCGAAAACAAACTTAATATTGTAGTTGAAAAACATGTTCTCCCATACATCGATATACGTCACGGTCAATTCAGCAACTGCAAATGTAAGTTGGTCGACTATTACTCGTTAACTTGTAAAGCCTACTTAGCTGTGATAGTTTTCCTTTTAATTTCGTTATATAAACCACTGCCATAATTTTGTTCATATATCCAGAAACAACCTTTTAGCTGGCAGGACACATGACTCCGACATGGCTCTAACAAAAATAACACTTTATGATTCAGATTTATTTATTTGCAAAAGCATGTGTAGATAATATACATGGTATGATGCTTATTATAGGTGTAACAAGGTATTTTTTTGGCTCAACATGTTTGACCCGAAATTAGGTCGAAAGACAATAGGATTTCAAAATTAAGATACAATGAACAATAATATAAATAAATCAATAATTAACAATAATATTAAATTAAATAGGTCAATAGTCATGCGATTCAAAATAAATAGAATAGATGTCAGTCTCTCCAGAGCGATTTATCTTAAAAATTCAATATCATTATAATAAGCTTTTTCTGTCAGTATATAAGGTGAAATAATACCCAAAGCAGAATTTATTGTTTTTCATTTGTTTTTCGATCAGTCCTTTTTGTAGCGGCTAGTTTATCGATGATAAAAAAATTTAGTTCGAGTCTCATTTCCTACGAAATGTATGGGAAATGTTGTTTTGCTATTTATGACTTTTCTAGTACTCAAACTTCAGTTGGTCCAGTAGAAGTAAGAAAGAGGATCGATTGGCAAAAATTTTTTTTGTGAAAATTGCTCATTTTCCTGCTGACTGTACATTTTTCTAAATATCTGTGAATGCAGATTAAAACTTCTTAAAAGTTAAGGACAGTCGCTTAAGACGTTTTCCTGTAGCTACAACGGTTAAGGTAGCTGCCCTTACTGCCCCATCTCAAAGATCCACTCTGTATATTTCATTAATGTAGGTATATATTATAGTAAATTTTGTCTGTGTATTATAAGTGTGTAATCTATGTATGTACTTGTGTACCTATTTTATTTTTATTTTTTTATTATGATTTTTATTTATTAAAAAAAAACTATTAATCAGAGCACGTGACATCTTATCTCTTCACCACCCTTGGTTGACTGGTAGAGAATGCCTAAGGCATTATTAAGTCCACCTTTGTACCTTATTGTTTGCGAGAAGTTTAAATAAATAAATAAATTTAACCTGAACATGGGATTTGTTTACTTTTTCATCAGATAGGTACTTTTGGAACAGACTTATATTATGTAAAACGGCAAATATTCAAACAGTAAGGTACCTACGTAAAAATCAGAATTCAATAATTGTAAACATTTTCAAATAAATTCACAGTAAATATCATTCATGTCTATAAAGGAATCAAGCTTATAAACGCGACTTTAATAACATGAAAATCGTTTTTAAAAGTCGAATTCCGCGTCTATAACCCTGCCTTCCGCGGCACGTAATGTTGAAAAAAAGAGGTATAATTCACGACAAAACGTTCATGGTAATCATATTTGAGCACGCTGCTCTCGTTTTGTACTCGCCTGTACCTGAGCACTGTGACCTGAATCCACGTAGATTTTAAATCGACTGGAAATGATAGCTTTGCAGCTTGTTTTAGTTCTACTTTGTGGGTGTAGATAGAATTTATGTTTGGCTGCCTTTTGTAGTCTTTTGTAAGCAAGAATCATTTCAGAATCATTTTGGAATTTTATTTTTACTAAGTATATTTTGTCCTAGAAATTGGGATAAGCGTTTAGAAAATTACGATTTTGTCCCAGAAAAGTTATCAGCTGTAACTTTCTAAACAAGAATTAATTAAATGTAAAATAATATGTAAATTACAAAAGGGTTTTTAATTTTTTTATTCACCGGTCTGTTTATTTATGTATTTATTTGATTTACATTATTTTTTTTTATTTCGGCATTGTCTTTTTCTAAATAAATATTTAGTTAAATTTATAAATAAATAGTCAGGTAGGTGATCCCGAAACAAGGTTAGGCCAGTGTTTTTCATTCTTTTTATTGCTGAAGATGTAAATAGATGTTAGAGAACACCCTTTTAAACAGCGTTGACAAAGATCATGAATATACCACTATATCCTTATTGGAAAATGCCCAATAGCAATTGGAAGCATTGTAATTGAGATACCATTTTCTAAAACCGACTAACGAACAAACAATGGCACCTCGCCTCTTAATAACTATGTGCGCACATTCTAGTTTTGTGCTCGACTGTACCTGAGCGCTCTGACCTGAATACACGCAGATTTGAAATCGACTGGAAGCGATGGCTGGCATATTTAACGTTGAAACAAATCTATCGATGTTCTTCTCTCGGGCTGGCACGAGCAAAATATTAGTTAAGTATTTTTTTTTTATGCGTCACGTTTAGTGCAAATAAATGTATTTTCTTACTTTATTTTCTTTCTTAATGTTGTTGACGTATCCGTGTGGATAAAAGTAATTAAGAATATTAATAAAGAATTTAAAAAAAAAAGCTTTCTTTGTCTTAAGCTGTGCAAAAATATTTACTAGTGAGCAGGTTGGGTTGCCCAAGGTGCACTGAACGAAGATAAGATAAGATAATAATTTATTTACTCAAACATGAATACAATACATACAATACAAATTGTCAGCATGCAAGAAATGTGAAAAGCAGAGGAAAAAACAGATCATCACGTTTGCCTTAAACAATGGCATGCAAATATTAATAAAATTAAGTTTAACGAACCCTTCTTATCGTCATTAATGGAGGTTCTTTGAATGCACTCCGAATAAAATTAAGAGTACACAGTAGGCAAGGCCAAGTAGTAGAAAAAAAGACGATCTTCATGCATCTAGCCTTTCAGTCTAGCCAGATATGGCTCCATATCAACCTAATATGTCAATATTTCACCCAGAGCGTGGGTTATTATGAAGCGTGTGTTATTATGTGCGATGTTGTTATGAAGAAGCATTTCTAAACACGTCCGGCGTCCGTACAAACAGAACGCATTTCCTTCTTCGCCTCAACTCAACTAATATGTGCTAAAGAAGTATACGCAGGTCGTATTTACAATTTTTCTGCCAAAAAGATTCTTAAGAATTTGCAGGTCAGTGTCAGGCTGTATCTTGATCAAAATGACACTGACCTGCAAATTGTAAATAACGCAAGAAAATTTTTATTTCGCGTGCTACCTCTGCGCAATTACTGTAATATCCTGAGCTCAACCCCATTCAATCATACCCTACACAATCCAACTACTGGGATATATCGCTATTATAACATTAGACCGGCTATCAGTTTTGGTATTTCGATAACAACCGGACGGTTAAACATGCTTTAATAGCACAAATTAAATAAATAGAAAACTCATAAAAATATCGCATAGGTACAATGTTTTATTACTTACATTAAAAAAACTAAGATAAAATATGATATACCGAAAGATAAACTTCAAGAAATACTTAGAATAATAATAAAGATAGACTTCTAATAATTTGTTTATCAATTTATTTTATGGAAATTAAAAATTATTTATATTGAGGTTGAAATCTGTCTGCGCTCTACTTTGTATGCTTTAATTAACTGAAGACCTACTTGACTTGTATACGATTACCTAATTACATACTTAGAGAACCTCAAAGCTCAGAAGAAGCCCACTTTTATGTACCTACTGGAGCCCAACTCATTTTTAATTTAACCGTAAAGAACTAAAGACATTTGGGGACTTTTTAGACACAGCGTCATTTTAGACACAAGGTTTTTTGGACACAAGGACATTTACAGAAATGTCATTACCATTTAATAGAGAATTAATAAAATATATATTTACATCCAGCAAAACAACATCATTGCAAAATAACACAGTCGCGTACACAAATGCTTGCAACTCGGCAACGCTATAATATTGCATAACTTTTATGCGTTGCAAATAAAAGTCGTCACAACTTTGATGCGTTTGTTCGCGGCTGCAGTGGCAATTGCTGTTCACGACTGTACCTATTATTCTGTTTGTAGTTTGATTGTTATTGTTGTTACCTATGTATTTAACTCAAACAACCTACTTATATTGTTTTTTTTTATTATTACAAAATAAATGATGGTCTCAACTTTTTTTTAAATTTTGTTATTAAAAATGTAGTTACAGCAATTACTTAGTCCTCTCCGACACACAGTAAGTTTATAACGTACAGTCGTTATGACAGTTCTTTTAAAATATTGTTAAATTAAATAAACGAATTTGTTCATTTATTTAATTAGTTATTTAATTGCGGTTTTGAGGTTCTCCATAGTAAATGGAAAAGCACTGTAAATGTACATTTTAGTGAAAAACAGTATTTATTAGAGTGGTTTGGTGATTTCATGCGTTTTATCATTATTGTTCTTGAAGAATAATAATGGAGTTTATGGTCAAGAGAAATTAAATAAACCAAAACAGGTGAAAATTAAATAATAGCAGTTGAAAAACATCTAAAGGTAGACCGAAATAAACCATAAAAGGCTTACTCAATTTACGTATAATAATTCTAATTTTAACCCAGACGTTTTTTGGGTAATTCAATGGGTTGACCTTCAGTAAACTTTGGGGACCCCTTGGTAACAAAAGTGAGGTCTCCGGGGCCCAAAAAAGGGGATTTTACTCAGCCAATTTTAAGGTAAGGAAAACGGGATCATTTGGGAACAATTAATTTAGAGTCCATGTGTATTAAGAAAGAAACAAAAAGTCCATTTAATTTGTTTTTTAGTCTATTTATCACGTGTCAGTTTAAAAAAATTGTTTAGAATTTAGTTTTTGTTGTCTTTAAAGAAGCTCATTTCAATACTCAAAATGGAGACTGGATAACGTAGGTAAATTCCTGATTATTTATTTTAAATTATACTCCTTTTGAAATAAGATTAGACATTTAAATAAACCTTTTTTACAGACCGTTCAACCGATTTTGTCTTCTATTGCGTTGATGGCATGACAAATGGCAGCTGTCATAAACAGTTGGTATTGTAACTACGTTTTTGCTTTTAATGCCATCCTTATGCCTAAGGAATAGAACTCAAAATTGGTTGACCAGACTGTAAACAAGTTTAATTTTTATTTAGGCGCTTCTAAGAAATAAGTATAGAATAAAAAATATAAAAGACGTACCAAAGTGAAGGGTAGCAAATGATCCGACAAAGGAGAGAGTGTAATGATTGATCGAGAGGAATCTTCGCAGGTTTCATAATACTTGAAAATTATGAGCCACCTGTTACACGAAAGCAGTGTAAGTGTATTTTACACCTTACTAAAAAGTTACTTGCATGTATTTTGTGTGAAGTTTTATGGACAATTTAAATTATAAGTCGTCTGTGTGGTGCCGGACGTAATGAATAGCACTCCCCTATTTCTTCCCGTGGGTGTCGTAAAAGGCGACTAAGGGATTTACTAGAGAATGGGCAGCAGCGTTCTCTATGCATTTTAGCACCATACTGCGATCGCCAACCCGCCTGCCAAGCGTGGCGATTATGGCAAACCCCCCTTTGGGGCAGGCCTATGTCCAGCAGTGGACGTCTTTCTGCTGAAATGATGATGATGATGATGATGAAATTATAAGTAAAGATGAAAACGTTTTAAACGTTTTCGTTTTGCTTTATAATTTTAAAGTTCAGATAATAAACAGTATTAAGATAAATCTTTGCAATTTGGTGTACCATAAAGTATCGTGCAGACTGGGGCGACAACACGGACGCGACAGCGGTGGCACTGCCTGTCGCGCCCGCGATATCGCGCCAGTCTGCACGAGCATTAAAGCAATGAAAAATTATTTGATCTACCACAAGAATGATGTACATTCGTTAGTAGGGACAAGCTAGCATACGGTGGAGGTCTGCCCAGCTTGGGCGGAGCACCGCCGTGTCCTCACGGAGGCGATCGGCGGCGGCGATCTCTCGCGTCCAGCCCTGGTTCAGGCCATGGTTCGGAGTGAGAGTGCATGGGAGGCCGTCACCTCCTTCTGCGAAGCAGTAATGCTTGCGAAGGAGGAGGCGGAACGCGTGAGGGAGAGGCAAGGTTCGCGCCCTCGCGCCCCTAGTCGCCGCAGGAGACGCACCGGGCGTCGGGAGTCGCAAGCCGATTTCCGGCCACCGTAAGCGCGGGCCTTGGCACACAGGCAAATGAAGGAATACGGGTGGGTTTTAGTCAGTAAAAGTCTGACACGCCCTCCCGCTCCGCCCAGAGCGGGAGAAGTTATTTGATAATTTCCCACCCAAAAAAAAAAAAAAAGTAGGGACAAGCTGGAAATAAAACGACTAATAAAACAGACTAATGTTATTATTACAACTAAAAATGATCACTTTAGACAATTTGCCTCAATCCCACCAATTTGCCACATAAATACCCCATAAAACCAACTAAGCAAATCTCTTCCTGTATCGAACATTAGGCTAAAGGCCAGAACGAAATCCATACTAACGATAATGTTGCCATAAACCAATATATGGCTTTTACCCTCACAAAGGAGTGAAATAGGACATTAATTTGGTACAAATGTCCCATTATCAGATAGTGTAGATCTTGTGTATTAGTTACTGTTATGGTATTACTGTTTTACTCGAGATATAGATTTGGAACTATTATTCGTGATTTATTTAATTTGCAGTAACTGCCGTTACACTTTATTACAAAACGTGGTTAGGCTAGTCTCAGGCTTTGCGTTTGTTACTAAGGCCCGTATTAGTAATCAAGCATTACTTAAGACTAAATTCAACCAATCCAATGGCTTGAATCTAGTCTTAAGGTGACGTTAACCGACTTTTAATGATTTTTTACTGAAGATCACGTCTAAACGAGTAGTGTTAATGATTAAAAAAATATATGTTAATTTAGTGCATTTTCTCAATACCTTAATACGTGAATATTTTAAATTTGTTTATGTTACATAGTGAAATTAATTTGTAAAGTTATGTCTAACGCGGATAAAAAGCTGAGAATGGCACAAAATCTACCAAGCATATTTTTCTGAAACCTTCACCAATTTAAAGATCATTTAAATGTTGATCTTTTAGTATACGCGTTTTATTAAAATACCTTTTGTTTTGTGCATAATAAATTAATAATGCGTCAAATTGGGGACAGCGCTCCTTGATGGACGAGTCCTATTACTGGCTGAACGTACGACGCGTTGCGTGAGCTCAGTACAGAACACGCAAGCTAACCACTCTAGGTCACTGGCATATCTGCGTCTTAAAGCAATGAAAATTTATTTGATCTACCACAAGAATGATGTACATTCGTTAGTAGGGACAAACTGGAAATAAAACAGACTAATGTTATGATTAAAAATTATCACTTTAGACAATCTGCCTCAATCCCACCAATTTGCCACATAAATACACCATAAAACCAACTAAGCAAATCTCTTCCTGTATCGAACATTAGGCTAAAGGCCAGAACGAAATCCATACTAACGATAATGTTGCCATAAACCAATATATGGCTTTTACAAAGGAGTGAAATAGGACATTAATTTGGTACAAATGTCCCATTATCAGATAGTGTAGATCTTGTGTATTAGTTACTGTTATGGTATTACTGTTTTAGTCGAGACATAGATTTGGAACTATTATTCGTGATTTATTTAATCTGCAGTAACTGTCGTTCCCCTTTATTACAAAACGTGGTTACGCTAGTCTCAGTCTTTGCGTTTGTTACTAAGGCCCGTATTTAAAGAACGTTACTCAGTACTCAAGCATTACTTAAGACTAAATTCAACCAATCCAATGGCTTAAATTTAGGCATAAGTAATGCGTGAGTAACGTTATAAATACGGGCCTAAGGCCCCATCTAAACGGGCGAGAGTATCGCCGCGCGCCGCACAGAGGGCTGAAATTCGGCTTCCATAGAAATTTTCATTTGATTTTTTAAGTGGTGATATTTTTGGTTGGATGTGCTTTGAAGACTAAGTTTATGCTTACAAATATTAAAAAAAAACCGGACAAGTGCGAGTCTGACTCGCGCACCGAGGGTTCCGTAGGTACAAACTCGTATGTAGATAGTTCGTCCATTACGGGAATTGGGTCTCTATTTTTGTTTTATTATCTTTTCCCAATTTAAAAAACACGACCCCATCCATCCATCCGTTAGTTATTCCAGTACTTTTATCGAACAGACCCCAGATGTCAAATAAATAACATTACCTCAAAACTAAATAATTCTATTATCCACCTATCAGTTTATTAGCAACACGACATCTTTAATATCCGTTGATTCATAATTCAACACAACGAAGAACGGTCAACGGACTTGAACCAACTACAATAAAATAACCAATTGAATCAATTAAATTTTATCAATTTTTTGAAACGACCAACCTAACTCGACTTTCAATACTATTGTAGGAATGAGGGTCACTATTCCGTGGAAAGCCTTAAGACTGCGATTCAGAAAATCGCATCATTTGCACAACGCCATCTATAGAGTACACTGGTAAACCTCAAACTCTCCAATTCCTTAGATCTCTTGAAAAGATTCATACAAAAATGTCAATATTACTTTCATGAATGTGAATTTTAAGATCATCTCATATTTTACCCTCTTGATGATTTTAGAAAAAACGCTGTAACACGTAATTCTTTATTTCTTACCAAAAGCATAATTTTTCATATCCATAAATAAGTATGTAGTATGGTTTTACTTATGTACTACTTACAACATGACTACGTGATTGAAAAAATTAGGTTTTTAATGTATGACGAATCCGAATGCCATAAAATAACAAAGATAACATTAATTTACTTATAAATAATAAGTAAGTTTAACAGTGTAGGCCGTTAGGCAAAAATGTACAGCTACTTTCACCAAAATAATCAACATTAACTACTGAAGTTCATAAACTATGAAAACACCGAACATTACTCTGACGAAAAGTTAAGGAGGATTGAAGGACAAACTTAACTTTGCAGTTGAAAAAATGTTCTTCCATAAATCGATATACGTCACAGTCAATTCTCCAACTGCAAATATAAGTTTGTAATCGCAAAAAACAATTTTTTAATATGATAAAACTACAAATTTACAATTTTAGGACTTTTTCCTATACTTGTGCTGTGAGACCTTACTTTTTGCCAAATTTCATGATTCTAGGTCAACGGGAAGTACCCTATAGGTTGTGATTTATTTGCGAGTATCGAAATATGTCGCAATATTGTCGAATAAATAACCGTATTTTTTTATTGCGTTGACTTAGAAGCTTGATTTTTTTAGAGCTCCAAGGGACCGTGGAACTACGTATTTGATATTCACTCTGTCACGGTTTACCAACAGTCGATTGGTCCATGAATCGTTGGTCAACGTTATCTTTAAACCATTAACTTTTTATCCAAAGGACTTTTCACCCATGAACGTTTCACCAACATAACTCAACGTCAGTGAATGCTTAACCAACAGAATGTTTTGACCAATAACTTTCAAAGATATCCATAGGTTAGGTTAGGTTAGAACTGTGACCAACAACGCGCGAGCCGAGCGAGCGTAGCGAGCGGTGCCGCGGCAGCGGCCGGCGAGCGCTACCTCGAAATTGGTCGCGAAACAAAACATTCTGTTGGTTAAGCATTCACTGACGTTGAGTTATGTTGGCGAAACGTTCGTGGGTGAAAAGTCCTTTGGATAAAAAGTTAATGGTTTAAAGATAACGTTGACCAACGATTCATGGACCAATCGACTGTTGGTAAACCGTTACAGTTTCTTTGATATTAGGTTCAACTTGATACCTACAAGCGTTCCTGAGAAAAAGGGTCTTGACAGACTGACAACAAAGGCTGACTATAAGGGTTCAGTTTTTTCCTCTTGAGGTACGGAACCCTAAAAACCGGTCAAGAGCGAGTCGGACTCGCGCACCGAGGGTTCCGTACGTATATATGATGTTGATTATTTCTGAAAAACTGTGATTTTTAGAGACATCGTTTTATTTTTTCTGTAATCTTTCACATAGAATAATTTCAGGTTTTTATCTATGCAAACTTCGCAGATAAGGCCCGGGGACGGTATTTTTTTTTACATTTTTCATCAAAAGTCGGAAACTGTGCTGCCTAAAAAATAAATGTTTGAAAATGTGCAAACCGCGTTCTTTCATATGACACCACAAATGCCTTAGTAGCCCCACTCCAAATTTTTAAGACCCCCTTTCAGTCCCTTTTGCAAAAAATATTTTTTTTTTTTAATTTTTTTCTTGTTTGCAAAATGGTTGGGCAAACGTCGTATAAAAGTTTTTAAAATTTCAAGTTGATAGTTTTCTTGAGTTTTTTTGAGTTTTCATTAGTAGTTCTTGAGATATCCAGGTGTGACAGACAGACAGACAGACTTAGTCTCACCATAAGGGTTCCTTTTTACCATTTTGGTACGGAACCCTAAAAATATTGAATACCAGTGCAAACAGTGTAATTTTTTTTTATTTCTATGTGAGCTGTTTGCACTGACATTCAAAAATTTTTTTTTTGTAGCAGCCTAAGTAACAACTTATAACACCAGCTAAGTCATGTCAAAACCGGTCCAGCTGTTTCGGAGACTAGCCGGAACAAACAGACAGACAATTTTTTTTTTGTTATCAATGAATCAATCAATCATTTTCATTTTTTTTTATAATTACCGTACATACATAATTATGCATTTATTAAAAATGTATTATTTTAAAATGGACACTTCAATTTTATTTGTTTTGTATACAACATAATTTTTAGAAAGTTTAAGCGAAACCTGAATATAGTTTGTTCAGAATAAGGAACTGAATCGATTTCAATAATTTTTACACCATGTTATATTTTGTTCCAAAAATATTGAAGTGTGATGGAAAATGTTATCACCATTTAATTACTTACAATACAATCGCCATACGGTTAGGTACCTACTGCCAAATTATTATCAATGAGCGCAAGACGACCCTGTAGGTGCGGGGGCGCCGTTAGCGTGTTTTTGTATGGACAACCCGGTAACCCGGTAACCCGGACCTTATAACTTTGTGACTTTTTATGATACAGTTTTTAAATTTTGTACATAGATTCTTTACATAAAAATACTAGAAACGTGTTTCGGGTATCGCATATACTAAAACTAATATTGTATATTTGATTAATTACCTACTCACTGATCAAGTGATCACAGTTATTTTTAGTGTCGTATTCAAGGGCCAAAATTGCGATCACGGTCACATTTCTGCCATCCTCGTATTATGTAGTTGCATTACAACCGCAGATGCTGAAACCAGGGCTTGGAAATCGGTTAATTTTCTATGTAACCTTAACCGTTATTATAAAGATTTTCGAACATATTTCGTAACTTTTTTAATATTTTGTTACAAAATCGATGCTAAACTTTAATGTGATGAAGCAATCTTTGAAGCTAATATCAATTGTATCAAAAATAATTTGTATGTTCGTAAATAAAAATTAACCGCCACTTTGTATTAGTAGGTACTAATAAGGCACTCAATTCATATAAAGTTCTAACGTAGGCACTGAAGGCAGTAGACGGAAGACGTACCGTTGTAAGGCCTCCCACAAGGTGAACCGATGACCTTGTGAAGGCCAAAGGAATCCGCTGGATGCGAGAAACACAGAACCGGTCGAAGTGGCGATGCTTGGGGGAGGCAAACGTAGGCAGTAGACGGAAGACGTAGTGTTGGAAGGCAAATAAGGTGAACCGATGACCTAGTGAAGGCCGCAAGAATCCGCTGGATGCGAGAAGTATGAGAACCGTTCGAAGTGGCGATTCTTGGCCTGTGTGGACGTCTTTTGACTGTCTAATAGTAATATTATTGTATCATAAGCTACCTACTTTTATTTTAAAATAAGTTTTAATTTTGTTTCCTCAGTTTATTTTGGAGAAAACACACTAAGAACAGCGTTTATCAAGTGTTTGTTCCAAGAGTTCAGGACCCTGAATGAAAACTCCGTGAAGCTTACGTAAATACCTTGGTTAAACAGGCAAAGTTTTCAGATTATACATGTATGAAAAACACTCATAATTTAGTTCCTTAAACCTACCTTGTTTGTTTTTGATATCAAGTTTAAAACTTGATATTAAAGTTCTTGCTGCGTATTAAAAGTTCAAAACATCGGATCAGGTTATAAAACCATAATGTAATCTTATCTGTAAGTAATATGCTTATTAACCTTGTTTTTACTTAGAATTTTTGATGTTGGTGGTTAATGCGAAAGTCTTTCTTTCCGTTGAAAAAGTTTTCACGGCCGAATTTATCAAAGAATTTTTGATGTAATTTGAGACATGTCTCAAACGTTCTTGATTTCTTGAAGAATTAGGGGGGCGAAGTATTTTACCTTCAAAAATTATAGGTAAACATTTGAACGTTGACCGAAATTAAGGAAAACTAGTGAACAATAGAGCCAAGATGATTTTGAATTATGATGGACTAATTCGAAATCAAAAACATATACGGGTTACCATTTGGCAGCACTAAGCAATATTTGACAACAAGTGTACAGAGGTATGAGGTACAGGGTGTAAAGTTCGAAAGGGATATCGTGGCCCTGGCATACAGGTAACGGAAGGAACACGGGTGGGTTTTAGTCAGTAAAAGTCTGTCACGCCCTCCCGCTCAGCCCAGAGCGGGAGAAGTTATTTGTTAATTTCCAACCCAAAAAAAAAAAAAATGGTGTAAAGTTCATTCATCATCTATAGAAAAGCGAGGATCCTCCGACCAGACGGGTGTTGTGTCTGGTGGGCAACTGCCCGACGATTGATGTCGGGACGTTGTGCAGTATATATGCTAGGCGTGCGGTAAACTCTGCTTGCGCGATGCAGAATTTTGCATGACGTCAGTGTGATGCGTAGTTCGGATGTGGCGATGAAGATGCCGCCACAAGTAAGACCTATCAAGCGATTTTTTACCATGTACAGTGCAACAGCTATTAACGATCATCTTGAACTATCCTGCACTTAAACTGCCCTGCGAATGATTACGGTACGGGCCATTTGCCTTTAAAGTTCATCATAATTTCAGCCGAAAGACGTCCATCGCTGGACATAGGCCTGCCCCAAAGGGTTTGCCATAATGGCCACGCTTGGCAGGCGGGTTGGCGATCGCAGTATGGTGTTAAAATACATAGAAAACGCTGCTGCCCATTCTCTAGTAAGTCCCTTAGTCGCCTTTTACGACACCCTAGGGAAGAAATAGGAAAAGTTCATGCATGTAAATAAAATAATTTAGACCTTTTACCGACTGCGCGGCAGCAAAGACAGGGTTATCTTTTTACCAACTCCTACACCTAATATTATCAGTTCACTCTTTACCTCCATTAGACGTATCGATTCCAGTTAATAACTCCATTACGATAATGGATTTACCTACCCAATGATTTGGAAACGTAATTTATTAAGTCAATCTAATTTCCTTTAAATCTGAATTGGAATTCTGAAAAAAACTGTGTTAGCCTCCGTCGTTTGAAACGCTTTTGTAATTCAAATAATTGTAGCATTTACCTACAATAGTTTGTGAACGACCTCCACTGAATTGAAGTAGGTAGATTAAAATGGCCTCCCTTTGGAATGTTTATAGAATAATCAAATATTATTATTTCTTGCTTTTATAAACCTCTAATGAAAAGGGTTTTTGTTGTATTGAATTTTGGTCTATTTTTAGGGTTCCGTACCAAAATGGTAAAAATGAACCGTTATGGTGAGACTAAGTCTGTCTGTCTGTCTGTCTGTCACACCTGGATATCTCAAGAACTACTAATGCTATCAACTTGAAATTTAGAATAGTTTTTGAAGACGTTTGCCCAACTATTTTGCAAATAAGCAAGAAATTAAAAAAAATATACCTTTTCGTACCACTTGCTAAAAAAAGTGACATTCTATGCCACAAAAAGCGAACATAACAATATTCATTTTTAATCTGTTAAAAACAGGGAAAGAAAATTGTACTGAATTTCATTCATCCTCTAGGGGGAGAATGTGATTTAAATTTGGAATACTTACCGAAATTTATATTGAACTACATCTGTGTTTACACCATTGAGCTTGTGTATAAAGCATTATACATCTTTTTGAAAAAGGAATACGCATTTATTATGCAGTTATGATTATTAAATAAAAATACGAAAACCGACGAGGCCGTATGAGCTTGATGCCTTTGCTTTTCCGACAAAAAAATATTAGTCTAGGAATTTGCCGCGTTTTTGTTTTCTTCAAATACATAAACGTTAAGTTTATTTTAATTTATTTTTATAAATAAGTTAATGTTCTAAAAATACGTTACGATGTTAAATTAAAGCGACAGTGACAGTGAATTGTCGGATTCCATCAGTGCAAATGCTGCCGCAATTATAAATAATTTGTTTCCAACAAAATCCAAGGAAAATCGTGGAGAAGTGCGAAAGGCCTATCAATTTCAGAATCAGTACTTCTTGTCTATTTTGAGTATTTATCCAAGACAAAGAATCCGAATACACTTTGGTGCATATACTCAAAACTGAAAGCTACAATAAGCATCAAACACAGCATTGAAATAAATAGATTCACGAAATTACTGGCTTTTTTAAAAAGATAATCAGAAGGGCATTGCGCAAAGAAGTCTAAAATTTTTACGACTCAAAATGTGGAAAAATTTCTTAATGAAGCTCCTGACGAATTTTTTCTGGCCACAAAAGTAAGTATACATGATTTAACTATGAATATTTCGTATCTTAGTAATGGTAATTATTCTATATATTTACCTGTGTTTTATCTTTGTTATAGGTGGCCTTAATTTTTGGACTCAATGGTGCTTGCCGCGGATGTGAACTTGTAAACTTAAAGGTGGAGGACGTTGAAAATCATTCCAATGAGTAAAAAAAAAAAAAAAAAAATTACGTCCCACCAATATGGAAAACAATAGATTTTTTATAAACTATCGGAATGGGAAATGTACTCGACAAGCCATCGGCAAAAATAAAATTAGCAATATGCCAAAGGAAATTGCTAAATATTTAAAACTTAAAGATGTTGAACTTTACACCGGTCACTGCTTTAGAAGAACTTCGTCGACTTTCTTGGCGGATTCAGGGGCGGATATTACGTCAATAAAACGACACGGTGGTTGGAGCTCTGATAGAGTAGCTGAGGGTTATATCGAAAGCTCAATGACGAATAAAACCATATTAAGCAGTCAAATTAACAAAAATATAAAACTTAATCCATCAGAGCCCCATCAACTTCTAAATCTTATCTTCGTCCGTAACTCACGATGCACCACCACCACTATTTCCGATGTATACTATCTACAATGAAACGCAAGTTCCTCAGACGCAAGAACAGAGAAATACTCAAATCAACTCATCAACAATAAATGTACCAAACAAAAATGTAACTCTATCAATAATTGGACCAATGTTTCGAATAACTTTTACTTTTAATTGTCATTATTTTTAATAAATGCTTATCTCATATTATTATTGTGTTAATTTTTTCGCAAATGGTACGAAAAGTAAAGTATTTTCCTCGGTGATAAAGCTGTCTTAGTCTTGGGTGAACTTAAATCCCTCGCTACACTCAGGACTCGTCTTAAATTCCTCGCTTCGCTCGTGATTTAAGTTTTTAACACCCTCGCTACGCTCGGGAGTAAACCTCAAGTCCTTCGTTACGCTCGCGATTTAAATCGTCATCCGCGACAGAAGACACTGCTTTATCCCCTTGGTTAATAATCTACTATTTTTGCAAAAGGGACTGAAAGGGGGCCTTCAAAATTTGAAGTGAGGCTACTAGGCCATGTGCGGTATCATATGAAAGAACGCTGTTTGCACATTCTCAAACATTTTGTTCTTTTTTTTTTGGAAGCACAGTTTCCGACTTTTGACAAAATATGTAAAAAAAAATACCGTTCTCCTCCCATTATCTCCGAAGTTTGCATAGATAAAAATCTGAAATTATTCTATGTGATAGAAGTGTATGTAAAGATTACAGGAAAAATAAAACGATGACTCTGAATACCACAATTTTTCGGAAATCATCAACATCATCTGTACGTACGGAACCCTCGGTGTGCGAGTCCGACTCGCTCTTGACCGGTTTTCTTTTTTATAATGGCGTTTTCAATCAATCTGCCAGCCTTTTCCCAACTATGTTGGGGTCAGCTTCTAGTCTTACCAGATGCATCTGAATACCAGTATTATACATGGAGCGACTGCCTATCTGAAATCCACAACCCAGTTACTGGATAATACGATGGGTACCGTATTACCCAGTAACTGGATCTGAGTCTTACCAGGGGTTCCTGGGGGTCAGGGTCAGGTTGACTTTCGGGCTTCTGACGACCCGTAACGACTGTTAATGATCCACGATTGACAGCCGGGTCCAACAACAGCAACAAAAGCAATGGCATAACGTACTTTCCAAGGCACGGCGGGGTCTTGGTATGTAAAGATTGTCACCCATCCACGGGCCGACCGTGGCAAGCGTAACTTAACCTAATCGATCGACCCTGGGACTGTTATTATTTAGCCATAGGTCAGCCCTTCCGCCAGTTTATCTCACGTCATCATGTCACGTTTATCAGGGCCCCAAGTCTGCTATTTTTATAAATTCAGTCATTCCAACACGATCCCATTATCATTTTGCTAAAAGTTCGCAATCTGCTAAATTCATAATAGTCGATCATTGGTCGGTCAATGTTCTCGTAATCGAATTGTGTTATTATAATGGCATTGTCGTATTACCATTATTATAAAACCCATTAGTAAAAATGTCATTAAGTACGAGATTACCAATACCGAAGTCACAGCATTTTGCTGAGTAACGACCTGTTCTTGCACAGATGCGACACACGGCTATTCTTACTTGTAATTGTTACAAGGGTAAAACATTTCCACTCGGCAATGCGCATTTTGTTTTGTTTTGTTTGGATTTTGTTTGTTGTCATTTACTAATACCGAAATCGCAACTATTGTCTTTTGTCTTTGGCCTGCCTTGACAAGCCCTGACACTGACATCAAGCAATTGACAACATTGTCAAACTTTTTACTTTTAAGGTTTTGAATACTAGGCTTTTAGCAATTATTATTTATTATTTTTCTTATTTTTATTTCTGGTTATTCATAGTCTTAAATATGATTGCAATTTGGCTACTTGTATTAGAGTGTGTTTTTCTTTTTCGTCAATTTGTATTTTATTTTTGTAATGTGTGTTTTGTTTGTGCAGAATAAACAATTTTTCTTTCTTTCTTTCTTTCAATAAATGCAATTTCTTTCAATGTAGTGTCAGTGGCCGACCATTGGAAAGTCATAATGACGCCATTATAATAGTAGATTACCAAACTTGTCAAAATCAACAATTATGAAATCAATGATCGACCATTCTGACACTATTGTAATAGCAGACTTGAGGCCCTGTTTACACGTTACGTTTATGTGTGGCGGTGGCGGCGGCCTCAGCTGCTGGCTGTACCTCGTGGCCGCACTAATCTGGTAAATGAGGCGCGGGCGCTTCGCACTCTTAACCTCGTAGCAGAGGAGATAGACATTTTTTGCTTGTACATGGAGTAAATTCACAAGGATAAAATGTTTGTAATAAGTTTCTTTTTAATAAGTTATTATTATTAAATTGGCTTCACTATGGCACTGGGTTGTACCTGTAATAATAGTTGTAAGTGATTATTTAAATAAATAATAAACATAACATATTTATGGAACGGGACTGAAAAGTTAAATAACCAAGACCATACACAGAAAGCGTAACGTAATTTTAGGAAACAGACTTCCACTGCTGGACATAAGTCTCCCCCAAAGGGGGGTCGCCATTATCGCCACGCTTGGCTGGCGGGTTAGAGATCTCAGTATGGTATTAAAATGCATAGACAGCGCTGCTGCCCATTCTCTAGTAAGTCTCTTCTTCACCTTTTACGACACCCACGGGAAGAAATAGGGTGGTGCTATTCTTTACTTCCGGCACTACACAGACAATGGCAGAAAGCGTAATAGCTAACACTTAACCCTACACAGCCAATCACTCGGGCACCTAAGTAAATTGACAAAACCCAGCATATCCTACAATTTCACAGACACAACGTCAACGTGAACCAATAACCGAGGTGTTACCAAACGTTTGACCACTATTGACCCAAACGTTTGACCACTATTGACCCAAACGTTTGATTTGATGTCACCGCGTGCCAAGCGGTGTTTCGCAGGAAATCCCGATCGAAAAGCATACAGACCTGTATAGCATGAATAGCAGTTCAGGTGGTGGTTCAGGTGGGTCGTGAATGTTCACACAATATAGGTACGTTCTTCTTTGAAGTTTGTGAATGGAGCTCCAAGTACAAAGTATTGTTTTTGTAGTAAACCAGGACAATAGTTTGCCGGCTCTTCTCCATAGGAAACGACCAATTGGAACCGTGAACCTAGGTGCACGGGTTCACGGGGTTCGCGGCACTTATGAAGCCTCAGAAGCTAGCTTCAGAGGTTTCTTAAGTGCCCATGTAGGTTTATGTGAAATAAAACCTTTAATTAAGTGTAAAATCAAAAAAATCCGAATATTTTAAGTGCTAGATAAGTAACTTTAAAATCACTTAAGTTATGCCTCTAGATTTTATAAAATAAACCAGTCAAGTTCGTGTCGGACCACGCACAATGAAGGGTTCCGTAGTTATGATGAATTTATCCCAAAAACGAACTTAACATTGTAGTTGAAAAACATGCTGTGCCATATATCGATATAAGTTACGGTCAATTCTTCAACTGTAAGTTGGTCGACTATTACTCGTTAACTTGTAAACCCTGCTTAGCTGTGATAGTAAACTTTTAATTTCGTTATATATACTACTGCCATGAATTTTTTCACACATCCAAAACCAACCATTTAGCTGGCAGGGCACTTGACTCTTACAAAAAATAGCACTTTAAAGCTTAATATTACGCAAACGGATCTCAGAATTGAAAAATGTCTGTCACTGACCCACAATATTTTTAAACGGCCTATCCAACGATACCCCACACCATGTATTAGATGAGAAAAAAAAATATCATCCCCGTTTTACGTGCAAGGAGGTACCCAAAAAAAATATTTTTCATGGTTTTATTTTACGATTCTCTCTATATGTAATATGTACACCCATGCCAAATTGTAGCTTTCTAGGACTAAGCGTCTCCGAGCTAGGCGGGGACAGACAGACGGACATGGCGAAACTATAAGGGTTCCTTGTTTACTACGGAACCCTAAAAACTTTTCAGAACAACACTAAAATAAAACTTGAAAATAGTACTAGTAACACTAAAAGAACTAAACGACTTATCTCTGAAGATGATTTTATCTTACATTTGTGTGCAAATGCAACTCTTAAGCAATGAGATAGCCATGCACTTGATAAACTAGGGTGCGTCTCATAACGTATAAACTCATTTGGTCTAATTTCTATTAAATTTTATTATCGTTCACAAGATATAATAAACGAGAGTTATACCAACTGTTGATATAATTTCTTTGGATATAACATTTATTTATTCTAAAACTTATTTCGTATAACGTTGTTTGATATAACGTGTATGTAATCGAAAATCATTAGGCCTATCGTTTAAAATATATAATATTGCGATTAATTTGATTGAGCGTGCTGCGGAAGCGGCGTGACAAAAACGAATCGCTGCAAATCCGACTCCACGTAGTCTTGTCTGCCCTACCCCTAGAGTGTTATTTAAAATCGCGTAGGCGCGTAGGGGCGAGGCGGCCCGCGAGCTGAGGAGCAGGTGGTTTCAACGCTTGCCGCCGCGGCTGAGGCAAGCGGAAGCCTCGGTGGTGAGCGTGAAACACATCTGTGACGATAAGCTCGCATGGGACCGCTGTAGCCCTGCAGCGCCGGAGCCGTGACAGAAAACATGCCTGCTGCATGTTGCATGCTTGCTGCATGCTTGCTTGCTGCATGCTTGCTTGATGCATGCTTGCTTGCTACATGCTTGCTTGCATGCTGCATGCTTGCTTGCACGTTTTATCATATTAGACTAAATAGGTTTTATGTCTTTTGAGTGGTATGTCAAACGATTTTATATTCAATGTACGTTATGCTTATAAAAATTAGTTGCTTTAAAATTATATCAATCGTTTATTATATTAACTGATCATTATATCAAATAAAATTATAGATTCAGTTGTTATATCTTGTAAATATTAGAGATTTTGTTATTATATAAAATATTACTTACCCGATAAACTAAGATATGGAGATACAGTTACAGCCGGTCCCTTGAAAATGTTTGAACTGAGTTTCAATATTGAGTTTTATTTAGAAATAAAGAAAGAAAGAAAATACGTTTATTTGCGGTAAACATGACGCAAAAAAGAACATAAACACAAAAATTCGAAAAGGTTGGGGGAAACATGCGTCACATCCACCCAAAACGGCTATCAAACAAAAAAACCATTTATTATCAGGTTACAAAGACCCATAGATGA
Organism: Tiliacea aurago; assembly: GCA_948098905.1. Classification (NCBI taxonomy): domain Eukaryota; kingdom Metazoa; phylum Arthropoda; class Insecta; order Lepidoptera; family Noctuidae; genus Tiliacea; species Tiliacea aurago. The sequence goes on along the minus strand of OX402586.1, from coordinate 19,979,781 downwards.
ATACCTTAAGTATAAGTATACATAATATATTACCAATTGCGTTAGTAAATAAAACTTAAAGCAAGCTCATACTGCGACCCTATGCAAGACAGAGCCCCAGCGCTGGTTTTTAGAGACTGCAGGCGCTGACGTAAGTACCTACTACAGTTAAGGAGAAGGTAGTAGGTATGTGATTTGCGTACATTTTTGTATTTTTACATGATTTGGTTTTTTTCCAAATAATTTGGTTTTTATTTACTCTTCTTTAATATCTTCTTTTATAGGCGTTTCTGTACATTGAAAATATTTCCAAAAAAATTGTGGTACCTGGTCGAGGCTCATTATCTGTGCACCTGGCGTACTCAATAAATCGACTACTCGTCTATCGGAGTGTGCTGAAGTATTACTTATCAAGGTGAATTAATGATTACTTTTATGTCATGATTTACTTATTAATAAATAAAGAATTATATGTCTGAACTTTGCTGTGTTGACTGTACAATTTAATCCTAAATAGGCTTGGTAGTATCGTTATTTGTAAACGACACTACTGGTAGTGTGGCTGGTAGTGTCCTTGCCAAAAAATGGGCATCGGCACCTAGTAATATTACGATGGTTATACATACATAAATAATTCAAAAACACAGCTAATAAAATTAAAATAAGGAATTATCATCAGATCGTTACAATTACCAGCAAATTACAATACCTACATGTAAATGCATTGGCAAACTCGCAAAAATTTCGTAACAGCAAAATGTTTGCTGTCAAAGGCTAAAATTGGGATTTCTATTCCGAACCATTCAAGCACGACGCAGAACACAAACATTTTGTTATAAAAAAAATACTTTTTTCATCTTGCGTAACGGGTAGATTTTTGACTGCACAATTTTTTATTCAATCATTTTTATTTTGTGATATTTTTAGAGTTCCGTGATAAAATGGTAAAAACGGAACCCTTATAATTTCGAAATGTCTGTCTGACCGGAAGTCACACAGCCATTTTTTCAACAGAAAAGTAGTAAAAATAACCTAACTGGTGGTAACTAACAACCAAAGTTAAGTTATTGGTATTAACAAAGTATACACAGGATTTAGACGACGACAAACTTGTCCGTGTGGTGCCGGACGTAAAGAATAGCACAATCCCTTTTCTTCCCGTGGGTGTCGTATAAGACGACTAGGGAACTTACTAGAGAATGATCAGCGGCGTTCTCTATGCATTTTAATACCATACTGCAATCGTCAATCTGCCTGCCAAGCGTGGCGATTATGGCAACCCCTCCCCCCGCCCCTTTTGGCGAGGCCAATGTCCAGCAGTGGACGTCTTTCGGTTGAAATTAATCTAATACTATTACAAACTGTGATCACCACGTCTTTTGTGAAACATGATGAATGTGGCTTATATGGCAATACTACCTATGATCACTGTTTTGAACTAACACAGTTTAATGGAGACATTTTCCAACAACAAAAACGCCGCAAATAGCCAACCTGCCTGCCAAGCGTGGCAATTATGGCAAATCCCTCTTTGGGGGAGGCCTATGTCCAGCAGTGGACGTCTTTCGGCTGAAATGATAATGAAAGATAACACTTGGAATTATACATTACAAAAAATCTTCATAAGTACAGACATGTCATTTCTCAGTCTGCCAAAAAACAAATAAGCTGCCTTTCTCGCTAAAACTTCACAATTCTCAAAAGATAAAGAGCTTAGCTCTGTTTTAAGATTTCTTTCTTTGAACAACTAGATGGTGACGTCACTAGTGTAAAAGTTTATAAAGTAGCCCCCGCTACCTAGGATCTACTAGGTATACTTATCAGATAAAGTGGGACCAGCTCAGTCAACTCTGGACACCTGCCCGGGATTACACAGGACAAATCAGACTTCAACTTTAAATAAAAAAGAAGAACCTTTATCATTCTCTCCTAAATATAGATTACTCAGTAATCTAGCTAGGAGAGCAGCGATTCACCCAACGATTAGATGTACCTACACCATCTTACAATAATGCATGTTTTAAGTCTCATGTACATCAAAATCTTTATGTACCTCAATAAATTATCTTATTTATTACGGGAGATGCGCTAAGGCAGCCCGCGAAATTCAAATTGTCTTACGTTTTTTTGCCATTTGCAGGTCAGTAACAGGTTATAGGTTGATTAAAATATGATTCGCGGCCATAACAAATATGGCTTTACAGAATTACATTTCAGCAATACAACTCCATAAGTTAGAATTGGCCTCAAATGTCATGATTTCATAAAATAGTCATTCAATAGGGTAATATGAACTTAGAGAGTTGTATTGATCATTTTTTCAAACACAAACTCAAAACATTTATTTCAAATAAACCACTTTGCACTTTGCACTTTTGAATTGTCAAAGAGTTGGTCAGTTAGTAAGAAAGTTGAAGCTGTTTGTCCATTCCAAAACGTAGATCTCTATGGAGAAGAACAGGCAAGACAATCCAAGGACACTCTTTTAAATCAAGATATTATAAAATCCTGGGTACATTATTCTTGTTGCTTCTATATGTGAGAACAATGTAAAAAAAATAATTACTTATTTAAAAACAATACAAAATATAAGATTAATAGATTACAAATAAGCCCTGGCAGTTAAGAGAAGACCAGTCTCAACTGACGGCGCCCGTTTACGAACATTTTATGATTATAATCAGGGACCGTACAGCTCCGGTTAAGAGTTAAGCCTTTCGAAGGGGTAACCCATTCAATGGGTTACCTTTATCATGATGTAACCCATTTAAAGGGTTTTATTCTAGAAACACATTGAAAGGGTTACATGATAACCCATTGAATGGGTTTTATACTTGAAACCCAGTGAAAGGGTTACATGATAACCCACTCAATGGGTTCTATACCTACTTGAAACCCAGTAACATGAAAAAATCATAATATTGTGTTATTTCGATATCCGCCCAGCACGCGTAGCGTGACCAATTCTAACTCTATTCTACCCAGGGAACATTTTGGTTACCATTTTAGAAAAACCCTTTCTCGAAAGGGTTTTCGATAGGGTTTTTCTAAGCAGATAATCAAAAACCCACAATTTTGAATGGCTTAAATTAAGCCGTCCAAAAGGTTTACCCACACCGTATGGGTTTTTATCAAAAACCCTTTCAATGGGTTACCAAAATTTAATTTAGGCCGTTCATAAGGGTTACCCATATCGTATGAGTTTTTGTTTAACCACTTAGAAAAACCCTATCGAAAACCCTTTCAATGGGTAACCAAAATGGTCCCTGATTATAATTCTATAATTATATACAGGGTGTAAGGGACAGCCCTCCGCATAAGCCATTATATAGCATATAGCCTCCGCTAAGAAAATTTGTTTTGCGGACTACCTTGACGCTTTCGCTCTCGCCTTAACGAAACTGTTCAAAGTTTAAATCAAAGGCGAACTTTTTAATATTATAACACGGAGTTAGAAAAAGTCATGAGTCTTAAAGATAACTGACGATTCTTTGCTATTAAAACTCGACTTCGGGTGGCAACATTTTGATTAGGAGAGACGCAATAAAAACTTTCTTCAAGTTTTATACAGCCCAATTAAAGCGTCCGTTGGGCTTCCAAATGACAAATTCATTATCCGTTTGATTCCTTAAAAATGTATTTTATTTTTCTCAAACAAAAGTTGCAAAGAAATAATTTAATCAGTTTGAGAACTGTAGAATTCGCTCGGGTGTGTTGAGGTGAATTATTAAAATGTTTTGTGTATACTTTTGTTAAAATTCTATTATTTTGTTCTCCTTGAGTTGGTACTCATATTTTATTGAAGAACACTCAATGGCCTGTATGAAGCTAGAAATTTACTTCCATTATTATTAAAATATCTTTCAATTTATAACCATCTTATGATAGATTATTATTAACGTCCGTATATCAATATTTATAATACAGGCTGTTAAAGTAACTGCGTGCCATAGCTTAGGCGTAGGATCAGTATCGATAAAGGAACCCAGGAAAAAATAAATAAAAAAAACCTTAACAAAACATTTATTTAAACATAAAAAAATAAATAAAAATAAGTATCTTCGTACTATAACGGGCTTAGGACCGTCAAATAAAATAATTTTAATTCTAAACGATTACTATTTTAAGTTAGTAGGTACTAAATTAGGTTGATCTTGCAATATTTTTTTTGTTTTAATTTTTTTGTGTTTATTTTTTTATTTTTGTGTTTTGTTTTATTTTTTCTGGGTTCCTTTATCGATACAGAACCTACCCTTAAGCTATGGCACGCAATTACTTTAACACCCAGTATAAATATGTTGGTAAGTTTGCTACCAAGTTTCCCGATGGACATTTTACAAACTAGTTTGTAAACTCATTTCTACTTTCAAAGATTCCTTTCACAATGTGTATTCTACCCTAAAAACCGAGAAACCACGACCTCTAACTGAAAATTTACCCAACCACACTGTAATTTGCTTACAAAATCCGAATTCCAAATCCCATTCAAGAATTTTCAGGAATTCACAATGAAAGTTTCCTTGAGACGAAGTTTAGGAAACTAATACAACTAAGTTAATATGTGTGTACTTAGTCAACCAGGAATATCTGGTGCATGGAGCTGGGGCTGGGATCAATCAGTGATTGCAATACGCCGCGAGCGCTACAGAACAGCGTGGAGTAAAAGTGTGCGGAAGTGGCAAGGATGTTCTTGTATGACAACGGTTCCAGAGTTTGGAACTGTTATCATAAAAGGAACATTAAATGAATCCCCAACAAAAATCATTTTGGTGTTATATACAGGGTTATTTTAAAACGTCAATAACCTCTTAAGGGGTCATTGTACTCATCATTATGAACAACTTTTACCATGGGACCAAAACTGAAATCGCGAAAAAAAACCAGCTGTTCCCTACATTTATGTTCGAATAATTCGTTAAAATGTAGGGAACAGCTGATATTTTTTTCGCGATTTCAGGTTCGGTCCCATAGTAAAAGTTGTTCATAATGATGAGTAAAATGACCCCTTAAGAAGTTATTGACGTTTTAAAAATAACCCTGTATATTATAGAAGGCTGTGACGGCAACCCTTGCCCAGTAGCGGGACACGTTATGACAAAAATGTATTTAGAAATTTAGAATTAAGTACCATGTTTTCACAGGATTAATTAAATCTAGGCTTTATTCTCACCCTACTAATACTCACTTAGGGTAAGGTTTCGTAAGTCGTAACAATTGAGGAAAAACTTTTTATAGTTCTTAGGGTAATATAAATTAATAAAAACCGTTGCGCCATCTGAATTATACAACATTATTTTTAGTATTTATGTGAAACCCGAAACACGTGTCTAGTATTTTTATGTACAAAATTTCAAAACTGTATCATGAAAAATCACAAAGCTATAAGGTTGTTATGTTACCGGGTTGTCCGTACAAAAACATGCTAACGGCGCCCCCGCGCCTCCAGGGTCGTCTTGCGCTCATTGATAATAATTTGGCAGAAGGTACCTAATCGTACGGCGATTGTATTGTAAGTAATTAAATGGTGATAACATTTTCCATCACACTTAACTTATTTTTGGGAAAAAAACAAAACATGATGTAAAAAATATTGAAATCGATTCAGTTCCTTATTCTGAATAAACTATATTCAGGTTTCGCATATACTAAAAATAATGTTGTATATTTAATAAGCTATCAAACAACATTCATAAGAACACTGTATGTTCTGTTCCCACAGACAAACCGTGAAAACGGTTTTGCGGGGCAGTCCTTAAGTAATGATTTTTTGTTAACGTTGTTTTAAAAAAATATAAAATAATATTATCTAACATCTTTTATTATGATGGGTTTTTTAACGTGTTTCAAAAAAGTTCCTTCGGTAGGATTAAGGGATGTGGTTCCTAATTCCTACCACCCACCTAAGTCGTAATTATAATAAGGTGTCAGAGACGATACATAACTAAATAATAATAAAACACGACGTCATTAACACTAATTAAAAACTGCAAACAAATTATTTATCAGGGGATCAAGTTGAACTCTTTTATTTATATTTGTAGTCAACAGATAAGTAATTGATAATTTTATTAAAAATTATTTAAGTAGTTCTATAAAAGTTACGAAGACTCTTTTTCCCCTTTTTAAGGGCTTTATTGCTGAGTGATAACGTCACCCTGTAACATCAGCACAATCAATTAAACCTAAAAACACTTTGTCATTCACTTAGTTTAAAACAAAAACCAACCAGCCAGTTTGTAGTTTGTGCAGTAGGTATCCTAGTTTGTTACGATAAAGGAAAAGCCAGGATAGCATTACACTCTCCAATATCGTACTTATTTGTTGGACCAAGTAAATTAAATCGCAAAGAAACTACACTCTAATAAATTTTATCATCCATTTCCGCATCTGCAGGCCGAGCACGGGCGTGCTAAGACGTTTGTGACAAGACATGATAAATTATGTCATGTCAATTTGTACTAGCTCTTTATGACAAAACAGTTTTATCGCTCAAACTGTGATAAAATGTGTAACTCAAGTCATGTCACAGTAGGCCGTGCTCGCCCTGTATTAAAAAGCCATATCTTAGGCATTTAATTTTTTTTCTGTTCTCATGGTACAATTTAGGAATTCTCCGCAGGTACAAATTAAGCAAAGGGCCTTAAAAGTTTGGAAAACCAAAACCACTGACATAACTTTAAGAAAATACAGTTTGGTTATGCTTAAATTAATGTTGGAATAACATCACGAAGCGATAACGAGCATGAAATTTTAATGAAGACAAAAGCTTACTTTTAATTATTTTCCTTCTTCAAAATTCAGGGGGTTACCCACTTGTTTTAGGTAATTCACGGGACTAAATAACACATTTTTACATCACTAGATGTCCGTGTTTATAAACAGGAGCAGTTATGGCTCACCGGACATGGTTGTTTCGGGAGGTTCCTGTTCAGGATAAAGCGGGAGGAAACGCCCGGGTGTCACCACTGTGTGGATCACCCGGAGGACACGGTGGAGCATACGGTGGAGGTCTGCCCAGCTTGGGCGGTGCACCGCCGTGTCCTCACGGAGGCGATCGGCGGCGGCGATCTCTCGCGTCCGGCCCTGGTTCAGGCCATGGTTCGGAGCGAGAGTGCATGGGAGGCCGTTACCTCCTTCTGCGAATTAGTAATGCTTGCGAAGGAGGAGGCGGAACGCGTGAGGGAGAGGCAAGGTTCGCGCCCTCGCACCCCTAGTCGCCGCAGGAGACGCCCCGGGCGTCGGGAGTTGCAAGCCGATTTCCGGCCACCGTAGGCGTGGGCCTGCAGACGGTGAGCGATGGGTAGCTCACTATCCGATAACTACCAGGCCCGGGTCGACGGCGCGTCGTATTCCACGCGCGCCTCAAAGAGTTGTCAGCACCAACTGACGGGGTCCGCTAGGGCCAATGCCTGCCAGGGTTGCGAGTTTGTCCGAAAGGGATATCGTGGCCCTGGCACACAGGCAACGGAAGGAACACGGGTGGGTTTTAGTCAGTAAAAGTCTGACACGCCCTCCCGCTCCGCCCAGAGCAGGAGAAGTTATTTGATCATTTCCCACCCAAAAAAAAAAAAAAAAGGCTCTGGTACAGTACCTACTTCTATTTTCTTATTGTCGTGTTTCAAACGTTGTGTTTCATCAGTCGTCGGAATTCTACCAGTGACCCTTTGCACCAATCGACTCGGAAGTATACCTATAGAGTTGCTATTACTGTTTCTAATGATTATTTTATTAATTTAAAAAAATAGAGGAAAGCTGCAAAAAGCGGAAATACCGAGAGACATTAAGAGAATAGACGCACTGTACGTCTAACGCAACCTTACCCTACTACACTTACTACGGGTAACTCTTTTAACTAAAGCCATGAATCACAAATCATAAGTGGTTTTACACATCTTTCGACACAACACACACACACAAAACAACAATCACAACAACAACACAACACAACAACAACAATAAACAACAACAATTCCAACAATCCACACAACAACAAAACAACAACAACAATCCAACAATTCCCAAAGCCCAAATCACAAACTAACCGTCCAACTATTTGCGCTCCTCTCAGGATCCTGCACCTTCAGGTTCCCTAGCTCCATGTGCCCCAGTGACGCCAAACAGCACGTTGCGTAGTTTCCATTTACATGACTAATTAGTTGGCAAGACGCCAAGAACTGCTGGCTTGTGTGCCAAGGTGCTACAAGTTCACATGTATGTGCATTGATTGGCTTTACTGATTCATTGGATTGGATTAATAGGATTCCGTGTCTTTTAAGAGCGCCAACCCATCATACTTTTCATACAAACGCTTGTACACGATTATGGCGTTGTAACACATCTTTCCTTGAAATATTTAGAACTAATAGGTATCTTGTGTACTATATCTAGGTTTCTATGATAGCAAAAACTAAAAAATCAAAATCATTTATTCAAACTAGGCTAAGAATCAGCACTATTCGAACGTCAAAAATTACATGAGACAGTCCCCCAAAAACGCCCACTCTTCACCACATCCTAGTGCTTTAGCTGGGAATAAGAAGTGGCGCAACAAACTCCCCAGCAGCACAGCTGTCTGTTCGCATATAAAACTTGAATCTACACAAATGCAAAATAATTTGCATTACGCAACACAAAACGTTAAATTAAATTATTTGCCTTATGTTAGCTAGCACACACCATTATACAAAAATATATAATATATATATAATAATCGTCGAAAACTATACTCAAGCAGAAATATCGTGAACAAAACGTATCTAAATAAAAGCCTCCAGGCATAATGGGCATGCCCGCTTAAAAATTCAGAGACACAAATTCAGTAATAAGCCTGCAAAAATCTGGTTTTCTTTACAAATTTTACCTGAACTTTGGGCGTTCAAAATGTACTCATTGATTGTAAAAATAAAGACAACATCTACATAGAAACCTCGCACATGTAAGATTCGTGTAGATTCTAAATGACAAACATTTATTTCACAAACTTGTAAGGCATACTCAAAAACACGTATCCTCGTCGTACCTGGAACAAGTTTTATGAAATTTCCGCACACTATTATTCGTTCAATGTTATCGCGTTCTCACTTGCTTCTTAGTAGTTCTCATTTGCGTTGGATGAAACAAGAAGTTTTTCGACCTTATGCTCGCGTTGACGATGGACGGACCGGAAAGGGTGGGGTGGTGTTATTATTAAAGTTATTAGGCGACAAGTCATGTACCCGATAGGATATCTCCGCGGCAAAACTGACGAAATTCCATACTCACTTTCGTCTTCTATTTGATTCCTTTATGGGATGTATTTTCTTATTGCTTATTTTCGTTATACATGTTCCAGAATTAACGGACAACCACTTAAGGGTTCATTGTACTCATCATTATGAACAACTTTTACTATAGGACCAAACCTGAAATCGCGAAAAAAATCAGCTGTTCCCTACATTTTGACGAGTTAAGGCTTCTACATACCGGCGCGACTTGTCGCGCGACGCGACACGGCACAAAGGCCCCGCGTGTCGCAGGACGAGCGGTGCCTTTGTGTCGTGTCGCGCCGGTATGTAGAAGCCTTTATTCGAACATAAAGGTAGAGAACAGCTGATTTTTTTTGCCCCACCCGCGCAAAGTTAAATTACTATAATGCAATCCATTTTATATCGTGTGTCATTTTTCAAAAAAAAACATAGTTCAAATCAATAGAATAGAATACTTATTATTTATTGTAAGTGTAGAATTATAATATTATTGAATAAAAGAATTAAAGAATAAAAAATAATAAATCCAAATAAATTAATCAATAGTGAGCTACCTATTTATTCCATAACTTTTTATTTATTTATTTCTTCAAAAACTCTTGCAATGTGTAGTAGCACTTCTGGTTCAAATAAGTCAACAATTTTGTTTTAAATAAAAATTGTTGACATGAACATGGCAAATTGTGTTTTCAGAAAACGAGTGTTTTACTTGAATAAATTAATAAGCAATGTTTGGTGGATCCTCTTTAGTTATAATATAAGTTCTATTGACCTTTATTGAAGCCTCAGGTTAAAACTAAGGTAAACAATATTGGCATCTCTATTATTGTTTAGTATCAAAAGTTCACGCACGTGTTTGCGAGTAAACAAAATTTAAACCACAACAATAAATAGAAAACATTTATTATTTAAATACAATGCTTAGTTAAAGGTCGAAGCAGCAACAATACTTCATGATTGTAGATTGTCATGAAAAACAGTAGCTACATAATAAATTTCAGGTCGAAACAATATACCGAAAACGAAAATAAAAACTGAAATTGCGTTAACGTCACGGTAACTAAATTTAAAATATTTTTAATAAAAAGTTGTAGAATTTTTCATTTGTTTAATAGAAGCTTCGTAAAAAATTTCGAAGGTCCGTAGTTTTGGCTCTGTTGTATTATTATCTTGAATGTATTTTTTTTGTGTTATGATTTTATATCAACACGGCCATATCTATTTATAGGGGCGTGTTTAATCTGATAAATAGTCGAGGTCGTCAACATAGAATAATTTGAATAAAATATTACCAAATCGTGAGGTATTCCCATTGCAATGGGGACTTTTAAATAAGTTTTAGGTTTTTTTTGTTGGTTAGTTTGTTTACAAACCAAATGATTTGTTTGTTTTTTGATTTGTGTCCTTTCATATGATAAATCTTCCTTATCAGCGATCTTTTTGTTTTTTGCGAACATAAACGTACAAATAAAAATATTCTGCTCCTGATCTTCAATATCCGGATTTCGATAAGCATCAACAATAATTATTTTTACTGGTAGGTAAAACCAAAGTGGGTCTAAAAGCTCCCCAATTTTCCTCACCAAATTGACTGTCTGAAACACTTTAAAATTTTATATGCTCTCACCCCAAACATCGGAATGTACTTAAATAGCTCCTGAATATTTGAGGGCATCAATATAATCTTTGTTGGAAAGCTACCTAGGGGTAGCTTTCCAGCAACATCAACAACAAGCTCACATCAATTTCTAACCTCTATTTCAGGACTAAAAGGTCGTACATATTTTAATAAGAGCATTTAGGTGACCTCAAATCTCGGTGTCGTATTGGTACCCCGCACACAAACGCTACTAACGGTCGCGTTCAAAAAGTTGCTCGTCGTCGTTCCTAGATAGCCTACGTATCAAAATTCAAAATATATAAAGTTTTGAATTATGATTTGGATACGTACTGATGAAACGAAAAGTCTTCTACATAGGAAACGACCATGAAACCGTGACTTCGGTCGTTTCATCAGTACGTATCCAAATCAAAATACAAAATTTACACAGTCTTCTGTGTACCGCGTCTGCGATACATATACACGTACATATAATTATACAAGTATATGCGAAAACCGAAACACGTGTGTAGTATTTTTATGTAAAGAATCTATGTACAACATTTCAAAACTGTATCATGAAAAATCACAAAGTTATAAGGTTGTTATGTTACCGGGTTGTCCGTACAAAAACATGCCAACGCGCCCCCGCGCCTCCAGGGTCGTCTTGCGCTCATTGATAATAATTTAGCAGTAGGTACCTAACCGTACGGCGATTGTATTGTAAGTAATTAAATGGTGATAGCTTTTTTCATCACACTTAAATATTTTTGGGACAAAATATAACATGGTGTAAAAATTATTGAAATCGATTCAGTTCCGCATATTCAGGTTTCGCATAATTATACTAAAAATTATGTTGTATACAATGATTTAAACATATATGTTGTGAGCGCGCAATCGTGAAGACTCAAAAACGTCCTAATTGTGACGTATTTGTTAGTCTGTGATGCAAACATTCGGTGATTGGTGGCCAGAATAATGTTTGATTACATTCACGCGCAATTGACAACACTAGCTGTCTCTTTTTTGCTGTTGTTTTTATCAAGCTATCATTTTTACTTGTAGTGAAATGTAAAATGAATGAAAAGTGGGTATGTGTACCGCCGCTGTTGCGCGGAACACTTTTTTCGGTTGTTTTGTGAGTGTATAATATATCTGTTTAATATAATTATCATTGGTTGTATATATATTTATTTGTCCATGTGGTGCGGGATGTAAAGAATAGCACCATCCTATTTCTGCCCGAGAGGGTCGTAAAAGGCGACCAAGGGACTTACTAGAGAATGGGCTGCTGCCCATTCTCAAGTAAGTCCCTTAGTTGCCTTATCGCGTTATCGCGTTATCTAAGCACTTTAACATAATACTGCGATCGCCAACCCGCCTGCCAAGTGTGCCGATTATGGCAACCCCCCCTTCTTGGGGGAAGCCTATGTCCAGCAGTGGACGTCTTTCGGGTGAAAATATAAATGATTGATGATTTATTTATTGATGATTTATTTATCGCACCTGCGCGTGCAATTAGTCTGGCCTATAAATCAACTGATTTTTCGACGGACATCAAACAAAATAGTGGATTCGGTCGCAGGTGACAGAACAGTAGGTAGAGTAACTGTTTGGTCACTAGGGCAACAAGTCGGTTTACCTATTTATGCAACTAAAATCAACTTGTATGCGGTGATTGCTCATTAAAGCAATCGTTGAACAAGTGATAGTAGCAAATGTGCGGCCAGCTTTAATGTCTAACCTTCTTCTGTGTGACATTTAAGGGTCCAATTGCGGTTTCACTTTGATATATTTTATTTAACAAATCAGGAACCCGCATTATGATTGTATCTGTTTATATTAATAAACAGCTTCACAAATACTACCGTTGCTGGTGTAGAAATATTAAAATTAAATATGAATTTCTGTGACCCAAACACGGACGTGTAACGTCAATAAATTAATTTTGAATATGGGGGTCAGTTTTTAAAGACAACAAAGAAAATTTAAAAAAAAATTGCACCCTGTACCGTGTGACATATCAAATGAAAGGGCTTACTGAGGCTCTCAAATATATTTTTTTACTAATTTATAAATAAACAATTTTTAAGTTTAAAAAAATAGATGAAAATTTTCCCTTATCTCCGAAACTACTGAGCTTAAATTTTGAAAAAAATACAGTAAATAGTTCTATACTTATAGATTATAGAAAAACATATAAGAAAAAACAATCCAATCCTAAAATACCATGGTAAATCTCGCAATATAATATAATAGGTATGCGTACAAACTTATATTTATTTGAAGTTGGAATGTATGAGAATATGTTTTTTAACTACAATGTTAAGTTTGTTCTTGGGATAAATTCATCCCAACTTGACGAAACCCTTCATTGTGCGTCAGCCAGTTTTTTTAAAATATTCTATACCCTGGAGAACGTATAAAAAACAGCAGTTGCTTTCCTTTTCCCGACATTTGAGTTTAAACTGTAATTTCAGTGCTGCAGTGGAAATTAGTCAGATTTATTATTCTATTCATATCATGCTCAGCGGTTTGCGTTTAGTGTTAATTCTCTAATTAAATTCTGTGAAATCGAATATTGCACATGCTGTCTTTATTTGCGACATGCAAACAACTGGCACATTGTTTAATGTTGTAAATGTAATTTAAATCCTATTTAAGTACCTATTAAAACATCAATTATTTTTAAGGTTCGGTTGTCATCAATGATCCCTTATATTTTCGCCATGTCCGTCTGTCTGTCTGTTTATCTATCTCCGGCTTAGCTCAGAGCTCAGAGTACTAGAAAGCTGTAATTTGGCATGGGTATACATATTAATCACGCCAAGTGGTAAAATAAAATCTTGCTCAACCCCTGCTAGCTGATTAGTTGTTTTTGGATATGTCAAAAAAATCGTGGCAGTAGTATTATAATTTCAGGTAAGTAGACAAAAACAGTATAATTGATCTACTCCACGGGAATTAAATCAATTATACTGCTTTTTAGCCCAACATTTGAAGTCGACCCGAATCATGATTGATCTAATCCACGTTTTTGAGGGTGCAGTGAAATTCAAACCCATTTTCAGCGACCAGTCGTGAACATTATTTCAATAGGTACCTGTAAAAATCGACTTCCGGAAACCCATAATAAATTTATAAAAAATACAGAAAATTAATCTACCTAAGCCAAGTAATAACTCGATAAAACTCACATGATTAACGAAAATCTCGTCTTTCAAAAAATTTTGTTTCAGACATCAAAGTGTTTTGCCCTTTTTTCATCCCATCATGAACCCTAATAAAGGTTTTATAACCGGGGCAACAGGCGTCACCCGCACCGTGCCCCAACCGGACGTTTAGCGATTACCGCATGTCGAAACCACCCTGTAAGCGTTGTTTACACGAAACACGCTAGTTCTAACAAAACCTGTTACGAGTAATCCGACTTTAGCTACATCAGTATAGGGTTAAATTCAAAGTGGTGACGTCCAGAATGGCTATTAGACGCGTTCGGTAAATATAATGTTACATTAAAATTTGTTTAATAAAAGTGCTGTTTTGAAGTATGGCTTGTTTGGTGATAAAACAAAATGTCTTAAATTCTCATTACCAAATGTACCCCAAGTAGGTCTTAATTTAAAACTTGATGGTAAGAAGCTAGATGCTATTACGGAAACTGTATTTCTAGGAATTACTCTAGATTCGAAATTGCAGTGGGGTGCCCACATTAGAGCTCTTTCAGGTAGATTAAGTTCAGCTGCATATGCAGTAAGAAAAATAAGGCAGTTGACAGATATAGCCACAGCTAGGTTAGTGTACTTTGTTTACTTCCACAGTATTATGTCTTATGGCGTTCTGCTGTGGGGATCGGCAGCCGACGTAGATTCAATTTTCATTTTACAAAAGAGGGCAATCCGCGCGATCTATGGAATGGGTCCTCGTGAGTCCCTTAGAAACAAATTCAAAGAAATTGATGTACTAACTCTGCCCTCTCTTTATATCTTAGAAAGTATTTTATATGTTCGCAAAAACTTAGGACTATTCAAAATAAGAAGTGATTTCCATAATATAAATACACGTAGTAAACATGAAATTGTGTTACCCAAATTTAGATTAACTAAAACAAGCAAGTCATTTCTTGTAAACAGTATCCGCTTTTATAACAAGTTGCCACAATCGGTTACAGAACTTAGTGATGGAAAATTCAAACCGCACATTAAACGTGCCCTTATCAAAAAAGCATATTATAAGATTAAGGACCACGTTGAAGTCAAGGATGTTTGGCATTAATTCCTTCTGTACATGTGGCCTCCCTGGTACCTCATTAACGGCAAAACTATGTAAATGTCTCCCAAATTACGAAGTTATTTTTTTATTTAATTTTATCTTTTTTTTACAAACTTCACTGACATAATGTTTTTCTTAGTTGACATTATTATACCTACAATTTAAATTTCAACATGATTCTAACTTTTATTATTTTAATCATATTTTATATTGTTTTTTTTTTGTCAATGTGAGGACGTTATAGGCTTATTAGACTGTAGATCTTTAAACCATTTTCTATTTTGTTAAGTTCCTGGTACTTTTGATGGGCCTACGCTGTCCTCTCATACCTATTAACACTGTAATTTGAAAACATTGTAAAAGCCAATTTTATTTTTTTAAAAGAGTGACCGTGGAGTTTCTTGCCGGCTCTTCTCCATAGGAAACGACCAATTGGAACCGTGCACCTAGCTTCTGACGTTTCATAAGTACCCATGTAGGCTTATGTGAAATAAAAATATTTTTGATTTGATTTGATTTGATAATGGCCATTTTTTAAAATAAATTATAAATAAACTAGAACTCAGGATAAACTAGAAAAAAGGAAAATAGGGTCGTAATAGAATAGATCTCAGAACAATGCAACCGAAACAAAGATGAATCACATAGAAGAGACATGACAGTAGGGACTGCCAAAATGTTGCAGTATTTAAAAGAAGAGTTAAAGAACACTATCTTTCCACTTCGTATAGTCATAATTGCGTTTGTACCTATCCATTATTTTAATTGAATTATAATATAATAATATTCTAGTGATATTTATTTTAGAAGTATGTATGTTAGTATCTTCTCATATTATTTGTTTTATTTTATTAAGTGAATTATTTTTGATTTTATATTATATATTCTATTCTCTTCTACTCTTATACACGTTGTCTACATCCCTTTATCTACTTTCCTATCGCAGGTATGCTGGAAGAGATTTCTTTAGAAATAAGCATCATCTTTATTTTGTGTTCCTTTCTTCTTGTATGTTTATATAATATACAATGTGGAGACAACAATACTACAATAAATGAAAATACTGGCAATACCAATGCATAAGAGTATTATGGAACGATCAAATAAATTCTAGCTTCGAAATTAAAAAAGTAATTTTTTCAAACAAACTAATTAGCAGTGGTGTGCCGACTATGGGTTTTGCCAATCTTTGACTAGCTATAGCGGCGACTTAACTATTGGATATATTTGATTGTTTTCGTGTGCAGAGTGCGAACGTCATTAGGTATACGCAGTTGAATTTATTGTCATATTGTCGTCTCTACGTTGTATATGTGTGTACATAAATGGTTTAAAAAATAAATAAATAAGAAAAGGTAAATGTATATAAAGTTAAAAGAACTAAATTCCCAACCCATCATAGTTTTTATACAAACGCTCGATCGTGATTATGGCATTGTAACACATCTTCTTTGACATTTTTGAACTAATAGGTATCTCGTGGACTTTATGTAGGCTTCTATGAAAGCATATAAATAAAAAAATGGGTGAAACAAATTCAGTATATAAGCCTGCAAAAATCTGCTTTTTTGCACAAATTTTACCTGAACTTTGGCCCTTCATAATGCACTCTTTAATATTCTAAAAGTAAAGAAAACATCTGCATAGAAACCTCGCACATGTCATGGAGATTCTAAATGACAAATATTTTATTTTACACACTTATAAGGCTTACTCAAAAACACGTGTAGCAGCATCAACATCGCCACATGCGAACTACGCGTCATACTGACGTCCTCATACTCCCTTTTCTATGGAGGATGAGTGAACTTTACACCCTGTTCCTCATGCCTCTAAACACGTATTTCCTGGAACAAGTTTCATGAAATTTCCGCACACTAATTTTCGTTCAATGTTATCGCGTTCTCACTTGCTTGTTAGTAGTTCCCACTTGCGCTGGATGAAACAGCAAGCTTTTCAACCATGCTCGCGTTGACGATAGACGGACCGGGAAGGGCGCTCTTAGGTAGTTTGCATAAGACATAACATCACGCCTGTATTCGTGAAGGGTTAGGCAGAGATGCACCTATAGCACCCCCTACACTTCATCAGTAATATTTAAGACCAATCAAGTCTCCGGGCAGTTTACTGAGAAATTCCAGATGAAAAACTTAATAACACTTTGCCCGACTCTGGAATCGAACCCAGGACCTCATGCTCAACAGTAGCGTTTGAGACTAATAGACCAACACAGTTTCATCATCATCATCATCATTTCAGCCGAAAGACGTCCACTGCTGGACATAGGCCTTCCCCAAGCGCCGCCACTTCAAGACCGGTTCTGTGCTTCCCGCATCCATTGGATACCTGCGGCCTTCACAAGGTCATCGGCTCACCTTGTAGGAGGCCTTCCAACGCTACGTCTTCCGGTACGCGGTTTTCCTCTATTAAGGGGACGATAACCGACTTTTAATGATTTTATACTGAAGATCACGTCTAAACGAGTAGTGTTAATGATTTGAAAAAATATATGATAAATTAGAGCATTTTATCAATAACTTCATAAGTGAATATTTTAGATTATGTTTATAATTATTACATAGTGAAATTAATTTGTAAAGGAGTGTGACTTAAAGTTATGTCTAACGCGGATAAAAAACTGAGAATAGCGCAAAATCTACCAAGCGTATTCTTCTGAAACCTTCACCAAATTAAAGATAGTTTCATTATTGATCTTTTAGTAAACGCGTTTTATTAAAATACCTTTTGTTTTGTGTATAATAAATTAATAATGCGTCAAATCGGGGACAGCACTCCTTGATGGGCGAGTCCTATTACTGGCTGAACGTACGACGCGTTGCGTGAGCTCAGTACAGAACACGCAAGCTAACCACTCGAGGTCACTGGCATATATCTGCGTCTTAAATGTTATTAAAACTCTTCTTTTACAAATAGCACGTGTAAAAACCCAATTTCTAACAATATTAACCCCTCCCTATTGGTGGTGGTCATTCGCTTTATATCAAATTTTTAATTGGTAGCAGGCGGCAAGCTGTGCGTTTGATGGGTTTTGAAAATTTAATCACAACATGGTCGCTTCCCACCTTTTGTAGCATGCCTCGCTGAATGGGAATAAATTTTATTTTTTTTATTTTTCGTGGCTCTTGCCTAAAAATGTGCGTTTGATTTTGAAGATTTTTTTATAGGCTGGTATTTTATGATTTTTAGAATATATTTATTTCAAGGGGATTAATTATTCTTTTTTATTTTAAAATAGCGATGCAATATGTATCCATACCTAACTGTGTTCGAATTTATTTTAAAATGTAAACGGTACCCATTTTTTTTTCATTGCGTAGGTACTTACTTATTCTAAATTCCGTGTGGTGCCGGCCGTAAAGAATAGCACCATCCTATTTCTTCTCGTGGGTGTCGTAAAAGGCGACTTAGGGGCTTACTAGAGAATGGGCAGCAGCGTTCTCTGTGCATTTTAACACCATACTGCGATCGCCAACTTGCCTGCCAACCGTGGCGATTATGGCAACCCCTTAATGGGGGAGGCCTATGTCCAGCAATGGACGTCTTTCGGCTGGAATTAAGATGATGATGACTTATTCTATGCATAGGCGTATGCATAATCAGCCTATAATGTTCCCACTGCTAGGACACACAATCATGTATTCTAAATCTATATAAAATTAAAGTCGCTTTTCGTCTGTCTGTTTAACCACGATACACTTCTAAACCACGCAACAGATTTTGATGCGATTTTCACCAGCATTTAGAGAAAGTATTTGGGAGGGTTTATTTATGTATAATAGGTACATTTATCATATTATTTATTTATTTATGTATTTAACCATTTGTACCATTTGCCATGTGTGCATAGCACACATATATATAAACAATTAAATTATCTGTCATTGCTTCATTCTTAACTCTTTTTATTACCTATTGTGGTATAGTAATTTTATTCTTCATATATAATAATTAATGTACCTATAAAAAATATTGTACAAGATTTTAAAAGAGTAACGGTGGAGTTTCTTGCCCATTCTTCTCCATACGAAACTACTTTTTGGAAGGGGCGACGAGAATCAATTCTATTTTCTTGTAAATATTGACGTTCAAAAGTGCCTTATATGGGCCTATTTGAAATAAATAATTTGACTTTGACTTTGAATATACAAGAAGATAGGAACAGAAAAATACGTAGGTACGAAGGTGATGCTTATTTCTAAAGAAATCTCTTCCAGCAAACCTGCTATTGGAAAGTAGATAAAGAGACGTAGACATCGTGTGTAAGAGTAGAAGAGAAAATAATACCTTAAAATCAAAAGCAATTCACTTAATAAAATACAACAAATACGAGTAATAGGTGAAAATTACATACTACATATTTCTAAAATAAATTTCACTAGAATATCAATAATTAAACTTATCGAATATCGGCAGCAGTGGGAAGGCTCATCAGGCTGCACGTCGCCTGATGAAGTCGTTTATGTAGTTCAATTTATTTTAAATTATTATGTTTTTATGTCAATTTAATTTTCAATTACTTATTTTAATTTGTTTTCAATTACTTATTTTAATTTAATTGCAATTATTTATTTCAATTGTATTACTTATCATTTTAATTTGTTTTCGATTATTTATTTGGATTTTATGTTACTAGCGCATTAATGGAACGTGTCATGGCTAACATAGTTTTAAGATTTGTTACACTAACAAAATATGGACCAAAATTAGGTCTGAATTAAATGTATTAAAAAAAAAAAACTAATATTTTATTAAAGAAATCTGATGATTTTTTAGGTCGTTAAAACCATCCAAAGCTGAATGGATCGCTAGTAGGTTTATAATTTGTTTTTTAAATCCTGATTTTATTCACTAAGTTACCGATTCGGGATATATGCCTATTTGTCAAAATTATTGGTTTACGGTTAGTTTGTTAGTTAGTGCCCGATCTGATCCATGAAATCGTGAGTTATTGTTTTTACGAGGACTGCCATAAAACATCTACAACTGTGAGCGTTTTTACAGTTATCGTTTGCAGTGTGTTCCGGTATCCAAAACTGTGGGTTGGTGGCTCGTTTTACATCTAACGAATTGGAATTTGAACAAACAAATCAGAGTTAAGGGGGATGCGCTAAGAAAGCCCGCGAAATTTAACTTACGTTTTTTGCAATTTGCAGGTTAGTAACAGGTTGTATGTTGATCTAAATATGATTCGCGGCCGTAAAAACGATGGCTTTACAGAATTATAATGCTGCATTTGGGAAGCTTCGTCGAGTCTTCTCGTCGCGTATTCCACAGACCCTAAAGACGAAGGTCTTCAATCAGTGCGTCCTACCTGTTATGACTTACGGAGCCGAAACGTGGACACTCACGGTACGGCTGGTCCATAAATTTAAGGTCGCTCAGCGAGCTATGGAACGGCTATGCTTGGAGTCTCTCTGAGGGATCGAATCCGGAACGAAGTGATCCGGCAGAGAACCAAAGTTGTCGACATAGCCCACAGAATAAGCAAGCTGAAGTGGCAATGGGCCGGCCATATTAGCCGTAGAACCGATGACCGTTGATAGACGTGTTCTTGAGTGGAGACCACGAATTGGCAAACGTAAGGTAGGACGCCCTCAAGCTAGGTGGAGCGACGATCTTCGCAGGGTGGCTGGTGGCAGCTGGATGAGAGTTGCCGAGAATCGAGCTGAATGGCGTGCAATTGGAGAGGCCTATGTCCAGCAGTGGACTGCTATGGGCTGATGATGATGATGATGATGATTTTGAATTCCATCATTAATTATATTCTTTGCAATTATTTTTGGTAATGGAATTTATTTCAATTTAATTTGATTTTTCTTATTATTGATTAATTTGATTTTTTGTTATTGTAAATTTATTTCATTGTATTATTATTATTAACATTTGATTTTATAATTATCTTTATGTCAGATAGGCAAATTATGTAAGTGCTGTGCACACCTTTAAGTGATAAGTTCACTGCAGTAATTTTAAAATATGATATAAGTTCTCTAAATGTGCTTTTGTGAACTAGTCGTTGGAGTGCCATAATAAATAAATAAATAATTCTGTAAAGCCATCGTTTTTACGGCCGCGAATCATATTTAGATCAACATACAACCTGTTATTGACCTGCAAATTGCAAAAAACGCAATAAAAGAATTTCGCGGGCTATCTTAGCGCATCCCGGATGTTCAATGTAACTAAAGCAACTCGTGTTTTTGCAAATACCCTATATCTTTCCAGTAAGATCGAGAAATGTTTTCAACATTGTCTAATTATCCGTGTTTTTGCAATATCCCTAGGGTTTTTGCGAAAATTCGAATGATCAAATCATCCTACGGCATATTTAGATATAATGCCATGACTTTTTTCACATATCAAAAAACAACCATTTAGCTGGCAGGGGTGACACTTGAGTCTAACAAAAAATAGCACTTTAAAGGTTAATATTACGCAAACGGATCCCTGAATTGAAAATAGTTTTCAGAACCCTACAATATTTTTGAACGGCCTATCCAACAATACCCCATACTGTGGGATAGAAGATGAAAAAATATCATCCCCGTTTTACGTACAAGGGAGTTAAGGCTTCTACAGACCGGCGTGACACACGACACGACACAAAGGCCCTACCTGACGCGCGACGAGCGGTGACACTTTAACCTACAAAAAAATATATATTTCAAGTGTTTGTTTTACCACTTTAAATTCAAATTCAAAAATTTAGCTAACACAGTACATAACAATACATTTCCAGATGTCAAGTGAATGCGCAGTCCACTGTGTTGTACCAATTCAGGCATGCAAAATTCGTCATTAAAATTATACAATTTCAATTTTTTAAATTACAAAACAAAGTCAACACATAATTACGTATAAACAAATAAAAAATTAATTCAATACAATTTCAATAAAAATAAAAAAAGATATAAATATATAAAATATCTACCATAATTATATTTATATTATACACACAAATTTCCATCTGACAGGTATTCATTTAAAGTGTAGCATGTCTTACTTACTCGTATCAGTAGATTATTGAGTTGCTTCTTAAATACATTGACATCTTTAATACTTAACAAAGCATTAGGTAATTTATTATAAATATGTGGTGCCATTCCTAGGATTTATTTATGGAATACCGCTTTTTTGTGTTGCCTACTGCTTATCGGCTGTTTGTCGGCGTGATTGATATGTATACCTACCCATGTCAAATTACAGCTTTCTAGTACTAAGAGTATCTGGTGGACATGGTAAAACTATAAGGGTAGGAACCCTAAAAACAGCGTAGAATACCAAAAAAACAAATTAAAAATTGGACGGATACATTATAAAAAGGAGATTTTACGGCTTTTATGTCGTGTCATATTTGAGAATAATTGGCGAGCCCCATTGGAATAATACCTCAAATCCAAACATTTATTAAATATTTGTTTGAAGAACAAAAGACTTTAATGATCTGAAAGAAGTAGGTACATAACTTTTCAAGTAAAATAGAACATTTTGGGGAAGGTAAATAGAAGCTACAAGTAAAATGCTGCTGGGATCTGTAGTTCCCATTAAACAAACATTGAAAAAACACTTTAATAATTTAAGTTACGGAACAACTTCAAGTGTATAGCCTTATCTATGCACTCAACGAAACAATCGTCACCTTACAACGCTTCATATACATTTTTTGTTTACGAAACGTTTATAAGTGGGTCGCCGGCCGGCGAGCCATAAAAAATGGGTCAAGGACGCGTGAGTTGGGGTCGGCTTCCAGTCTTACCGGATCCAGCTGAATACTTGTATTTTACATGGAGCGACTGACTATCTGACCTCGACAACCCAGTAACTGGGTAATACAATACCCCTTGGTAAGACTGGTTGTCAGACTTTCAGGCTTCTGACGAAGCCTAACGACTATCAAAGATCCACGAATGACAGCCGGGACTAACGGCTTATCGTACTTTCCGAGGCACAGGGGAGTCTCGGCATGTATAAATGGTCACCCATTCACGGACCAACCCCGGCAAGCTTAGCTTAACCAGATGGATCGACTCATACGGCTGTTTTTCACGAGCTTCTCGTAACGAAATAATTTATTTATAATCATATAGAAGGACACGAGTTTACTAAGCTTGAAATAAAACTTAACTTTGTTCTTTCATTAGTTTCGTACAATACTACAGCATCCTAATTGTGTAACACATTTTTAATCACAATCGTAAAGATTTTGAAGGGAATTGCCAATCCATTGCACATTTAACGGAATCATGTTGTTGAACTGTCAAAATGAAAAGTATTGCCATTGTCTTGACATGACTGACGAACAGACAGCGCTAAGTTTCAATCTCTAAAGTTGTCAAAAAATAATACACAACTAGTGAAATAACCATAGAACTCGGTACTCGATATTCACGATAAATCGATTCAAGTTAAATGTCAAAACGGGCCTATTATTTTTTGACAAGTATAAAGATTATTCTTGTAATTGCGGAACATAATTAGGAACAATTATAAAGGTATCTACGATATATTAAGTCTTCAATCCTTCTAAGGTAGGTACAGTGAAACTTTTTTGTAGAAATAATAAATAATAATTGAACCTTTAAAAAGTATAAAGTAGAAAATAAGTTATTAAATAAAAACTAGGAAGCGAGTCTGTTAAAGCAAGTCTAGTGTAAGACCAAACTAAATTTGAAAAACAATAAATCTGTTGTTATGAACTATTTCAAGAGATCACATTATAACTCTCCAGATATGTTTTTTCATGAAGATTACTGATTTAACTGATGACGTTCGGTCAATTTTATTCCGAGTGACAAGTATTCACTAAATAAACACAACATAAAATTGATTACACCTAAAGTTGTCAAAAAATAATAGGGCCGTTTTGACATTTAACTTGAATCGATACGTCGCGGTTGACCATCGCGACGTAACTAGTGAAGTAACAATACGACTCGGTACTCGATACTCACGATAAATTGATTCAAGTTAAATGTCAAAACGGGCCTATTATTTTTTGACAACTTTACAAGTCCATTTTTTCCTTAGAAATTACAAAACTCAAAATAAAATGTATTTATTTAATTAAACATTTATGTACACACATATAAATATCAACATACAAGAAGAAAGGAACAGAAAAATCCGTACAAAGGTGATGCTTATTTCTAAAGAAATCTCTTCCAGCATACCTACGATAGGACAAGTCTATTTTTTCCTTAGAAATTACAATTAAATCATTTAATACGGGCCTTTGTGTCGCGTCGCGAGTCGCGCTGGTCTGTAGAAAGGAGCCTTAATGGTTGCATGAAGGTACAACTGTGTTATTGCTGTGCTGGTAAGATAGTAAAGATACGTGAATACGTGTAACATTTTATAGACGTATGTAAGACCCTGGCCATAGACTAACTAAAGACGAACCTGGATCTGATCGGTCTTGCAGATCGCATCATCCCAATGAGACCCTTTCATGAAAATTCACGACACCAGTTGGCGCCAGTTTGACAAGAATCTTCAATTTCGGCAATGTTTAATTCATTCGTTCATAATTCAGTCATGACCATGAAGGTATAGATAAAAATGGAGGTAAAACTATATACCGAAGTGAATACGACTGTGATCGGACTCTCTCTCAATACATAGGTACATAAGATACAGAAAACACATATCACTGTCTCGTTCTTATGTGTGTATTTAGAAAGAGAGAGTCTGACCACGTCGTTTTCACTTAGGTATTTAGAGTGTTGCCTCCACTTGTATCAATAAGCTTTTTGGTCATGACTAAAGAAAATATAGGCACTTTGACACTTTTGACAGATGCCTGGACTTGACGTCTTAGTGCTGCCACCTAGTCAACGTCATTTCAGAAAACCCTCATTGCATAACACACTATTAAAAGTGTGTTACGACCACAACAATATACTTCACAATCAGTAGGATTTTGAAGGAAATTCCTTATCCGCAATGAATATTGTTGAACTGTCAAAATTAAAGCCATTGCCATTGCGTACCAACCTGGCTTAGGCGAGTGAGAGTCATTACATAGCAGTATGGTCCCCAAGCTTTACCCAGGTGATAACTTCGACTACTAACCGTACATAAGGAAAGTTCATAAATTCACTATACTGTAAGTCTTTCTTATTCTATGGCCCTACTCAAACTTGAACCTACATAGCGGCTACATATTTACTCAGCCAAAATGCTAAAGTTTTGTTATTTAACCAAATTGCCGCCTTTTACCCGCTGCTTAGCAAACTAACGTAGTAATTACTCAAATAAAGGGTTCTATTTATTCTGTTAGGGAACGTGTTATGTCGGTACCTAGTTCGTGTACTAGATTTCCATAAGGCCAGCGTGATTATGTTCACGTTGGCCTAAAATAAACCAATCTAAAGAGACAGTCCTTTTAGAAAATCTTATATTAAAACGATGAGGAACATATTATATAACGTAGACTTAGTTTTATTAAGGCGACGATAACCGACTTTTAATGATTTTATACTGAAGATCACGTCTAAACGAGTAGTGTTATAATGATTTAAAAAAAAAAATATGTTAAATAAGAGCATTTTTTCAATAATTTAATATGTGAATATTTTAAATTATATAGTGAAATAAATTCGTAAAGTTATGTCTAACGCGGATAAAAAACGAAAACTGAACGTACGACGCATTGCGTGAGCTCAGTATATAACACGCAAGCTAACCACTCAAGGTCACTGGCATATATCTGCGTCTTAAATCACTCGTCAAAGTAGGCTTTTTCCTTAATTATTTATATGTCTAGATAGAGTGCCGCTGCAAAAGAACTAAAACAAACAAGCCAACTTTATTATGCTGGTGTGCGTGACAGCTACGTCTTACACTCGCGCCATGTCATTGTGCTGTCATTGTTACTATAGTGTGCGTGCATTTTGTGGCCAACTGTTGGACGTAAATTTTTCGACGAGTTCACAGTTTTGACGGTTTATCTAGACATATTTAGGATCTTTGTTTTTCCTTTTGGCTTCGCACGGTTTGTGCATTTAGCCAATGTCACGTTTTAGTTCTTGTATAATATTGATGAAATGAATTTTAAATGCATGATGATGATATCCCCGCCCACTCCCCTTGAGTTTCAGTAAAGATGTGGCACTTTACTGAGACCTCACGCGGACTTCTTGAGAGAACTTGAAGCGAAGTTGCACTGTTTTGTTTCATTTGCCTACACTAATGCACGTTCACAAACACTTAATGGTTAATAATCCACCATTATTACACATTAATATTCGGCTAAACACAAATTTTGGAAAATTAAACAAACTGCTGAACATGACGCTTCACTTTCCCGCCAAGAAGTCCATTTAGGATCTTTGGTTTATTCTTTATATTTCGAAATTCGAACATTCAGGCCAACTTGCACCACAAATCATTAAATGCATGTAGCCCTATACAAATTTATAACATGGTTCAATTCCTGTCAATCGTTTGAAGATGACAGAGACAGAATGATGCTTTAAATATGTTTGGCGTTAAATGCATTCAGTGATTTGTGATGCAAGTGGGCCATAGACTTAGAATATTGACCATACCGTTTACAATAGTAGATTGTTTTTCTAGGGAGGAAACAACTATTTTAAAGGCTAGAGTGTTTCTTTGAATCCATAGCGGAGCGAAGGATTTTAAGTAGAATCCTGAGCGCAGTGGGGGATACAAAGTACGTCACATGAACTTAAAATAGTGTTGCTCCCTAGGTGGACACTCTATATACCTTTTATGACCCTCTATGAGAAATTAATAAGAAGAATAGTACGTTTATTTATTTACATACAAATAAGAACAATGAGACATAACTTAGAAATAATTAGATGCTATATTTTCCGAAAAAGATTTCACTCTTTTGTCATTTTTCCAAAGGATAAAATTGTCTTATGCTTTCATATGTTGTTCCCAGGATTTTGTAGGTAAAAGACCTTCTATCACATTTTTAGCGTCTGACACAATGTTCTCTGGAGATAATATAACTAATACTTTCATTCTCACTACTTGAGGAAGACTCACTCAGTTTTTATAAAACTAAGTAGAATCCGAACTTGTGTAAACAATTACCGACGAACGAAGGCGGAATGCATTTCACGCATTTATATTTTTTCATAATCTTTTTTTTATTTGGCTCGCTTGAATTGAGTAAGCGACAACGGAAGTATTTAAAAAAATAACTATATTCCGACAGTGTTACAGCTAAACAGTAATTAATATTAATCTAATAAAATATTGATCTTATATTACTAACTTTATTGCTAACGTAGTACATGCACAACGTGATCAGATATGACGCATGTCCTAGATAATTATGAACGCTGGCCCAGCAATGGAATATTTGGAAATAATACATCTAGTAAATACTTATTAGCTGACAAAGCTAATATTGGTAGATTGGGGTTCCTTAACTCGCGCGTTTTACTTTATCATACAGTGTGTTACTTGTTCATACAATGTTCGTAATTGATCTCTTTGGTGATTGAAACTTTTACTTACAATATCCACATAATAAATTCAAACCGCTTGTAGTCTCTAGGGATTAAAGAGCTATCTTAGTCCCTGTTTACGAGGAATAAACTAGCTCTGTGATAAAAAAAAAATATAATTCCTAACTAGGTATTATATTATTTTAAATAACCATAAACATAACTAACTAGTTATATAACTTTGTTTTACCACTGTATCATAAAATATATTTAAAATGGACACTGCATCAAACTGATATAAATACTCTGAACATTAACTTTACTACAGCGAACAATGAAATATAAACCTGCTGAAGTTATTCTGTAACTGGAATATTTTATGCCAATAATTGCTTTGAAAGTAAACTCGTTTATTATCCTACTGTTTGACATAAATAAACAAAGCAAATGTAACATAAATAATGCATATCGAGCTGCAGGTCTAGGGTTAATTAAGTATTTATTGGGTTAAAAGTTTTCTCTCTAGTTTAGATTTAATGCATAATTATTTATTCAATAGAATAATGGCTATAGTCCAGTGAGGTATGTAAGTATGTACTGTGAACCTACCCAATTAAACAACCCGATTATTGATTTAACCCCTTATACCTTGTAGTCCCTATTCAAACAACATCACTGCCTACACTTCTGCTGTCCCCTTTTCAGCAAACAGCTGTGATGTATATTATGAATAAAAACAAGAAAACTTCGCCACAATACAGACAAAGACGGAGCGATGTATCGCGTGACCGTGAAACGGAAACTATTGTTAGAAAATTGCCGAACTAGAGAACAATTTTTCAGTTTTCAACTGAAAATATCGTGATAGGTTTTGAACGAGAGAGAGAAAGTAGTCAAAAAATTATGATTGATCAAGGATTATGAATAACCGTGTGATGCCATCATTGTGGTTAAGGTTTTTGTCATCGGGAAAACTGAGGACATTTTCATCCTAGTGGATGAGAAAGCTCTGGGTATTAGGCATCTTTCAAACGTAGGTAGTAAAATCAATACAGTTTCAACACACTTTATTGCTGTTGTCTAGGAGGTCCTTTTAGGCCTATGAAAACAACGAGCACTATCACGTAGGCTGATATTCAGTTGTTAGTTCTGGACCTAATAAATAAGGTTCCAGAGAGATGTGTTTGTTGATGAAGTGACGCAAATTAAAACAATTTAGCTCCGGCCTCGAGGGCTTATCCTGAAACTAATAACATTATTAGGTGCGAAACACTGATCGGACTAAATATTTCGTCCTATCACAACAGTTGGTCAATATATACTGCCTAAAAGTAAGAACTAAGATGTATGTTTGGATGTGTGTAACTCAATCACGCAAAAACGGCTAAACGGATTTGGATGAAATTTGGCACACAGGTAGTTTATATCCTGTGTTAATACATAGATTACTTTTTATCCCGGTAAATACGCATACACAGACGAAATAACGTGCAAAAAAAAATCAAGTACGTTTTATAGTTACTACATTTTATCCACATTGCACAACGATTGGTGGCATTTCGCATAAAAATGCCCGGACGCGTATCTGCCGCAACACGCTCGAATGAATAGGAAATAAAAATCGTACGGGAATAAATCTCGAACGAGGGCTGTATAAGTTGCAACGATGTATATCGGAATATCCATCCTCTGGCAACATCGTATCGGAATTTGGAATATCCAAATTGATAAAACTTTTTACGCGTGGCCTTTTTTAGGGCGCACGAATTTTTTGAATTGAGAAGTTTAATAATTTTATTAAGGATGGCCGTAAATGAATTTGTACTGGTTGGAACAAAATAATACAATGAAAAGACATCTGATTGGGGAGATACTATGGTGGATGGTGGCTCGTCAGATAAACCCTTGGTAGACTGAAGGCTTTTCCGGGAAAGTATAGATAGCTATTTCGAACGTAAACGAACCAAAATGAGTATGTGAGGATCGTAGTAGGTTCTGTAGTTTCTGCCCCCCCCCCCCCCCCTATGGGAAGAAGGCGTGAGTTTATGTATGTATTCCTTTTCCTTCTAATTTGATTTCAAAAACGTAAACTTAATTACAACCTCATTTGCTTTATCGTTAGCATAGGAAATCTGGCCCTTATAATTTAAATCTCGTGTCTAGATCCAGAATCCAGATGTTCGGAATGTTTATTCTACGTCTACTATGACGAAAGTTTCAAATATCGCCTCAAGTTATAAAGTTTATAGACGATCCTACGTTTGAATTCACGACCGAAATGATACGCGTCTCCATTTTATGTTCGGATATCGTAAAATAACAAAATATAGGTTACCTCTGCGTACTTTGTGTTTCAAATAACTTTGTATTACACTTTTTAGATGGAGAAAATATTAAAGTTTATTGTTAATAAATTTTAACAGGAGAAGTTATGTTACGAGAAATTAATTTCAATAAAGGCATTTTAACTTTTTTATATCGAAATGATAGGTAGGTTAAATATTCCAGAACAGGCACTAAATAAGAGCTGTTGAGGATCAGAAATTACATGGACATTCTGGCTCCTTACCTGTAATAAAACATTCTGCTGTTTAAGTTATCACAAAATGTTTTTCAAAGCAAAGTTTTTCAAGCTATGCTCCGTTAATTTAGGTGGTAAAAAAAAAACACGTGACTCGAGAGCTGTCAAGTAACCGACTAAACGTAATACCTGTCACTTCAGTTGTCATGTTACGTCACAGTGGTACTCTTCAATTTAGCAACTTTTTATTTCGTTGACGTTTAGAGAACCTGTCTTTTTGGGCTCTTTACAATAGACAGATTACAAAATATTATACTATTATTATAAATCTAACAAAAATATTGTGCTCAAGCAATTACATCTGCGAAGAGTAGTTTAAGAATAAATAAAAAATAACTTTAACAAACGTACGTAAAAATCAAAAATAAATTTAATTTGGTTATGTTACAACGAATTTTTAAACAAGAATATTATGTCATCTATAAAAACCCTTTTTATGATTTGTTTACCTTTATTTAATTACCTAAACCATTGGAGTTTACTAATAAATTTCTACTTTGTCAACATTTTTTCACGATCAGATAATACATCCAAAAGTTTATTCAACCTCAAAAAAAATTGTAGGCCACAAAAAAATACCTATAAAAAACATCAATACCAATTACGCACGTTAACACGACACCCCTAGGATGCGGGATCACGAACCCAATTCTGAAAGAAACCGTAAACAGATCGAGATAGGGCTGTCACCGCACACTTATCCACGTCGCTGCCAGGATTTTTCTGCACAAATCGACGTGCAAAGTCAACAGTTGTGCTTGATTGAATTTTTAGATGACTCGATTGCGTTCAAAAGGTTTGAGATAAGGTAAAAATAATGATAATAAACACTGTTTTAGGAAGCCTACTAAAAATAACACTAAAACATTTGTTTTAGATCGATATCAGCTTAGGTATTGTAAAATGAACGAAATATTTTGTGAGAGTTTCATAAATTCACAACCCATTTTTTTTTTTTGGGTGGGAAGTTATCAATTAACTTCTAATTCGCCGTCGATCCGGGCCTGGTCCTTTTCGGACGGCGAGCTACCCATCGCTCACCGGCCGCAAGCCTGCGCCTACGGTGGCCGGGAATCGGCCTGCGACTCCCGACGCCCGGAAATTCACAACTCTGTCACCGTCAACAGATCTTTCTAATGAACAAATAATTAAAGATCAATCAATCTGCCAGCCTTTTCCCAACTATATTAGGGTCGGCTGCCAGTCTAACCGGATACAGCTGAATACCAGTATTTTACATGGAGCGACTGCCTATCTGACCTCCAAAACCCAGTAACTGGGTAATACGATACCCCTTGATAAGACTGCTTGTCAGACTTGCGGACTTCTAATGACCTGTAACGACTGTCAAAGATTCACGAATGACAACCGGGGCCCGGGGGACCAGGGGGTGAGTCTTGGTATGTAAAGATGGTCACCCATCCATGGACCAACCCCGGCAAGCGTAGCTTAACCTGATGGATCGACCCATGTGGCATTTATTACTTATCACGAGCTCCTCTTTAGAACAAATAATTAAAGATATCAATATTATATTCAGGGAAGGCATTAACACTGCTTTTTCAACGGATTACAGATGATGTTAATGACAAAAAGACATGGTTGTCTTTTTGTCATTAACATCATCTTCCATCGTCTTGCCATAAACCAAAAATTGCCTATAATTTTCCTACATGACAAAGCGTGGCCAAAAATCCTTTGTCAGGGAACACTCAACGTTTCACGGAAATAGATAAGGAATAAATGGTGTGGAATGATCAAGTAATCTTCCAACAAATTGTGTAGTCATTTCAATAGGGTAGGGCAGGGAAGGCGGCACTTGTTTGATATTCAAATAGACACTTCAACTCAACACATACGATTTTCTGTGACACGTATTCCTAGCGACACGATGTCGATTCCACCTCGTAACAAATTGATCATATTGTCATTATATTTGGATATGCGATCTGTCATCCACTCCTACTGACATTTTTGACTTCTAAATCACATTGTACTGCTATAATATGATAAATATGTATAAGATATTTTAATTTTTACGTATATCATAATTATATACCTAGTTAATAAAACTGCAGCCGCAATCATAATCGTGTAACTAAGTGCTATCAACAATTTTCCGTAAATAATATAGAAATTATCTACAAGTTTAAGACCTTAATTATTAGTGTTTGTTTAAGACCTCAATTATTAGTGTTTAAGTAAATTATAAATTAACTAACATGTCACTATGCTTAAGATTTATGTTAAATATTGTTAAGAAATCAGTTGTCGTAATAGTAATTGTAAGAACTCATGCCGCCTGTGATACAGGTTTATCCTAGTACAGGCATCATACTTTGTAATACCTACATTATTTCTTAGATTTTTACTGTATTTTACCCATTTTTTATTTTTAATAAATTTTATTATTATTATATTATTTTCCTTCAGAGCATTGCTGGCCCATTGGGAACGGCTCCTAATTAAGATTGTAGGTCATACTTTGTGTAATTTATGTCATCATCACTGCTCTCAAGCCGGTGAAGGTACACATCGTAAGGAAACCGGTACATCCTAGAACCAAAAATTTGAAGACATGTGACATTCTCCAACCCGCACTGGGCGTGTGTGGATTGACGCAGAGAGGAGGCCTGTTTCCCAGCAGTGTGTATGACTGATTACGGTGTAGACTGATTACGGTACACCTTCCACTTCCTTTAGACAGAAGCTAAAGAACTGGCATACTGCATAGCTATCTACAATGTACGTCCCTATGGAGAGTAGGTTAAACGCACCACGATTTCCAAAGACTTCATTACTAAAAAGATCGGTAGGAAAGTTTCCCAAGGAATTCCGCAAACATTTTGAACAAACGATAGTTTGTACTTCATAGGTGGTGGTTCCAGTGTCATTAGAAATTCCTCCGTTCATCAATTATGTCGATACATACACAAACTCACGCTTTGTTCCTATAGGAGTAGGCAGAAACCACAGAACGCCACCTGCTACAATCCTTATATCCTTTTAACAACTAACTACCAGTAATCTTATTAATACTATCTATATCTTACTAATAGTTATCTGTAGTTATAGTAGGGATATCAAAATAATAATTATTAGTATTTTGTAAAGATAACTGGTGACTTACCTTCAAAAGTCAATGTTTGAAGACGTTCTCTAACAAGAATCTTAGTTCTACTTTAAAAAAGGTAGACAAGCCTTTATTGGCACTACGGTGAACAGGAAACCTTACTTAGACTGAGAAAAGTTGGGAACTGAATACCTCCAGCACGCTTTGAGATATTTAATACCTGCATTCACTAAGTAGCATCTGGGGGACTAAAATGGACGCTATGGCAGAATCATATTATGATCTGCGTACAATTTATGTCCGGCAATTCATCTGTTTGACAGTTTTGTATGGAGTTTCGTAAAATGGTTTAAAATTATGAATTGCTGTAATGAAGTCTAATGTCAAATAGCAGCTGTAAAACAGATGAATTGCAGGATGTATGAATTGTACGCAGATCATATAATGATTCTGCCAAAGCGTCCATTTTAGGCCCCCAGCTACGTATTTAAGTACGAAGTTTGTAGTCGATACCTGTCTTGTTTTCTTTTTTCAACCTGCAATATTGTCTTTGTTACTTATTATAAGATTTTTAACTGTTCCAAATATTTGTATGACCTACAAGTAGTTGTTCCGGGTCTGGCTGTTTGTGTATGTGAGTTTAAATGTTTGTAAACACACCCACGATACCGGAGAAATTCCTAGTGTGGGGCAACGTTTAACAAAAAAAAAAAAACTTGTGCAGACTAAAACTAAAAAAGCTTTTTAACTGTTCCAAAATCCTCATGGATATCGTATACGTCTGAGGAAAGCGGAACATAATTGTCAAACTTGTACCGAATAAAACCACCATGCTTGTCCTTGTAATCCCTCGCTATAGCGAAATGTGGGTCTACTACAGGTACACCTCTGCCTAACCCTTTAGGGATTACAGGGACAAGCATGGTGGTTTTAGTCGGTACAAGTTTGACAATTATGTTCCGCTTTCCTCAGACGTATGATATCCATGAGGAATAGCAAGTAACAAAGACAATGTTCCATGTAATACGAGGTGAGCCTATTAAAATAAAACAATATGGTAGAACGCCCCAGTACTCCTAGCACGCAGATAATTATGGAATCAGTTAAGTTTCTTGCTATACTTGTCAAAAAATAATAGGCCCGTTTTGACATTTAACTTGAATCGATTTATCCTGAGTAGCGAGTTACGCCGCGATTGACCATCGCGACGTAACTAGTGAAGTAAGCATACGACTCGCTAATCGATATTCACGATCAATCGATTGAAGTTAAATGTTAAAACGGGCCTATTATTTAGCGGAGTAATTGCATAACACACTAACAATTTCTAAGTAATTTTTAGTCAAGTTTGACGACATTCATTGCGTTAGGTTCGTTATCGAGCAGACGAATTTTTCAAACATACCTACTTATGAAGCAACAGATTTGGAATTTCCTTTAAAATCCTTCTGACCGTTAATGAAAGTGTGTTAGGCAATTGGGGTGCTGTTCATTTGATGAACAGCACCCCAATTGCCTATCCATCGTTATGTCTAAAAGACCCATCATTATGTCTAAAATATTAAAAGACGTTATGATGAATCGATTTTAAATATTCTATTTATTTATTCTCAATAACAAAAGACAAAAAAGTAACAAGGCAGATGTGGATGGAAACGCCAGGACCCCGGGGACGCCCTAGAAGGACATATACCTAGTGACTTATTGGTAATGTTCTTCAGAAAGGTCAGGTGCGTAGGTAGTATTCGCAACCGGCGCCGCGGCAGGCGTGAATAATCAGATGAATGAATGTACACGAAACTAAAGGAATATGTAAAGATCGTAACAAGGGGCGTCTTATAGTTTCTGCCTACCCCAGGGGAAAAAAGTGTGAGTTGATGTATGTATGTACGTTATTCACAATTATTGCACCTCCACAGACTGATCCAAGGCGATGCTATAATTTAAATATTTACACATAAAATAACAGACTGTTTTCATTAACATCTGACTGAACTGAAGCCTCAATTAAACACCCAATTAACTCTCCAATGTTTGACGTTTCAATATTCCGAACCGATAAAACCAAGAATTCAATTAAACGAAAGTAGACAAAGTAAAATCGAGATAACTTTATTTACAGACTAATCAGTAGGAATTCAAATTAGCCGTTCAGAAGATTGATCACGTAGAGAAGATTAGTAGCTTAATGAAAATAACTTTTGTAACTGGATACGCCTGTGAAAGTGTACTAATGAATATTTGAACAATAATTTATTTTGTTTCGATAATTAAGAGCTAGATATGGATTTTCTTGATGAAGTTTAATGGAACAGGAGATTATCTTGTCCAGTTAATTGTATGGATTACTTGTTAAGGATAAGATGACGTATAATTGTTTTGCACAACTAGACGTCCATCAGTTAATAATGATTGGGCGGGTCACATCAGCCGCATGCACGATGACCGCTAGGAAAAAGTCTCTCCTAATGGGTGCCTAAAGATGGACGCCGCCCGCGCCGCCGAGGTCGGCCCAGAAACAGCTGGCGAAATGACTTTTTTTTTTGGGTGGGAAATTAGCAAGTAACTTCTCCCGCTCTGGGCAGAGCGGTAGGGCGTGTCAGACTTTTACTGACTAAAACCCAGCAGTGTTCCTTCAGTTGCCTGTGTCACCAGGGCCAGGGCCACGATATCACTTTCGGACAACCTCACAACCCTGGCAGGGACTTTGGTTGTCCTAGTAGCTTAGTGAATTTACGTCAAAAGTGCAATGGAAACTTCAAACTTACGAGTCTTAATTAGCTCTAGAGTAAATATATAAGAACAAATATTATAATAATAAAGACAAATTGTATCTTCTGAGAGAAATAAATGAACTATTATTTATAATCAAAAGTAAAGCAGAGGTGTTTAAGCAGGCGTCTATCATCTTTGTCGATGTCAGATAACATTATCCGGACCTGTTAAATATTTCTACTTCTTGAGATAAATCAGATTTACCTAAATTAATTGAAACAATTTGAGACAGTCCGGTTAATTGGAACTTTCGAGATAAATTGTTTGATATTCTTCTTGTAGACTTATCTGATCCAATTCATTGTTAATCAAGGTTGTCTAATTAAATAGATGGTTAAATAGAGGTACCTACAGATTGTTCCGTCATTTCAATATTTACTAATAACCCACAGTTTTAGTAACTATTGGTGACTTGAAACCTGTTTAATAAAGGCTCGTGCAGACTGGTGCAATATCGCGGATGCGACAGGCAGCGCTACACGCAGCCGCGAAACTTTCCATGAAGTTTCAAAGAAATTGTGCTTTTAAGGCGACGATAACTGACTTTTAATAATTTTATACTGAAGATTACGACTAAACGAGTAGTGTTAATGATTTAAAAAAAAATATGTTAAATTAGAGCATTTTCTCAATAACTTAATATGTGAATATTTTAGATTATGTTTATATTACATAGTGAAAATAATTTGTAAAGTTATGTCTAACGCGGATAAAAAACTGAGAATGGCGCAAAATCTACCCAGCGTATTTTTCTGAAACCTTCACTAATTTAATGATAATTTAATTATTGATCTTTTAGTATACGCGTTTTATTAAAATACCTTTTGTTTTGTGTATAATAAATTAATAATGCGTCAAATTGGGGACAACGCTTCTTGATGGGCGAGTCCTAGATATTACTGGCTGAACGTACGACGCGTTGCGTGAGCTCAGTACCTACAGAACACGTAAGCTAACCACTTAAGGTCACTGGCATATATCTGCGTACATGGATTATGAATTATGAAAGGTCGTCTATTTGTTTCCGTCTGCACACACATACTTTCCATTCCATTTCAATATTGGAGGGATAAATTGAGATTAGAAAAAACTACGCAACATTTACTATAATTTTCTGGATTAAGAAGGACGTAATAACATAAAAAACCTGTCAACAGCGAGTCATACTCGCACATGAAGGGATCCGTACCAGTATAATACTATTGCCATTATCAAGATCGAGCAAAAACGCCGAAAAAAACACGTTTTTTTGTACGGGAACGTTATTAACTTTATTTTATTTTTAATTTTTTTTAATTTTTTATTTATTTAGGATGGGTGTTGCTCTTGACCTTAGTCTAGGACAGAGGTGACAGAGACAAAGTCGACGATGGAGTGAGCTTACCCAGAAGAAGCCTGTTCACTCTAACTTTGAAGAGATTAGGGTTGTATGCGTTCGGAAACACAGACACAGGCAGAGAGTTCCACTCTTTTGCTGTGCGCATTATAATAAAAATTTGGAAACGCTTGGTGCGAATTGGTGGAATAGCAACAAGGAAGGGATGGTAACCTGCAGTGCGTCTAGATGTCCGATAACAGAAGGGGCTGGTGGAATGTGGTCGTGGAGTTCTTGGGCACACTCACCGAAGTACAATCTGTAGAAGACCGAAAGTTGTGGTTTGTGGTTATAACGGCCATAGCACACACTGTGGAAAAATGATACAGCAGTGCGACAGATGGACGGACGGACGGACAGATTTGCCGTATTAATAGGGTCCCGTTGGCACCCTTAGGATGCGGAACCCTAAAAGTCGTCGATCGCAAGTAATCGTAGTAGATCCATTAAATAGTTTTCTATCTAGGTCATGTCTCGTACAGTAACATAACATCGTTTACCCGAAATAATAATGGAAACTAATATAGCTACACCAAGTTCTAAGAATTTAAAGATCAAAGGTTCGTACAGCTGGCTGCTTGTTATAAATTATTTCACTTTCTCAAAATATTTACGGTCATCGTCGGTCAAGGGACATAGAAAATGTTTGCTGCACAAAGTAACAACTACTTTGTGCAGCAAACATTTTCTATGTCCCTTTGGCTAGTCTTTTAATTGGACCGAAAAGAAACAATACATTGGATATAAATTCATTGAATATACTATAAAATTATTCATATATCATAAACCAGTGATACAATAATGCTAATTGTAAGAACTGTCTTTTCACCTGTGACAAACAATAAATAAATTAATATATTATAATGAATATATGAAAGCCATTAATTTTCACTTTTCCCATTGACAGCGATGCGGACGAATTTTTTGATGCCCGATGGGCTCTTCCCCCCCCCCCTTTTTTTGTTTTATTTTAAACTTGTACATATTTACTTTATACATTTTAGTGTTACCATGTATGTTTTACTTAAGGTTTCAATTATAATTTAAATCCATGTAAAATAAATGTCATAAAAATAATAAAATATAATTTTAATAAAATTTTAATTATATATTATATGAATAGTTACTGTATTCATAAAATGTATTCATGTATTTATTGTTTGTCACAGGTGACAGTATAATTAGCATTATTGTATCACTGTAACATACCCATGGAATGTCATCAGGCATCATCATCATCATTTCAGCCGAAAGACATCCACTGCTGGACATAGGCCTCCCTCAGCAGTGGATGTCTTTCGGCTGAAATGATGATGATGTTGCCATAATCGCCACGCATGACAGGCGGGGTAGGCGATCGCAGTATGGTGTTAAAATGCATAGAGAACGCTGCTGCACATTCTATAGTAAGTCCCTTAGTCGCCTTTTACGACACCCACGGGAAGAAATAGGGATGGTGCTATTCTTTACGTCCGGCACCACACGGGACATGGAGTGTACAATTTTTTTTTTTTTTTAAAACGTTGCCCCACACTAGGATTTACTCCTGTATTGTGGGTGCGTTTACAAACATTAAACTCACATACACAAACAGCCAGACCCGGAACAACTACTTGCAGGTCATGCAAATATTTGTTCCGTGCGGCAATCGAACCCGCGACACGCAGCGCAGCAGTCAATCGCTTAACCACTGCGCCAACCGTGTCAATTTATATTATGTATGTCAATATTATTGACTATTGGCTTTTATGTTGGTTCAATCAATCCATCAATCAATCTCTCTAGCCTTTTCCCAACTATATTGGGGCTTCCAGTCTAACCAGTCAGTTAATACCAGTATTTTACATGGAGCGACTGCCTATCTGACCTCCACAACCCAGTAACTGGGTAATACGATACCCCTTGGTAAGACTAGTTGTCAGTTTCAGGCTTCTGACGACCACTAACGATCTTCAAAGATCCACGAATGACAGCCGGATTCAAGCTTATCGTGCTTTCCGAGGCACGGAGGAGTCTCGGCATGTAAAGATGGTCACCCACCCACGGAGCAACCCTGGCAAGCGTAGCTTAACCAGATGGATCGACCCGTGCGGCTGTTACTTCCACTGTTGGTTCAGTCAATATCTCAATTAGTTCACACATAATATCACGCCTTGTTTCCCCGAAGAGTTTGGCAGAGGTGTACCTGTAGTACACACATTCCGCCAGTTATGTTTAAGTCCCATGTAATAGGGGCGAGCCTATTGCTATCAACCAAAGTAATTCATCCAAGCAATAATAATAATACAACAACAATAACAGCGTCAACAGCGTCTTTCTGGGATTGGATATCTTTACTTGCTCTTTGGCGGAATTCCAGAAGGTGACACTTAAGGCGCTGTGAATGGACAATGTTTATGTATTTGAGGGAGTGAAGCAGACGAAGTGGAAGACGAGTAGTCCCGCCCACTGCGGGGTGCACCGCGCGAATCTTTCGTTCTTTAAATTGTCTTCTGGGTGACTTGTGCCGGTACTCAGAGTCGTTACTTGGGACTCGTTAGTTAACCATCCACGATAATCGGCAGGTATAAATTTGGACCCTAGCAGTCAAAATAGGACAGTTTAAATAGAGTTCATTTATGTCGGTGGTGTAGGTGTCTAATTGGTTTTTTTGGATGACAGCTCTGAGTGTGGAGATTATGACTACATTGTTGCATTGGGTTCCTATATGTAAAAACAAATGTATGTGGTAATACTATAATAAATAAAGTCTGTGCAGGACTGACGGCAAGAGGCCGGACGGGCTGACCCTGGTGCCTTAGAGGAACGGCAAATGCCTCATATGGGATGCAACTTGCGTTAGCACTGTTGCCACCAGCCACCTTGGTCGCACCGTCCACTCACCGTCAGCAGCAGCCGAAGACGCTGCAGAGAGGAAGAGGGTGAAATACGCACCGTTGGTGGAACGCTACCATTTTGTACCCATTGCCGTTGAGACCATGGGTAGTTGGGGCACTGGGGCCAGGAACCTCATTAGTGAGATGAGGGTGCAAAGGTTAGCCATCGCCATCCAACGTGGCAATGCAGCAAGCGTTATGGGCACCTTTGCTCCGGAAACAGTTAGGGGCGGGTTATTTGATTAAGTTTTATTGACGTGTTGTGGTTTGTGACTTATATATGTGAATATTTTAGATTATGTTTATATTACAAATAAATAAATAAATATTATCAACTAAATACAGAAGCAAGAAGCAGGTTTGCATTTTTAACTGAAAAATTATAAACAATACGTTTCATGTTAATTATAATCATTCTTCAAGATCTCCCATCTCACAAACTTCACACAATGGACAAAATTGAAATCGGAATCCGATAGTCCAGTTCCAAAAGTATCTATTCATAAACTGACAACGTTACCAACAAAGTATACCCCTTAAAAGTTAAATGGTACTTTTCTCTTTTGATTAAACTAAACAATGCTTGATTGCAGGCCTCGTTAATTTGAGTTCTCCCATCGACATTATAAGCCTACGTAGGCACGGGCGCTTTTTAAACGCGACGTTATTCTTCCGTGCATTGGATTATTAACTCTCGGCGTTGATCCGAGCGTTGAGCATCCAACAGAGCGTATCCCTTGCGCGTTAAAAAGGCGTATTCTTAGGTTTTGAACTCTCTGCGCTAATTCAGAGAGTTTAAAATTTAGTGCGTGGTAAAAAAAAATCATCATCTGTCTAGCCTTTTCCCAACTTTGTTGAGATCGGCCTGAACCTGATGCAGCTGAATATCAGTATTTTAAATGGAGCGTCTACCTATCTGACCTCCACAACCCAGTTACTAGGTAATACGATACCCTTGGTAAGACTGGTTGTCAGACTTTCGGGCTTCTGACGACCCGTAACGACTGTCAAAGATCCACGATTGACAGCTGGGACCAACGGCTTAACGTATTTTCCGAAGCACGGAGCGGTCTTGGTATGTAAAGATGGTCACCCATCCACGGACCAATCGCGGCAAACGTAGCTTAACCTGATAGATTGACCCGTGTGGCTGTTATTACTTAGCCACGAACCCCTTAGCCAAAGAGTGGTAAAAATAAATGTCGCATTAAAAAACCGCCCGTGCATACGTGGTCTTAGTCTTTTCAGTGAAGATCTTATCGTCAACACTTAGTGCTTGATGGCCAATCCCAGCGTTGGGTTTACAGTTAATCTAAGTAATAATTGTAAATGCTTGAGAAGAGTTTCTCCTGAGTTATAAATTGGACGTTTGATGGTTCTAATTTTAAGCTAAGCCCCGACCAGGGCAAAGGTAAACTGGCTATAGATCCGTGGATATACCTATCACTTAAAAGCCCCAGCTCGATTAAAAAAGTGGCTACGCGTTTATGTTATTCATCATAGGGCAATGACAACCCATTCCGTTCAAGCAACGCACTGTGTGCGTTTTAGTGTTTTTTATGTGTGTGCCTACAACGCGCCGTATGCGTTTTGTGCATGTTTCACAAAAGTATAGTTTTTTCATAGTGCGTTTTTGTTAAAGAAACCCACTATGAAAAAACTATACTTTCTTTTATCTTTTTCTGGTGGCTCGCGTCAACATTTTT
Source organism: Tiliacea aurago (assembly GCA_948098905.1). Lineage (NCBI taxonomy): Eukaryota > Metazoa > Arthropoda > Insecta > Lepidoptera > Noctuidae > Tiliacea > Tiliacea aurago. Next base: position 19,937,850 of record OX402586.1, on the reverse strand, counting down.
TTAATTCAAGGTGGCATCGAATGACTTTTTAGAGAACGTACACACAGTATAAGATTCTTACATATCACGTAATAAAACCTACTGTGTGTGTTCACTTTTGACAATGTACAAATTAAGAAAACAAATGCAGAATGTAGAAGATAAAAAAAATCTTAATTATGCCAAGTTCATTAAGTTCACGTTCTACAAAATTACACCTAAGGCCGTGTTTCCTGCTCGTGTTTTTTCGAAATATTACACAAAAGTCCTCACGCATAAACATTCGTTTTCAAACACAAGCTGTCTCCTGCGTAGAATATTTTTAGATTAATAACACAGTTTGTGTAGATCTCGGAATGAGTTCCGACGAGAAAGACGTGCTATCAGGTTTGACTCAATATCGAGGAGAAGACATAGATTTCGAGTGAAACCGTATTACTTATTGCGACCTCGAAATTTTGAAGTTACTATTGGCCGGAGGGCAAGTTGTAGGACTCGTAGGTCACAAGTTAAATAACTAAGAGAATTACAAAAATCTGAAACTGGATTGGGTTCAGGAAAACAGAAACTGGACTTGGTACTCGGGAACTGGGTCAGGTTCTTCAGCCGGCTTCAGGACAGGAGCGGGACGAGGCTGCAGCGTCTTGAGTTGAATAAGCAGGGAGGTTGCGTGATCTCTCGCCTTCTAAGACTCAAGATCACGCAACCTCTACTCTGCTCACTCTCGAACAACAACTAGTTTTCCTTTATCATTATCTTACATCAGAACTTTTCCACTCCTGAACAGAATTGCTTCCTCCTGCCTATTCAACTCAAGATGCTGCAGCATCGTCCCACTCCTGTCCTGAAGCCGGCTGAAGAACTAAGTTATTTAACTTTTGACCTACAACTGGCCCTCCGGCAAATCGTAACGTTACAGTTTATCAAAAGCTACGGAGTGATGACTGGTTTGGATTGGGCAATTTCTTTCGTGTTTCTGAAACCGATTCACACTACCATATAACCTTAAAAACCTGTATTGACTGACAGTGACAAATATGTGCGGTGCGCGCGGTGGTTGAAAATTAAACAAACCCTCCCCTCTTTACCCACGCGGGAAATGTTTTCCATGCAGTTTGGAAAACAAAAACATCGTGTTTGCATACACAAATGTGTATGGCCACAACTCTTTGTTTCGATGAATTGTGTAATGTTTCAAAAAACACGCGCAGGAGACACGGCTTAAACTGAACATTTAAATTAACATCATCTTATATTTTGTTCCAGAACGCCTGAACGTCCTGTATGAACGCAACTGGACACGGCTGGTCCACGAGCAGCTCCGTAAGTTCGAGTCGTCCATTGTGGCGGCTGCGAGGCAGTCCTCCGAGACACAACCGCCAGAACTTGTGATGGACTCCAAGTGGACTTTCTCCGGAGCCCTGATTTATTGTATCACGCTTATAACTACGATAGGTAAGTTAATAAAACCCCTAAACATAAGTAGGTCTTTTTATTCTTTTTCGTGTCATTCATCATTTCAGCCCAAACACGTCTACTGCTGGACATAGGCCTCCCCCAAATGGGGGGTTTGCCATAATCGCCACGCTTGGCAGGCGGGTTGGCGATCGTAGTATGCTGTGACACCTAAGTAGGTAAGAGCCGCAGGAATTTGTAAGGTGCTGGCAACTGATGCTGAAACGATCATCATCATCATTTCAGCCGAAAGACTTCCACTGCTGGATACAGGCCTCCTCCAAAGGGGGGGGGGGGTTACCATAATTGCCATGCTTAGCAAGCGGGTTGGCGATCGCAGTGTGGTGTCAAAATGTGTAGAGAACGCTGCTGCCCATTCTCTAGTGAGTCCCTTAGTCGCCTTTTACGTCACCCGCGGGAAGAAATAGGATGGTGCTATTCTTTACGTCCGGTACTACATGGCACTCTTTCTCGTGTGGTTAGGTCTAACTTGGTGTCATACCCCCTTATTCCTAAACAAGGTTTATTTTAAGACCCAGTTTTAAAACATGGAGCCATTATTGAATTTCGAACTTTATTCCGACTACGGTATAGTTCCTAAACACAAAACTGACAACTTAGTACCGAACTAAGTTTTCAGTTTTGTTTATAGAACGGTATTTCAATCACAGTTACGTTCGTATTACAAAAACTGGCTCCATGGTTTAAGCCATGTCAAAATATAGATCTTGTTTTGTAATAAGGCGGAGAGAGTTTATACCTCTAACTTGGCTTCATATAGGCCGTCTAGAAATATCTCTCAAGCATGCCGGTTTCTACACGATGTTTTCCATCATCGTTTATTAAGCAAGTGATATTTATATAATCTCACGTGATTCCGAAAAGGGGGTTCAAAACTTGCCAGTCCGACGGTACCACCGTCCCATCACTAGGTTATCACTGCTGTGACACCTAAGTAGGTGAGAGCCGCGGGAATTTGTAAGATGCTAACAACTGAGGCTGAAACGATGGTATTAATAAAAAAATACGGCCATGTGCGTGTCGGACCGCGCACAATAAAAGGTTCCGTAATTGGGATGAAATTATCAAAAACAAACTTAAAATTGTATTTGAAAAACTTATTTCTCCCATACACCGTTATACGCCACGTTCAATTCTCCAACTGCAAATGTAATTTTGCAACCGCAAAAAAATGTTTTTTATTTGATATAACTACTTAGTAACGGTTTTCGGAAATTATCCTTCACATGTGCGAACTTGTTCCATGCCAAATTTCATGATTTATGTGTCAAAATATGTCGCATATAAATGGCCGTATTTTTTGTTGCGTTGGCTTATAAGCTTGCAATGGACCGTAGACTTACGTATTTTATATAAATTTCAACATGACACTTCCACGCGTTCCTGAGAAAAAAGGTCTTAACAAGACTGATCAACAGACAGACGGACAATAGAGCAATCATATAATGGTTCCATTTTTCCTTTTAAGATACGGAACCTTAAAATTAACTAAATAACAATTTTCTGAAAACGTGTTTTAGCGCCTTTCACTCTTTTTTTCTTCAATAGTGTATTTCACTCTTTTTTATTGGCATTTGACCACGAATCGAAAGCTTGTCATTATTTTGTTGTGCAAAATCTATTTCATGACACTGGTACGTAGTAATGTGTAATGGATTATGGTGTGGATGAAATGGTAAAAAGTTCAGCCAGGTTTAGTAAACCTGGCTGAACTTTTTACCATTTCATTTGTAGATTGTACGAGCCATGCCCAATGGTGAACACTCTTTTGTATTCAATATATAATATATTACATAGGTACTTTGGAAAAACAGTAGATATACTCTCACCCTGCGCTTAACCTATGCATTGAAATCTATCATGTAATCTTAAATAACCTTTACACCCTCAGGTTACGGCAACGTCTCACCAAGAACAGCGGCTGGCCGAGCTGCAACGGTTGCATACGCTGCAGCTGGGGTGCCACTCACCCTGGCATGTTTAGCAGGACTGGGGGCATCTCTAGCAAGGCTGGCGCGATTAGCCTGGCTCAGAGCTACCAAGAGGAAAGTGCCTAACACTTGGAGGAAGGATGGAGAAGTGAGTACCAAGGAATTACTGTGACACCTACTATTCACCTTGATGGAATATAATAAGCAATTAATTTAAATTATAGACTAGATACTAACCGTTGTTTAGAGTTATCATTGCCGAATAGTTTGAAAGATTTTATAATTATTAGAAACATCAGTGGATTCGTACCGTCTGGCCGTTTTATAACTATAAACCATTTTTTGCTGTTGAAAAATGGGTAAAACCGGACGAAGAAAGAAAGAAAAAAGAAAGAAAAATAATTTTAATTGTCAAAAAAAAAAAATCAAAATCGAAGCAAATCGTTAATTCTCCGTGACACCATTTTTGACACCACCGGTGAATTTGGTGGTGTCATGGGGAATGAAGGAATCAGGTGACCAAAATACTTTAGTAAATTTTTGTAACAGCTAACTAAATTCCGAGAAAAAACTTGAAAATATAACGCTCAACGATATACTGGATGACTTTTTTTACCGTCACGAAAAAAATGGGTATACTCGTAATATAGGTGAATGGCGTAGAAGCAAATGGCATACTTAGTTTTTTTTTTTCGAAAAAAAAAATCCAAATAATTCGAAATACTAATCATACGCAATAAAAGTCATCTGGCCTGACAATAAATTAGCGTAACATAAAATTTTTATATTCCTGACAGCAAAAATATTACTCCGAAAAATGTACTGTAATTTAAACTAACAGAATTTTCACACAGAATTTTAAAACAAAAGAGACACGTTACTGAAACGAGACACCTCTTTAAAACAAGGTAGCAGCCTATTAAGGTGGACGCACATTTGCCTGCGATAAAAAAGGCGAAGTTTCTGAAGGCTTTGCACATCTATCCGTGCTGAAAGAACCGACTGAGCCTAATGATTCGTTTGGTTGATACGTGACTAGGGTTACCATCGGGATTTATCCGGACATGTCCGGCTTTTTGGCCCCCCGTCCGGACTTTGGCAGGCCTTGTCATTTGTTCGGACTTTTCTACGCAAGAGGATTTTTTTTATAAACTACAAAGAGTTCAATGGGTGCTGATAAAAGAAAGATTAAGAGGAAAAATGCCGGACGTTTTTGGATAAGTCCGGCTTTTTGTTATAACTTTTCAAATTTCGAAATGGCAGCCCTACACGTGACGCACGTAGCCCACAGAATGCGGGCGCATCGGCCGCTTCGAGCACTTAGTCCCCATTGACCACACCATCCGAATTCGTCTGGAATTTGATGCCTTCCCAATTCTTCTGGCGATTCGTACGAGGATTTCATATAAAAACGAGCCTCGAAACGAAATTTCCCATTGAATACGGGACGAATGTTGAAAAATCCTTAATCCTTCCTTTGTGCTCATCGTTTATCATCATTACAGCTGAAAGACGTCCACTGCTGGACATACGCCTCCACCAACATTTGGGGGGAGGGGGGGAGGCTTGCCATAATTGTCACGCGTGGCAGGTGGGTTAGCGATCGCAGTATGATGTTAAAATGCATAGAGAACGCTGCTGCCCATTCTCTAGTAAGTCCCTTAGTCTCCTTTTACGACACCCACTGGAAGAAATAGGATCGCGCTATTCTTTACGTCGGGCACCACACGGAACTTAGTGCTCACTTCACTACTTATTATAAAACAAAGTCCCCCGCCGCGTCTGTCTGTCTGAACGAGATAAACTCAAAAACTGCCGAACAGATCTTCATACGGTTTTCAGCATTGAAGGGAGTGATTCATGAGGAATGTTTAGGGATATTGTTCATCAAAGTTTTGTGTAAATTTGTTGAAATATAACGATGATTGTTGATGATGTCGGAAAAAATCATGCCGACTGGGAGCTTTACCGGCGTACGCGGACGGTAGTACGTTTCCGTGGCATAATTTTAGAACTCCACGCGGACGAAGCCGTGGCCAAAAGCTGGTTGATTATAAAGCAAGTTTCGTGCCAAATTTCTAGACCCAGTTTAATTAAATACATTCTAAAATTCGGCTTGTTCAGCGCGGACAGATGTGCGTCTACCTTAAAACTAGGTAGCAAACTATTAATGTCCCTGGCAGACCTTCCTGATGAACAATGTGTTGTAGTTGGCTTAAACACAACGGCAACGGTCGCCGGTAATTACACGGTAGAGAGTGGATCACAAACACACAAGCGTATGCCAACCACAGACTTAAATTAAAATAGGTAATTAAGATCCCAGACAATGAGACAGTATATAAAGTTAAAGTGACAATAGAAAAGATGGTAGCTGAAGTAGTAATTTAGATAAGACTTGAAAGACGTCTCAGTTTTAAAAGTCTAAAGAAAATGAAAAGAACTGCAGCTGAAATAATAAGTTTCTTCACAGTAAGTGTCTGAAGAAAGTCATAGAGCATTAAAACTTACTTCGTCTTATTTTATAAATCTAGAGAAATTCCGGCTCAGCACTGTCTTTTCGACATAAAAGAAAAATGAGGTGTCTTTTTCAACGTTTCATTAAATTCATGAATGTGCATTTATGGAAATTAATTGGTAAGCAGATTGACACACTGCATTTTAAAGCCATTTAATGCCATACCACTGTAAAAAATATACAGTTCTCGTTTGAATTTACGGAGAATTTCAAGTTGACATTCAATTTGGTTAGCAATTATTTTGGTGACTTTACATTGAGACCCAAAAACACCTCATACTACAAAAATAAATCAACCTTTTTCTTTCTTCCCCACAGCCGGAGAATTATCTCCAACTCCACGAACAACAGCGTCTCCTCCCACAGCCAGCAGAACACAACCAATACACTTCATTCCCGCCAAGAAGTCACAGGTCTCCTGGTACTGTGAAGGCCAGGGCTGGTGACAGGGGACAGTACTCCCAGGTCTTCGAGCGAGCCCCAGCCAGTCCTGCTAGGGCAGCCACTCTGGGTCGGGTGAAGCGCAGTAACTTGGCTGAAGGTAAGTCTGCGGCAGAATTTGATAGTAATACTTATAATATGGCAGACTGTAGCAGTTATTTATGAAGTTAATTGTTGGTTCTTTACTTCCTCCTGAAATGCTCCGGTTAAATTATCTGGTACTTAGTAGAAACTTAAAAAAACCGGTCAAGAGCGAGTCGGACTCCCGCACCGAGGGTTCGGTACGTATATATGATGTTGATGATTTCTGAAAAACCGTGCTATTTAGAGACATCGTTTTATTTTTCCTGTAATCTTTACATAAACTATCACATAAAATAATTTCAGATTTTTATCTATGCAAACTTCGGAGATAAGGGGGGGGGGGAATGGTCTTCAAATTTTTAAGTCCCCTTTTCAGTCCCTTTTGCAAAAAAGATATATTTTTGAAATTTCTTTCTTGTTTGCAAAATAGTTGGGCAAACGTCATCTAAAACTATTCTAAATTTCAAGTTGATAGCATTAGTAGTTCTTGAAATATCCAAGTGTGACAGACAGATAGACTTAGTCTCACCATAAGGGTTCCTTTTTACCATTTTGGTACGGAACCCTAATAAAAAAAGACAGTCGTTGAGGACTGCCGATAGAAGTGAAAACAGTATACATATAGCTCATGGAAAGCGTTCGGTGACGATGACGCGAGTTCCATGATTTTTGTTCACCCAAAAACTGCTCAACGCGCCTAAAGAAATTTTCACTTCAAAAATTGCTTGTACGAGTAATCGTGTTTGTACGGTACAATAATACTTAAAACGAACAGTGTCAACAAGTTTGAACTTAGAGAGAAAAGAAAGAATGATTTTTGAAGTGAAAACTTCTATAAGCGCGTTGAGCACTTTTTCGGTGAACAAAAATCATGGAATTTTTATTTAGAGTTTATAAATAATGATTGAGAAATAAAAATAATTGGGGGATTAATTATCATAGCTGCAATAACAAAAAGAGCTCAAACGTCATCGTCACCGAACGCTTTCCATGAGCTATACATTAAACTGTTTTCACTACTATCGGCAGTCCCCAAAGACTGCCCGCATGTTTTTCTTACATTAGTGACACGCACAGGTAATACAAAACAATAAAGCCGGCCAAATGCATGTCGGACCATGCACAATGAAGGGTTCCATAGTTGGGATGAATTAATCCCAAAAACAAACTAAACATTATAGTTGAAAAACATGTTCTCCCATACATCGATATCGTCACGGTCAATTCTCCAACTGCAAATGTAAGTTGGTCGACTAATACTCGTTAGCTTGTAAAGCCTACTTAGCTGTGATAGTTTTCAATACTAAACCTTATTTAAAAAAATGCATTTTAAAGCTTATTATTACGCAAATGGATACCTGAATCATAAAATAGTTTCACAGACCCGCCATATTTTTGAATGGCCCATCCAACGATACCACACATCATGGGATAGACGAGAAAAAAAAATATCATCCCCACTTAACGTGAAACTTACCAAAAAAAATTATTTCAAGATTTTATTTTACTACTTTGTCGGCGTGATTAATATGAATACCCATGCCACATTACAGCGGTCTAGTACTAGAGATCTCTGAGATAAGCCAGGGACAGACAGACAGACAAACGGACATGGCGAAACTATAAGGGTTCCTTGTTGACTAAGGAACCCTAAAAACGAGCATTTAAAACTAACACTTAAACATAATCTTCGAATTACTGTAAAACACGAACGACTACTTTTTCTTTTTTTCTGCACATTTTTAAAATCGCCTTCCGACAAAAACTGCATAATTATGTGTTTCATAATGAACCCTAATATACTTGTCTACAGAACCCCACACATCATCATCACTTCAAACCCAGACCTTAGACCGCAAGAAGTCTATGAGCAGCACCAAGTGCCTGGCCACAGTGCACGGACCTGGTCGAGGCAGGGGCCGGTCTACCTTGCAAAGGCCCAGGGGAGCTGTCATTGAGCAGTTGATCGCTGAGGAGTGTGGGGAACTGCAGATGAACAGGAGCCAGGATGATCTGGACGATTCGGAGGATCCTGATGAGTCGTGAGTGATTTTCTTAACCTGTTTTCTGTCAGTGAAGTTGTCATAATCTATCCCCAATGTATACTGCCTAGCCTACTGCTACCACTGTCGAGGTGGCTAAGTTCTGGTCGAAACTTACATTGAAATCACCGATACGACCGACGAAGAGAAGATTACTAAGTATAATAAGGCCGCTCTTGTGATTTAAAGACTAAGTAGGCATTTAGAATACTCAAGAGTCGAAGTAAATGGTACTATGGCATATTTAAGTGCAATCAAAGTCGCTTTTAGTAAATATGCATAATTTAAAAAAAAAATTGCTTTCAGGTTTACAGATCAGCCGGGTTCAAACAATCTAATAAAAATAAAAGGCTGGAATAGTTGTTTTTAAATCGCAGAGTTATTTGAGATTAGAATAAATTCAGCGCAATTTTTTTCACATTCGCAAATAAAACTGATCAAATATTTTAATTAAAAACATTTGTAACTAGTTTCCGCACGATTTAGTTTTATCAAAAGTGAATTTTATTTTGAACGTTTGAATTTGTTTACAGAATATGTCCCCACGACACTCCGTCACGAGTGCCTTTGATATGGAACGAGGAGAATCATAAGATGAAGAGTTGTACCGTGCCGAGCAGTAGCGCGTCTACCAGCGTGCAGCATCATATGCACCACGGGCTCGAGCACTGCCACATCCCTGTAGGCATCGTCTTGTTCCTTCTCCTCGCCTACATCTGTGTTGGCGCCGCCATCTTCTCCGCCTGGGAAAACTGGAGCTTCCTCGATGCAGCATACTTCTGCTTCATAGCATTAGCCACGATTGGCTTCGGAGACTTTGTTCCCACCAGCTTCCTCACAGCAAAGCAAAGCACAGAACACACCAGAAGCGAGTACGTTCAAATGATCGCGTGTTGTGCTTACCTGGTTTTTGGACTTATATTAATAGCTATGTCGTTTAGCCTTCTACAAGATGAGGTAGTTGCTCGGTGTTCGCAATTAGCTAATAGTTTAGGCCTTTCTCGTCAATGACAGTACGAGAAGAGTGATTGTAGCTCAACAGACAATCACTTGAGAATGTTATGATCGTTATTGTAAGCAATTGATTTAGGATCCACATCATTTAATTTCCTCATTGGATCCACATCTGTATTTAGTGTAACCCATGTTATCATTATTATCATAATATGAAAATTATTTTCTCATATCTACACAAAATTGTAATGATAATTTTAAATAATGAACAAAATTTGAAAAACTTTTTACGGAATTTGTACTCGAAAAGAAAGAGGTTTGTGATGTAAATAATGTATAAAACTATTTATAAAAGCAAGGCTGAAATTGTAATGAAACAATAAAATTGTGTTGAACTAAAGTTTGTCTGATATTTATTCTATTATCTTAACACTTTCCTCAACACGTCGACATTCATTTTGGCGCTGAAAACTTTTGACATCAAATTTTCCGCCATTTTGGTACTTTCGAAAATCACATTACAAATACAATTACTCTAATTGAAACACACAAACATAGAGTAGGAACCGTTGTACTGCGACCGCAGAGGATGAAACAATTCTGAACACATTACATCAGTAAACTGGACGGCTAAACTCCCCAATTCTGTTCCGCGTAAAATCCTCTCTACTGGGATTACGTGTGGTCCGATACGGAACAAGTGTCCTTGAATTACGGCGGTATCGTCCTTATATGGGCTATAAAGTTGGCCGAAATTTAAATAAAAAATGTCCTGCTGGCATTAGCATTCCTTTGTTGTTGGATATACAGTTTATTGCTCAGATAAATAAGGTTTACGAACGTCTTTTTTATTTGATGATTATTTGAAAGCCAAATAAAATAACTGCATATTAACAATGCTGTGTGCACTTGATCGCGAAGATCAAATTTAAAAAATCTTTATAGCAGAGCTGGTGCAGGCTACAAGCAAGCATCAACTCAAAAATGTCGCTTTGGAGCGGAGAGGACAAACGCTATTTATCTAAAATAGCGTAATAAGAAAGTACCTACCTGTATTACAACTTGGGTACAGGTATGTCGGTTGCTTATAGAATGTAAGTACACATACATACATACATAAACTCACGACTTCTTCCCATGGGGGTAGGTAGAAACTATAGAACGCCACCTGCTACGCTCCTTAAATACTCTTTTTGATTCGCCTACGTTCATACATATCTGGTCAGACACGCACGCCGGTTGCGAAGAACTACGCACCTGACCTTTCTGAAGAACATCACCAATTAGATCACTATTATGTCCTCCTAGTGCGTTGTCCCGGCGTTTCCACACACTTCTACTTTGTAGAAGCATTGTAGAATGTAAGTACATAATATGAATAGAAAACGCCAACGACAAAATCATACATGCACTACTACAGTATTTTTATTTTGGATTTTAAACTGGCATTTGAGTCCTCCATGGGACTCAAATGCCAGTTTAAAATCCAAATTAAAGATGATAGGTCATGCAAACATAACCTGTAATAGTTATGTTTAAAAAAAAAACACTTTATTGTGTTTTTGCTAATGTGCACATTAGCATCAGAGCAATAACCATTAGCCTCTGGTCATACAACCGTTTAGCCATTTAGCCACTCAGCGTGTTGTCGTTTTTGCTGCTTATTACAACTACGTGACGTTCTGTTGAACATATCCATGGCACACGTGATTAAAATGCCCTTCTAATTAGTAATGAGCAGATTAGTGCAAAAATACATGTGATTTTCGTCATACAGTACATGGATGCTGTAATTTCGAACGTTGAGCAAGTATGAAAATAATCACCCTATCTATATGTCACCATATTGCAGTAACCTCTTTATTCTTTACCTTTTAATGAAAGCATTAAAAATTATGCTATTCTATCTATTCTACCTACGGTGTATGGCATATAGAATGGGGTATAGAACAGGGCTTGAAACGGGTTAATTTTTATTTCCGAAGATACAAATTATTTTTGATACAATTGATATTAGCTTCAAAGATTGCTTCATGACATTAAATTCAGTATTGATTTTGTAACATAATATTAAATAATTAACGAAATATATGTTCAAAAACCTAATAACGGTTAAGGTCACATAGAAAATTAACCGGTTTCCGAGCCCTGGTATAGAATACTGCTGGGGACTTTGTTGCGCCACTTCTTCCCAGTTAGAGCACTAGGCAATGGTGAAGGGTGGCCATGTTTTTCTTAACCTAGTATAAATTAATGACTTTTGGTTTTGACATACTTCTCATCATCATCATCTGCCGAGCTTTTTCCCAACTATAATGGGGTCAGCTTCCAGTCTAACCAGATGCATCTAAATACTAGTATTTTACATGGAGCGACTGCCTGTCTGGCCGCCACCACCCGGTTACTGAATCATACGATACCCCTTGGTAAGACTAGTTGTCAGACTTTGGGGATTCTGATGACCCGTAACACACGTTTGGCATACTTCCATATCGCAACCTGAATATAGTTTGTTCAAAATAAGGAACTGAATCAATTTCAATAATTTTACACCATGCTATATTTTGTCCCAAAAATATTTAACTGTGATGGAAAATGTTATCACCATTTAATTACTTACAATACAATAGCCGTACGGTTAGGTACCTACTGCCAAATTATTATCAATGAGCGCAAGACGACCCTGGAGGCGCGGGGGCGCCGTTAGCATGTTTTTGTACGGACAACCCGGTGACATAACAACATTATAACTTTGTGATTTAACATGATACAGTTTTGAAATTTTGTACATAGATTCTTTACATAAAAATACTAGACACGTGTTTCGGGATTTGCATATACTAAAACTAATATTGTCTATGTATATAATTCTTCTGTACGTGTGTTTGACACCTAACTCCTCCCAAACGGCTTGACAGATTTGGATGAAATTTGTATTTATATTTCAATGGGTTCCTGGATGGTTTGAAAACACAGTTGGACCCGGTAGGTGGCGCTGCTATATATGGTGATATGAAGTTCGCCGGGTCAGCCAGTATCTAATAATTTATGATGTAGACTTCAAATTAAATAATTACTTGTTTAAACGTAGGTATCGCAGTAAGACACGGACGTTACATACATACAAAGCAGTTTTTCTTCTATATCTACACCAATCATGACTTTACTTACCTAGGTAAACATTGCACAGTTAAAAAAATAAAGAAAATATTTGATGGCGCATCAAGTGGCGCCATCAATTTTTTTTTACGAAGTTACTGGAATCACCGTAAAGGTGGGATAAGAATGACACTGGCTGCTGACAGCCACTCTAGCAGAGCGTCGCATCGATGGTTACGTGGCGGCTGTCTTCTGATGACAGAAGAAGATGTGAAGGGAGCCGCTGTCATACCACGTCCACGACGAACTGCTATATTCCAGCACAATCCTGATGATTTTGAAGCACTAATACGATGATAACTTCTGGTAAAGGCTATCCTGCGCCGTTATATTCAATTCTTCATTCTGCAGGCATAAAATGAGTAAGTAGGTAGGTCTATACATTCGCCTCAAAATCTTTATACAGCACTCCTTTAGAAAAGAACTTTCAATCGGACTACAATACTAAACAATAGCTTCTACAAACGAAAGGAATTTCAAATGCAGACGAATGAATAAAACAGCATTCACCCGGAGCGTCACTCCATTGGTTGCGAAGTTCCCACAAACTAGTTTGAAATTCGTAAATATTACGACCACCGTCCGTTTCCTCACGATGTAAAGGAGAGTACTCACCAGGAGTATTCCCGTGTAATGTAACAATGTTTGATTGTCCCCAGCTCAACGTAGATACTCACCGACACGTTTGGAATATAATAGAACAGAAAATATTTTAATAGAATTATAATTTTACATGTTTCGCCATGTTCCATGTGGTGCCGAACGTAAAGAATAGCACCATCCTATTTCTTCCCGTGGGTGTCGTAAAAGGCCACTACCAGCAGTGTTCTCTATGCATTTTGACACCATACTGCGATTGCCAACCCACCTGCGAAGCGTGGCGTTTATGGCAAGCCCCCGCCCTATGAGGGAGGTCTATGTCCAGCAGTGGACGTCTTTCGGCTGAAATGATGTTTCGCCATGTACTGAGAAAAACATTAACTGGACATATAAAATTTTAAACAACATATTAATTTGTTAAAATTATTATTGGCTCGACTGGCTGTTCACAATGGTGTGCTAGTGCCTACGCTTATGTATGGAAGTGAATGTTGGGTATTGCAAAAGAAGCATGAAAGTAGAACAAATGCTGTGGAAATGCGTTCTTTGCGAAGCATGGCTGGCGTGACTATGAATGATAGGCTGAAAAATGAGGTGATAAGGCAACGGTGCAGTTTAAAAGAAGATGTAGTGACAAAGTTTGAAAAGAGTATGCTTAGATGGTTTGGTCATGTGGAGAGGATGAGTGAAAGGCGACTAACAAAAGGTATTTATAAAGCAGAGGTGAGAGGTAACGCCGGGAGGGGATGCCCTAGAAGGACATATAGTGACCAAATTGGTGATGTTCTTCAGAAAGGTCAGGTGCGTAGTACTCGCAGCCGGCGTGCATGTATGACTAGATGTATGAACGTAGGCGAAGCAAAAGGAGTATGTAAGGAGCGTAGCAAGTGGCGTTCTATAGTTTCTGCCTACCCCCATGGGAAGAAGGCGTGAGTTTATGTATGTATGTATGTATTATTCTTACATTTTCTAAAAACAATCATAATCTGCCCAGCCTTTTCAACAATATTGGGGTCGGCTTCCAGTCTAACCAGATGCGGCTGCATACTAGTATTTTACATGGATCGATTGCCTATCTGACCTCCACAACTCAGTTACTGGGTAATACGATACCCTTTGGTAAGACTGGTTGTCAGACTTTCGGGCTTCTGACGACCCATAACTACATTAACTACTGTCAAAGGTCCACGAATGACAGCCGGGACCTACGGCTTAACGTGCTTTCCGAGGCATGAAAGACGGTATGTAAAGATGGTTACCCATCCACAGACTAACCGCGGCAAGCGTAGCTTAACCTGATCGATCAGCCCGTGCGGCTGGTATTACCTACTTAACCACAAGCCCATTCAATATGTTTAATAACAATGTTGAAATCTTAATAATAATATTAAGGTATATAAAGTAATTTAATAAAAACTGAGTAACCATATTTATCTGTTACTTTTTTATCAATAAATTCTTTCATACTATAAAACAATTGCCAATAAGCCATTAAGCAATAAGTTTGGCGTTTGTTTTTGGAATTGGAACTGCTCGACGTAAAGCAATTTGCGAAGATAACAAACTACGAGAATTCGTATTTGTACCATTGATTCATTCGATTAGGCAATTTCAGACGCTGACAACAGCTAAACCGTGATCTCAGACTGCATACAAAAGAAAAAGAAGCGCGATGACATGACACAACGCTTGTAATTTATTGCATAATATGAAGCAATTATCTATTTACTCAAAAATTTGTTGAGTAATCGAAAATAAAAAAAACCGGTCAAGTGCGAGTTGGACTCGCGCACGAGGGGTTCCGTACCATTATCTATAAAAATGACAAAAAAAACACGTTTGTTGTATGGGAGCCCCCTTAAATATTTGTTTTATTTTAATTTAATTATTTATTTTTGAAGGCAAAATATATGTACATATTCTGTGAATAATTCAAGCGTCTACCTGTTGCCGTTATCAATATAGAGCAAAAAAATCACGTTTATTGTATGGGAGCCCCCTTAAATATGTATTTTATTCAATTTTTTTGTATTTGTTGATATAGCGGCAACAAAAATACATCATCTGTGAAAATTTCAATAGTCTAGCTATCACGGTTCATAAGATACAGCCTGGTGACAGACGGACAGACGGACAGACAGACAGACAGATAGACAGACGGCGGAGCCTTAGTAATAGGGTTCCCGTTTTACCCTTTGGGTACGGAACCCTAAAAACGACCAAGTTCTGCATACAAATAAGACGTTCTTGTTATTAATTAAATACCAACCGTACGTTGATATTTAATACAGAATTTTTGGATTTAAAATCGGGTTAGTACCAGTTTACCGTTAATTTTAATCGAGATGTTTTTCTCTTAACGTGTTTTGGTAACAACCAAGTTCTGAGAGATATGTTCAAGAATAACATAAATGTTTTCCGCTACCACAAACTATATAGATTTGGCAATTTTTTTGTTTAAGACAAACCTACTTTTATCATTTGCCTCTTGTCAGCGCCTTAAGTAACATGTGGTATGCACTACGCCTTACACTCACGATGTATTCCAATGTTCGAAATTTATAGTGACATTCCAACGCTGCGTTCTATACTGCTCACATCGACATGTTGACTGATGAAACGCTGAAACTCGAGCTGATTACATTGCACGCGAATGCTCACGGTATGTGCTCACCTTTAGTCAACTTAATAAAGTTTTGAATGCAACTTTGGAGGTGGAAACTTTGCAAGAGAAAAGACTGCAGATTTATGAACCAACAAACTGATAGTTACTTTAAATTGAATTGGGATTTACGTGTTGAAGGGGCTGGTTAAAGGGGTCTTATGTGTGACTTTGTCGCAGTGGCAAGACTGCCGTGCAATTTTACTACTGCAATCGAATCTCAAGTCGTATACTTGAGCTTGAGCATAGGTATGATAAGAATTCCCAAGTAGGTACTCGTATACGTCTCTAGTTACAATAACCTATTGATCGCTGCCTATAGCTTTTGTCTCCTACTTTGATAAAAGCAAAGGCAGCAATCAATAGATCCCACAATTTTATTCCTTTGATCTGTGGGGGCTAAAACGTTAAAAACAATCATTTCATTTTGTAATATTTTTAACCGACGTCAGAAAAAGGAGGAGATTCTCAATTCGACTGTATGTTTTTTTTTTGTATGTTTCTCTGCCAATTATGAATTGATTTTAATGATTATGTTTTTGTTTCGTAGGTCATACTTCAGAGATGGTCTTATACAAATTGTACCGAAAATGATATACATAGCGGTTTTAAAAAAAATCATCAAAATCAAAAAATATATACACTGATGACGTTTTGTTTTGTAGTTCCCTTCAGCAAAAGTTTTTCTCACTAGTTTGATGTTTGAAGTAATTAGATGTTTATAACTTCCTGTCACTATTGTTTATATAGCTGGTACTGGTATTCCAATTTGGTAGATAAGTACCGCTACTAAAAAGTGAAAATTGAAAACATTTTTATAAAAATAAAAAAAACACTACAAACTGAAAAATAACTTTAATTTCGGAAGTCGGTAGCAAAATACGAAACACAAAACCAAAGACATTTTTCACGACGAAAGTTATTTTTCACTTTGTAGTGTTTTTTGGAAGTCAGTTGTTTGTTTATCGTTTGCAAAATGTTTTTATACCATGGTAAATAAACACTAGAACTTTTTCATAAACAATTCAAGACAAAACCCGTTGCCAAATAACCAATTACCGAACTATTGATTCCAGCCTCCAGTGTAACTAAAGTCTTAGAACATAAGTCCTCGGTTGAACTAAAACAAGGGTAGTTTTGTGAAGAAGATTAATTAACGGTTTGCTAATCAATTCGTGGGCTGCGACACCAGTTTATACAAAAGATCTGCCCTCTTAAGTCTGGCCTGAGTAAGCTTTTCAGCCTAATTATTTTTCCTTTACACCTGAGGCTTCTTCGGAATTTATGAAGACATTTTTGCTTATAATTAATTTGTTTTGTTGGCCTGTTTTATGAGAAGATCGGTTTAATTGCAAGTCAATTTTAATCAAGTTTAAAAAGAGAAATATTATCCAAGAATTTATATTCCAGAACGAGACTTTTTCCGGAATATTTTCATCGTCAGTTGAATCCGGTAAAACATTAGTTCTGGAATTGTGATGTTGGCCATCACTGTTCTGCGCTGTTTTTATTGGGATAAATATAAGAACTTGTAGTTGAAAAACATGTTCTCCCATACATTACAATTACATAATATATAATTATGTAAGTTTGTACGCACAATAATGGGAAATTAACCATATTATTTTAAGACCATAGAAAAAAAAATATTATTAAAGATAAATTTTAGTCTCAGTAGTTTCGGAGGTGAGGGAGATTGGTCAATTTTTCCAACTATTTTCTTAAATAACTTTCAAACTATTTATTTTAAAATTATAAACTAAATATACTTGAGCCCCTCATAGTAAGCCCGTTCATTTGATATGTCACACGGTACCTACACTGTGCTAAACTTTTTTAAATTTTCTTTTTTGTCTCCTAAAAATGACCCCCACATCAAAATTTATTTATTTACGTAACACGTCCATGTTGGGGTCACAGAAATTGATATGTGTACAAAATTTCAACTAAATCGGTCCATTAGATTCGGAGCAAATTGGCTGTGACAGGCGTACCGACAGACAGACACACGCATGACAAAAACGGAACCCTTTTTCATTCGAACATAGAAATAATAATGATGAATAATATTCTGATATACTCACTGAAAACCTTCCCAAAATTCAAATAAAATCCCTCGACAATCCCTATTTAGAAACAAAAGCGAGCTGAATTTAAATACACGAACCTACTGATAACAATATCGTTCCCTAGAGTCGAAACACAACATTATCACAATCAATTATTTAGGTAGCCTAAACTGGTACGCTTTCGTGACGTGACCAGAATATGATATTAAAGTTATCAAGGAAATTTGCCAAAATATTGCAATGTTTATAAAACTAGGGATTGAATTAATAGTATCGATATTTCAGTAGTTAGATTCTTTCTTGTTTCATGTGGTTCGTGATTTACCTGCACCCTAATTGAGTAACACGCCATCAATCACAATATAAATGATTTTGAAGGATATTGCTAATCCATTGCTTCATAATTATGGTACGTCGACCCCTAAACGTGCCTACGCTGCCATTGTCACTGCCGGCAAATCTGATGCGTCGCAGCCTAAGCGACTTCAAGTTTTTTATGCGAACAGACAGCTGTGCTGCTGGGGAGTTTGTTGCGCCACTTCTTCTTCCCAGCTAAAGCACTAGGAATTGGTGAAGGGTGGGCGTTTTTGGGGGACTGTCTCATGTAATTTTTGACGTTCGAAAAGTGCTGATTCTCAGCCTAGTTTGAATAAATGACTTTTGATTTTGATTTCGACAAAACAGAAAAGGGGATAAAATGAAAATGAGTGCTTAACCTGCCCTGACTGCGGTCCGTGGCTCCATTCCAAGAACGAGCCAGGTGAATGAGGAGGGTTTCACTAAAGTGGAAAGGAATAAAAAGAAGCCCTGTTCTCGTAACCTGTGCGGTACCGCACCGAGTGGGCCCAACATGCTGCTGCGCCCTGCTGTGCCTATGACGCAGCTGTACATTTCACGTCTGCACCACTCCACGACGATCGAGGAAGTCGTGCAGTATGTGAAAGTGAAGACCAACTGGATTCTGAGGGTCGAAAGGTTGGAATCGCGCCACAACATCAACTTTAAGTCATTTGTGGTACCTACGAATCCCAACCAACCATCTACAGACCTGCTTGAAGGAGGACTTTTGGCTGAAAGGTGTCGTATATCGACGATTCCGAGGACGGTTACGCGACACCACGCAGCGAAACACGACGCCGACAACGTGTGTTTAGTTATAGTTTAATTTGGTTTTAGAATATGTATTAGTTTATTATTGTTGTAAAATTTAATTTTGTGTATTTTATCTATGGGCCTTAGATGCCTGACAATAAAATGATTATTATTATTATATCACACACACACACTACTGTCACCTGTTGTATCTACTCTTACACACGTTGTCTACGTCTCTTTGTCTACTTTCCTACCGCAGGTATGCTTGAAGAGATTTCTATAGAATCAAGCATCAACTTTGTACGTATTTTTCTGTTCCTTTCTTCTTGTCTCTTGATTTATAAACTGTAAAATAAATAAATATGAAAAAGAATTAAACCTAGTGCTACAAGTGTGTTACCTCGCTGGCGCTGGTGTCAGAGTATTATGCCGCCCATGGGGCCTCTGACATGGCTTCTCATCCTCGAGAAATATCTCTCAGTCATGCCGGTTTCTTCACGATGTTTTCGTTCACTCTACTAAAGTCAAAGTCAAATTATTTATTTCAAATAGGCACATAGGAGGCACTTTTGAACGTCAAAATTTACAAATAAAAATAGAATTGATTCTAGTTGCCCCTTCCAAAAGGTAGTTTCGTATGGAGAAGAATGGGCAAGAAACTCCACCGTTCATCATTTCAGCCGAAAGACGTTCACTGCTGGACATAGGCCTCCCCCGAAAAGGGGGGGGGGGGGATTTGCCATAATCGCCAAGCTTGGCAGGCGGGTTGGCGATCGCAGTATGGTTTTAAAAATGCATAGAGAACCCTGCTGCCCATTCTCTGTCGCTTTTTACAACACCAACGGGAAGAAATGGGATGGTGCTATTCTTTACGTCCGGCACCACTCGGAACTCCACCGTTACTCTTTTAAAAATGTTTTGCAATATTTTGTTTAAGTACATTAATTATAGGTTTTTTTTTAATTATTATTATTTTTTTTTTTTTTCTAAAATCGCTATAGTTAGAAATCAGATAGATATCCAGTTATAGAGCAGTTAAAAGTAGGTAGGTACGAATTATCTTTACAATGACATGTACAAAAATCTATGTGCACAATTATTTATTAACTCATCTAACTCCGAATTTTCTATGACTAGCAGAATTTCCATGACGTCACAGGAATATTATTTTTAACGAATATTGAATGAAAAACGATTTTACTTGAAAACTATTTAGTACCTACTTGCACTAAGGTCTGTATTACAGTTCCTCACTCGAGACTCGAACATTACCTACTTAACTAAACTTTTACCCCCTTATTACAAAACAAGGTTTATCTTCAGACCCAGGTTTCAAACATGGAGCTATTATTGAATTTCGAACTTTATTCCGACTACGGTAAAGTTCCTAAACACAAATCTGACAACTTAGTACCGAACTAAGTTTTCAGTTTTGTATAAAGACCGGTATTTCAATCACTGTTACGTTCTTATTACAAAAACTGGCTGCATGGTTTAAGCCATGTCAAAATATAAATCTTGTTTTGTAATAAGGCGGAATTAGTTTAAAGCCATTTGATTGGTTGAAACTAGTTTTTAAAAAATGTTTAAGTCTTGAGTGAGGTTTTATCTAATATGGTCCTAACCGTAAAATATAGATAAAAACTACTTGACTACGTATCGATACTTTTTTCGAATCTCTATTAATAGCTATGAACTAATTAATTATTAGTATCGCGATCGAAATTATTTCCAAATAGATATTATTTGAATACGTAATGGGTTTGCAGACTTATAGTGGGATTAGGGAACATTAATAGCAAGACGTAATTGATTATGGGATATAAACGGCGAAGATGGATGTATTCGAGGAAATAATCGTTACAACTGTGACATATTAAAACTTTAAATGTATTTATAGACATTTACGATTAGCGTGTCTTAAGTTATAAGGACGTAAAGAATAGCACCACCTTATTTCTTCCCGTGGGTGTCGTAAACGTGACTAAGGGATTTACTAGAGAATTGGCAGCAAAGTTTTCTATGCATTTTAACACCATACTGCGATCGCCAACCCGCCTGCCAAGTGTGGCGATTATGGCAAACCCCCGTTTGGGGGAGGCCTATGCCCAGCAGTGGAAGTGTTTCGGCTGAAATGATGAATGATGACGTTTAGCGTTTCTATATCTTAACAAGTTATAACAAAAACTTAGCACAAATGGTTATGTTTGCTATTCTTTGTAAATCAATAAAGAAACTTATATTGTTTTCGTATACAATACCTACAAAATGAGATATAAATCGCTTCACCAAAAATATCAATACAGGGTCAAATTAAATTAGCTAGCGTAACTCCGCAGGCGTGATGGGTAGATAACGATATCTTAGAAAAAAAAAGTTTTAATGATTTTTTTTTGGGTCAACGACTCCTGTTAGTACTGGAAGTAGGAGTTGAGAAAATCTGTTTATTTTTATTTCATCGTGTTTAGTCATGGATACCCAACACTTTTGTAAAGCATTCACAAAAAAAAACTTTTTTTAATTGATATTTAAAGTGACTACAGTAGTGACCCAAAAAAAAAACTGAACTAATTAATTTCTTTTTTGTTATATCATGTTTAGATATCGATGCCCATCAAGTCTGCCTGCGGAGTTTCGCTAGCTAATTTAATTTGACCTTTACCCAACTATGTTGGCGTCGGTTTCCAGTCTAACCGGATACAGCTGAATACCAGTATTTTACATGGAGTAACTACCTATTTGACCTCCACAACCCAGTTACTGGGTAACACGATACCCGTTTGTAAGACTGGTTGTTAGACTTTTGGGTTTCTGACTACCCGTAACTACTGTGAAAGATCTATGAATGACAGCCGGGACCAACGGCTTAACGTACGTTCCGAAGCACGGTGGGGTCTATAATGTAATGGATGGTCACCCATTTACGAACACCGTGTCTAGCATGGCTTAATCTCCGATCGACCCACATGCTACGGCTACATTGTCGCGATAACGCGTACTACACTTCGCTCGCTCTCTGTTGTACAGCGAGCCGTCGACCGGTGTGTGAGAGAGAGCGCGTGATGGATGGAGTCACAGATTTAGAGTAGGCTAGATACCGCATGTTCATTAAATAGTATGAAAACCGAGCGTGTCATCTTTTTTATACCTACGATAACGTCATCCCAGCCATTTATGGATGTGCTCAACGTAAATAGAATTGTTTCAATCGCTCAGCGCGTCTGTGAGCTAACAGACTTCGTCAGGAGTGGACGTGTGTTGACATTTTTTCATTTAAGGCGACGATAACCGACTGTAAATGATTTTATACTGAACATCACGTCTAAACGAGTAGTGTTAATAATTTCAAAAAAATATTTGTTAAATTAGAGCATTTTCTCAATAACTCAATACTTATGTGAATATTTTAGATTATATTTATATTATATAGTGAAATTAATTTGTAAAGTTATGTCTAACGCGGATAATAAACTAGGAATGGCGCAAAATCTACCAAGCGTATTTTCTGAAACTTTCACCAATTTAAAGATAATTTAATTATTGATCTTTTAGTATACGCGTTTTATTAAAATACCTTTTGTTTTGTGTATAATAAATAAATTATGCGTCAAATTGGGGACAGCGCTCCTTGATGGGCGAGTCCTATTACTGGCTAAACGTACGACGCGTTGCGTGAGCTCAGTACAGAACATGCTAGCTAACCACTCAAGGCCACTGGCATATATCTGAGTCTTAACATGCAATAGGAAGTCGAAGTAATGCCCGAAGTTTGTGCACAGCACAAACGTGCGGAGCACGCTTGGTCGGACGGCTTTTGATATCTAGCCTACTCTTAATCTGTGGATGGAGTTCACGTTATCGCGACAATGTAGCCATAGCATTACGGTTATTAATAAATAGCACCATAAAATAAAATACATTTAATACAAAATAAGTAAGATGTCCTTAAAAAGTTCATTATTATTATGAGGACTACGCTTTAATTTTTGTAACAAGTAACGAGTCGTCAGCCATACTGAACACGATTTGTATTATACAGGGTTACTGGTAATTCGACGTATATCCGTCAGGGGCTGATAAGGGGGCCAAAATGCAACAAATTGAACCCCCCATATGTATGGCCGAAATTCAATAGTTTTCGAGATATTAGAATTTTAAGGGTTTTTCGATATTTACTCAAAATTTGACATTTCATTCCAAACAAAAAAAAAACTACATATTTGAATGGGTACCATTAAAAATGATGTTGTAGCTGGCACTTCAATTAAGCTATGGACATAATTAAAACTACTTAATTTAACAAAATAATGAAAATAATAAGCGATATAAGAATAATATCTTACCAATATTTTCATTTTACGCTTCAAAAATGTTGTCTCGTCACAAAAATTTCTATGACATTAATCGTACAAATAACTAAAACAACTTGCTTATTCTGTAAGCTTTCCAGAAAGCTATAAAAGTCAATTTTAAAATACATAATTCGTGCCAAGGCATGTGTTTGAATCGGCGCGGGGAGAGAAAGGGTCATTTGTATTTGTATGAAATAAAATGCATAAAAGAATGTACATCATATTTTATTACAAATCTTACACATCTTGTTCAAAATGAGCCCCTCGATTACGAATGCAGGTTCGAATTCTCTTCCTAACTTCGGTTTCCGTCACTCTTGATGTGAACGTTGTTCTCATCTGTTGCGCCGCGTTTATTATTCGCTGTCGAAGTTCTTCGACTGAATTTATTGGGGTCACATAAACTAATGCCTTCATATGACCCCAAACGTAAAAATCAAGTGGTGTGATATCAGGGCTTCGTGCTGGCCACGGAATTGGCCCTCCCCTCCCAATCCATCGGTTTGGATATCTCTCGTCTAGCCACTGTCGGACAGTAATCCGGTAATGTGCTGGGCAACCATCATGTTGAAACATGAGGTTGTTTTTTATTTCTTCGGGAACATCCGCCAACAAATCGTCTAGGTTGTTTCTCAAAAACTCCTCGTAATTTTCGCCGTTCAAATTTTGGGGCAAAAAATGAGGGCCCACCAAATAATTATCAACGACACCCATCCATACGTTCAGGGAAAATCTCATTTGCGACGCAGTTTCTTTTAGTTTTTTTGGATTCCTGCCTGCTTTAGGTGCCCAAAAATGTAAGTTATGGTAATTCGTTATTCCATCCCGGTCAAACTTTGACTCGTCAGTCCACAAAATATTTCTTAGGAAATGTTCCTGGTCAGCGTCAGCGTTTAATATAAACCGAGAAAATTCGAGTCGCCTGGCAGGATCTCCCTCGTGCAATGTTTGAACAGGTTGATAATGGTACGGGTGTCTACCTGATAGATGTACTACCGACCACACTTTCCACTGGGACATACCGAGCTGTCTTGCAACAATGTTCGTTGAGATGTTTGGGTCATCAATAAAACACTGAAGAATGGTGTCCTCTTCGTCCGCCGTGTACCGTCGAGGTCTGCCAGCGTTGAATTGTGCTCTTTGAACACTGCCAGTTTCAGACAATCGTCGATAGGTGCTCCCGAAAACAGTAACGTGGGGAAGTCGACGATCGGGAAAGCGGCGTTGGTATTCTCGCCGAGCCGCAGCCGCGTTTCCATCGGCAAAACCATAACAAAACATTATGTCTGCGTATTCGTTATTAGGATACGAAGCCATGTTATCCGAAATAACAATGATAACAAAAAGAATAACAAGAGAAACAAGAATTAACAATAATGATCGATAACAAATTAACGGGATGAGAGATTGGTAGCAAGATAACAACACACGTGCTTGGGCAGTGGAGAGTCAAAACTTACTAAGGAAGGCGACGCGAGCACAGCAGACGCCGTGTACTCCCCCGCCCGCACACCCCGCCCTCACACCCCGCCCCATCGCGAAGAATTTCGCCAGGAAAATCGGTTGTTTTAGCGAGGATCATAAACTAAAAACACAGATAATTTCTCTCCCCGCGCCGGTTCAAACACATGCCATGCCACGAATTATGTATTTTAAAATTGACTTTTATACCTTTCTGGAAAGCTTACAGGATAAGCAAGTTGTTTTAGTTATTTGTACGATTAATGTCATATAAATTTTTGTGACGAGACAACATTTTTGAAGCGTAAAATGAAAATATTGGTAAGATATTATTCTTATATCGCTCATTATTTTCATTATTTTGTTAAATTAAGTAGTTTTAATTATGTCCATAGCTTAATTGAAGTGCCAGCTACAACATCATTTTTAATGGTACCCATTCAAATATGTAGTTTTTTTTTAATTTGGAATGAAATGTCAAATTTTGGGTAAATATCGAAAAACCCTTAAAATTCTAATATCTCGAAAACTATTGAATTTCGGCCATACATATGGGGGGTTCAATTTGTTGCATTTTGGCCCCCTTATCAGCCCCTGCCGTATATACGTCGAATTACCAGTAACCCTGTAGAACCCCGCTTAACGAGTATTGTAGCTACTTCTGAAGAATGTTACAATAAATGTTTACCTTTAACAGCTATATCAAATAACCGGATCAATGCCCCAAGGGGAAGCTTTTAGACGCAAGTACAATGGAAATTACGTTCCGAACTCAAGGATATAAACATAAGTCTAATTGCTAATACAATCGCTAAGCGACCGTTTAATTTTGCTACTGGAAATTATTGTATGAAGTAAATGTAATGTTTATTTAAAATATTGTTGTCGTTTACTTAAAAGTAAAATAAGTCAAGTGGAAATCAAAAGTTCTTCTCCCAAGTTGACTAGAATAGTAGCATATTTATACAAGATGTCCCGGAATTAACGCACCCCACCAAACACCCAAATTAGATAATATTATAATCATAATTAGTAGGAAAGTGTGCCTCACGGCTGCGGCCTTCTCTTGGCGCAGCCGTGAGGCACACTTTCCTACTAATTTCTTACACTTTACACTTTTTACTTGTTTAATTTGGTTTTTTTTTTTTTTTATTTATCTGGTGTTTATTGTGTGCCTTGTAGTTTGTGCTAAATAAATGTATTTTTTTCTTTCTTCTTTCTTAATACATATGTGGGCGTGCAAGCAAAAAGGGTGCAGTAATGGGGAATTGAGTTAAAAATAGATTCGGTATCTAGAATAGTCGATTGATAATAATGATTAAAAAAAACTTTTTACAAAAAAAAAAAAAACGACTTTTTTCTCGTCTTTCGTTATTTATTTTTTATCTTTTTAGTGGGGCAGTTTTTAACTTATCTAAGTTACAATAGCCTAAAGTTAACTGTTCATCACCTTGTATAAAAAAAAATCTTTTCCCGATGCTGGGAGGTTCATTTTTAAGGAGTTCTCCTGGTGGAGAACCAGGAGAACTGCCACTCACCGTGTGCATAGTGACGAGCATAAATTTAAATTAATTTATTTGTACACATAGGTATAATGTTGGTACATGTTTTAATAAAATAAAACATTGTGTTTCTAATTCTACTATGCGAAAATGTTGTACATCCCTAGTGCGCAGGGTTCGGGCTAGCTCCAGCGGCATCATGAGGACATTCGCGCAGAGATTCGATTGCCAGTACCTGAACCATTTCTGTATGGTTCACATACTGAGCAATCGAGGTCGGTTATGTGCTTTTGTGATATTTTTAAATAATTGTGTGTTTTTATATATTGTTCCATTTTTTTATTTGTTAAAGAAAATTGTGCCTATGACCCAACAAAGATTTGTTGTCGAAATAAACGTTTTTATTTATTATAAAGCATTGTGATACTTAGATATATTAGGAAGAAACTAGGCCATGGTTTCGTGGAGCATGATTTGAGGATCCATCTTGCTCGATAGTCCAAGGACATTTTCAAAATAGGTATCTACCTACAATTGTATATCGCCACAGCAAGCAGTGACGCGTGAAAAAATGAAAAAAGGTTGGATGCAACAGTGATTTTGATAACAGAAGTAAATGCAAGCTCTTTGTCCTATAACTATTCTACCCGGAATTAAATTACAATCATCATCATCATTTCAGCCGGAAGACGTCCACTGCTGGACATAGGCCTCCCCCAAGGGAGTCAAACGCCCCTTTGGGGGGCTTTCGGCTGAAATGATGTTTCGCCATGGACTGGACATATACAATTTTAAACATGTAAAATCTAAACGACACATTAATTTGTTAAAATTATTATTCTAACATTGTCTAAAAACAATCATAATCTGCCCAGACTTTTCAACAATGTTGGGGTCAGCTTCCAGTCTAACCCGATGCGGCTGAATACGAGTATTTTACATGGATCGATTGCCTATCTGACCTCCACAACCCAGTTACTGGTTAATACGATACCCTTTGGTAAGACTGGTTGTCAGACTTTCGGGCTTCTGGCGACCGTCAAAGGCCTACGAATGACAGCTGGGACCAACAGCTTAACGTGCTTTCCGAGGCACGGAGGGGTCTTGGTGCTGCTGAGCGCGTCGATCTGTGTGTTGCGGAGGCTACTCAGTACGTGCACGGAATACGCGCGTTATCATGGTTTGAAATATAATGGGAAGAAAAGCCAATATATGGGTTTTCAGGCCATCAGTGTGTGGATCCCTATGAAAACAATCAACTAATCTAAATATCTAGGGCGTCTACTCACCGAGGACCTAAACCCATAATCCCCACGCTTGGCACGCGTGTTGGCGATCGCAGTACGGTGTTAGAATGCAAAGGGAGCGCTGCTGCCCATTCTCTATTAAGTCCCTAAGTCGTCTTTTACGACACCCACGGGAAGAAATAGGACGGTGCTATTCTTTACGTCCGGCATCACACGGTAAATTACAATATTTACAAATAATTAGTGCTCACTCACAGACCATTTTCTTCTAAAGTTAAACAATAAAAAAACACCCCCGTTTAAAGAGACCGATAGCCCAACAGTTTCATTTGTCTTACTCCGTGTAGACGCGCCCTTACAAAAACTTTGATCGATGTGCTCCCGTTTTTATAAACACCTGTTTTGGCCTGTTTATTGTTTGTTGTTTTCGAACATGTTTTTCGAACATCAATCTTGGTTTGTGATCGGATGTCAAATTAGCGAGAGTTCTGCGAACATGGGTGGAATTTTATTGTAAAGTTTATTTGGGAATTATGTTGGGTGTACTGGAGGTAGACGTGGGTTATTGGAGCAGAAAATATCTTTATTGATTTAGGATGGATGAAAATGAAACATTTATTACACATTTACATTATTTTATAATTATTAAAGCTATTATCTTATCTAAAAAAAAAACCTACATCATTATTATACAGGGTGTTAAAGAAATTGCGTACCATAGCTTAGGGGTAGGTTCAGTATCGCTAAAGGAACCCAGGGAAAAAAAAATTAAACATAAAAAAAAACAAAATAAATCTCTTCGTACTTTAACGGGCTTAGGACCGTCAAATAAAATAATTTTAAGTCTAAACGATGGCTATTTTAAGTTAGTAGGTACTAAATTAGGTTGATCTTGCAATTTTTTTTTTTTTTGTCCTGGGTTCCTTTATCGATACTGAACCTACCCCTAAGCTATGGCACGCAGTTTATTTAACACCCTGTAAAGTAGTTTTGCTAAGTAATGTTTTTTTCTTCCCTAGCCTACGCTGTCCCACTGCTGGGCAAAGGCCTCCCTCCATCTTTCGCCAGCCCGCGCGTCTTCCTTCCAGTGTATATAATGTTATATCATTAACAAATGCTTCCTCTCTCCTAACTCACTTATTTTGCTGTGCCCGACAGACCCGATCAGTTTATCACCTAAGAATACTTACATGTGGAATGCAATAAAAGTATTTAGTACTTATCGAGTATTTATTTTGATTAAACTACTACTTTACCCAGGACTCAGGAATACGATATATATGGTACCTACACCTCTGCCCAATACTTCTGGGAATACAGGCGTAATTTTTATATTATTAATTTTTCGTCAATCAATCAACTCAGCCTATCGCAGTCCACTGTTGGACATAGACCTTTCCCAGGCTGCGCAAAAACACCCTGTCCTTCGCCTGCCGCATCCAGTCTGACCCAGCCACCTTCTTAAGGTCGTCGGTCCATATAGCTTGGGGGCGTCCCGCACTACGCTTGACGATACGCAGTCTCCACTCCAGGACTCGTCTGCTCCATCGGCCATCGGTCCTTCGACAAACATGGCCAGTCCACTGCCACTTCAGTTTGCTTACTCTGCAAACTATGTCGGTAACTCCGGTTCTTTTCCGGATAATTTAATTCCTGATTTTATCCTTCAAAGAGACTCCAAGCATAGCCCTCTCCATAGCGCGCTGGGCGACCTTGAAATTTTTCGTAGCAGTTTCCAAGTAGACCGCTTCAATCTTTTTTAGGTGAATTTGTATTTTGCAAACTAGGCTGAGAATGCTTCGACGCAGGAGACGCCCCGGGCGTCGGGAGTCGCAAGTCGATTTCCGGCCACCGTAGGCGCGGGCTTGCAGACGTTGAGCGATGGGTAGCTCGCCATCCGACAACGACCAGGGGGCTTACTCTCCAAACTAATTTTAATTCCAATTTAAAGCCAATCCGATTCCAATCTCAATTTTGCAGTCACGTGATTCGGTACTCTTGAAAACCATAATGTCAACATTGGATTGAAATTGGGATTGCGCCGCGATTATTTTGTTCCACGTGAAGTTAGCTATGTTCCGGGTTGCAATAGTGATGCTCAACTCATTACGATAAACCTGTAATAGAGCTTTTAAATGCTTTATCCTTTATATAACAAGGCTAATAAATAAATATGATATAACTAGTTGGTTATTTTATCAATTGTAATGTATTAAATTCATTTGGGCGTAAGCAAATGATTAATATCATAAAATTAACCATGACTTTGACTGCATGCGGTAGGATCGTTGCCTACACTTACTGCAAAAAAAAAAGACGGTGTCAAAGTTATCCAATTTCAAAAATATATAGAAGTGGATTTAGACTTTCTTTCGAAATGCAAATAAGTTTAGAACATTAGTTCGCGTTTGATTCTTTTTACTAAGAATTAATAACTAATATTGAAGTTCAAGCTAACTAATATTGAAGTACCTACAAGTGGTAAGTAAATACACAATCATACTTACTTTCTATTATACAGTACTTAATGATTTACTTTATTACATTTTTAATTAGTGAAATGTTTTCGTTTTGTCAATGCAGTTATTTTCTTAGTCTATGTTTTATAAAATAAACATTATGTTTTATTTAAACATTATGTTGTTTGTACATAATATGTTGTACATAATAAAAGTTTTCCAATTTCAGTTACAAAGACAAATCGTCCTAGTTACGACCAATTAGAAGGTTTGGTGGAATTTTTGGAGCAAAACCCAGGCATAGCTAAAGGTAGGCAAATATGTTATAATATTTACAATTTTATCATAACCTATGATATTTATTACAAAATATTTTATCTATCTAATACTTATTAATAATCATTTCATTATTTCAGACTAAACCTACCCAGTCACCAGTTGTGATAGAGGATTCATACATTGTACCAGTAGTAAGAAGAAATAGAAATGCATTCTTTGCATAATATTCAAATATCCCCTATACTTGGCACGTCACACAATGACGCAATACCAGCATCATCCACAAGTAAGTCTCTATTCGAATTTGTTTAGGAATGTTTAAACATTTTGATTAAGCTGTCCATCAGTCACACAATCCAGCATAAGTGTGTAACATTGAAGTGTTTTGGGACTAATCACATTATGGGCTATAGCAAAAAAAAAACTTCAGTGTTATTTATTGACTGGTTTTTAGGGTTCCGTACCCAAAGGGTAAAACGGGAACCCTATTACTAAGGCTCCGCCGTCTGCCTGTCTGTCTGTCGATCTGTCTGTCTGTCTGTCCGCCTGTCACCAGGCTGTATCTCATTAACCGTGATAGTTAGACGGTTGAAATTTTCACAGATGATGTATTTCTGTTGCCGCTATAACAACAAATAATAAAAAGCAGAATCAAATAAATATTTAAGGGGGCTCCCATACACAAACGTGATTTTTTTGCTAATTTTGCTTTATATTGATAACGGTAACAGGTAGATGCCTGAAATATTCACCGAATATTTAGTTATATATTCACTTTAAAAATAAATATTAAAATTAAAGAAATATTTAAGGGGGGCTCCCATACAACAAACATAATTTGTATGCCATTTTTATAGATTATGGTACGGAACCCTTCGTGCGCGAGTCCGACTCGCACTTGGCCGGTTTTTTTTTTGTAACAACTCAGAAGTTTGAAACTTGTTTGGTGATGCCGATTTTACATTAAGTATTATATTTTTTTATATTTCAGTACCTGCGCCTCCCACGCCACTTCAGGGTACCATACCACCACGACCCTGTCGGCGTCGATCTTTAATACCCAGGCTGTTGGATGCAAATATGGAACAGTTCGCGAGTATCAAAGCGCGGCGGGTTGAAGCAGAATTAATTACAGCGCAAGAATTTGCTCAATTGTCTGAACACATTGGCAATATCGCAAGTGATCTAACTTCTACTTCTAATGCAATTTCGGATGTAGCTAGAAAAATTCCAAATCCTCCTTTTTAGCTAGTTAAATATTATTCAAAATAAAGCATTAGCGATTAAAGTCAAAGCTTTATTTATTGCTAATGTTTTCGGATATTGATTAAATGCTTGCATTGTGCATCAAATATGTTTTTTTGTTTTTATTGTTTAATTTGATTTTTATTGTTAATCTTTGTCATAGTTTTATTAGTAAGTAAATAAAAGTACAATTAAGTAAAAAAAAACTATTTATTCAGTTCTCCATTTTTCAAGAAATATTTTGGTAAATAGTAGATAGGGATAGTATTTAATCCTTAATGTTATATGGTTTTCTATTACACTTATGAAACACTATATCATACAGGAATTCATAATTTATTAACAGTCATAAACCATAGAAACACAATGTCACAAATCGCATGAAATATATTATCAAAGCTCCTCCAAATGAAGAATCTACTGACAGAATTCTTAAATCTGCATCACTTATCTGAAAATATATAAAACAAGGACTTTAACTAATTTGTAATAAAGTGAATTACTTACAATTAAATGATAATCGAAAGTATTGCCTCTGAACATTCTCTCTTTATTGTATATACTATATAGGTCTTATTATGGCTACATGAGTGCCATCAATACATCCTTTAGCAGATGGTATGTTATTTTTTTTCTGAAAACCTGGAGCATGAGGCATATTATACGGTTAATATACTTAGGGACTATAACAACAAGGCATTTTGGAGAACTTACATAATTTCATATAAATTATCTAAGTTCAATAAATAAAATTAGGTATTTGTAGCATTACCTCCTTTTTAAAGCTCTTCTTTCCTGACGAGTTTGAGGAAACTTAATCCATCTTCTTTGTCTGCTGTTACATCTCTAATAGTACGAGAAACAGATTGCTGCGACATTAGGGTCCCCTATGTGCCTCTTACTAGTTTTTGGTAACTCCCAGTCGCATAAAATGACATTGCTACTAAAACCTGCAAGAATTATTCAAGTATTACTATTGATCTTCCAAGCAAAGTAATGTTAAAGTTATGTATCAAAAACAACATAAGTAGGTACCTTACATTTTGATGATATATCAGTTCTTCTCTTAGGAGTTGGCGTATAGGGATAATGTTTTCCTGTATTTCCTCAAACAAATCCTTGCTCACTCTATAATTAAGCTTTAAATTCGTCTTCATTGATAGAAATCGCTTTGTCCGGTTATCGCATCATCCGACGCTCATCTCGTGTTTGTTTTAATTGTTTTTATGAGAATTGTGTAAAACACTGTATATTACTGCTAATCGTGCCATATTATACACTTATTACTCACTGAAAATCACTTAAAACGCAAAACAATTACTAAAAAGTTACACTTTTGCTCTTGGAAAAATCACAATGAACACACAATCCCAACGTAATATTGACGCAATACACAGCTGTCAAATAAACTCAAGAGTAGCGTTTTAACGCAAGCCAAGCCCGATCCCGATTCCACTTAGTTCCCCAAAATGGACACGCAATTTCAAAACAATTTGGCGCTAGCGTCGAACTCAAGAGTACGAAATGTCAAAATTCCAATGCCGATCGATCGGAATTGAAATCAAGAGTAAGCACCCAGGCCCGGGTCGACAGCGCGCTGTATTCCACGCGCGCCTCAAAGAGATGTTAGCATCAACTGACGGGGTCCGTTTGGACCAATGCCCGCCAGGGTTGCGAGTTTGTCCGAAAGGGATATCGTGGCCCTGGCACACAGGCAACGGAAGGAATACGGGTGGGTTTTAGTCAGTAAAAGTCTGACACAGAGCCGGAGAAGTTATTTGATAATATGCCATCCAAAAAAAAAAAGGCTGAGAGTCCTCCTTTCCAGGATTGTCATTTTAATGACCATCTTGGAAAGGAGGATTAATCATTTACTTATTTATTACTTTATTAGTAATGAGTCGAACCTTTTATAATTTAGCGTAGTTTCATTGGGGATAACGTTTCACTTAGCATTTATCATCACGTCTGTATTCCCCGAAGGGTAAGGCAAAGATGAACCATCGGCTCGGGCTTGTTAATGACAGCTCGTTTGCAATAACCTACTTTCCACCCTTGTATCACAATGTACACCCACATTTTGCCTCCCATGTATTAAGGGGCGAGACTATTGCCATCAAGCGGGCACAAATCAATCACAGTCTCCGGGCTGCTTCTGAGAAATTCGTGATGGAAAATCCCAATAACACTTTACCCGACCTGGGACCAGGACCGCACGCTCAGCAGTAGTGCTTGCGGCAACTAGACCAACGAGGCAGTTTTTGATTTTGTAATGCGTTGATGCTATAACGATTCAAATACTATATTTATGTACTAGTCCTGAATCAATTACAATTTCGTTGATGCCCTATGATTATTTCCCCTCCTTTTGTTTTTGTACATATTATTATTTTAATTTTAAGTCTGTTTAGTTTTTAAATTATGTAAATATAAAATTAAAAATGTCAATAAAAACTATAATTTTCAATTACAAATGGATATAATATTGGTATCTACTTTATTTCTTTAATAGCATAAACAATTAAAATACGATTCAAGAAATATAAGTTGTCTACGACATATTCGCTCAATAGCCTTCATTCGATTTAACTTTCATTCTTATATTCATTTCTACATTCGTTCAAAATTCAACTTGCAAAATTCTCTGTTCATTACATATTAAAATTATTACAATTTGTAAAAGACCTTAATACATCTATTTTTCATCAAGAAATCTTTGTTTAATGTATCATAAACAAAGTAAATCCCGAACTATTTATTTATTATTAAGGTATTTAAATATTATCCAGACACACAAACATACGGAAACATAATAATTCCCTACTTTCACAAAAGTATCTCGTGGTACAAACCCATTTGTATGTGAAAAGGTCTCACAATAATGGTCTGCAATATCCTTACTAATCGGATCCCCCGGATTGATTCAAATATGTCAGCCATAATCCTCTGGGGAACCAGCCCTAATACGTTTGAGTATATTACTATCGTTTACTGATAGTTTCATAGTAGTAGAAAATATCATACAAGATAATTATTCATATTATAGAGATTCCTTTTACCTCGTTTGATCAATTTTGTAAAATATCTAAACCACATCAGCAACCTTCTAACCCCTGATGTGTACAGTCAGTGACAAAGTCGATTAACACTGCAGTTTCTTAAATATTGAGATAGATATTTCATTAAAATCTGAACATAAATAAATTTAAAGAATATTCATTAACTCTGGGTTGTTAATGAAGTATCTAATAATTTTGTGTCAATATAGTTAGGGTAAATAAATAATAAATGTTTATATCAATTACAAAGTGCATTTACATTAATGACTTGGAGATCACCTTTTAAGTAATAATTGCTGGTTTGTGTTGATAATAAAAAAAGAGAAAAATGTTTAGTTTTAAAATATAGAAAAAGAAAACATTAAATGCACTAGTGGTTTACGGGTAAGAAAGCAAAAATGCTCGTATTTATATGATGTGAGTACGGGTGAAAGTGTGCTAGCGTTAGGATGTATTGTGTGTATAAGCTAAAATTAGCATATTTATTTCTGCTCTAGGGTATAAGATTAGGTGTAAGTTAGCCCTGTGACAGTGACTTGGGATCGGAAGAAGTCAAAAATAAAACAGCTTCTTTCCAATAACCAGTCTTAGAGCTTCACGGAGTATATACTACTAGGCTTTTCTCCATAGGAAACGACCAATTGGAACCGTGCACCTAGCTTCTGACGTTTCATAAGTGCCCATGTAGGCTTATGTGATTTTTTTTTTTCTTTTATACGTCGCTCTATATTTACCCATTTGTATATGTTTAATTCTTGTTCTTGTATACAGTTCCAGCAAAAGCAGATTTAACCGTGAAAGTTGGAGCCAATACAAAAATAAATAAAATAAAAAGAGTTTATTCAGAGAAATATTTTAAAGACATATTTATTATCTCTGCCAAACAGTACAGTAGTTTGATGGCAGACGTAGATCCTTTCAAAAATCAAAAAATCAAAATATTTTTTTCTTTTATTTCACATAAACCTACATGGGCACTTATGAAACGTCAGAAACTAGGCGCACGGTTCCAATTGGTTGTTTCCTTTGGAGAAGAGCCGGCAAGAAACTTCACGGTTACTCTTTTAAAAATAATGGGCTTTTACAATGTTTTCAAGTTACAGTGTTATTAGGTATGGGAGGACAGTGTAGGCCCGTCAACAAGTACCAAGTACTTAACAAAATAGAAAATGTATAACAGAGCTGCTGTCCATTAAGCCTACAACGTTCTCACATTAACAAAACATTACAAACAAAAACGATATAAAATATTATTAAAATAATAAAATTTAGAACATTGTGTAAATTAAAATTGTAGTTATATCATGTCAAAGAAATATATATATATATATATATATTTTTTTTTTTTTTTAAAACGTTGCCCCACACTAGGAATTTCTCCTGTATTGTGGGTGCCTTTACAAACATTTAAATTCACATACACAAACAGCCAGACCCGGAACAACTACTTGTAGGTCATACAAATATTTGTTCCGTGCGGGAATCGAACCCGCGACACGCAGCGCAGCAGTCAATCGCTTAACTAACTGCGCCAACCGTGTCCGTGTGTATATTGTATGTGTCTTTTTTGTAAGTGAAGTATATTAACATGATTTTTATGCTCCTTCTGCTACTTAGTCGCTCCAATTGTCAATGTGTAAGAGTAGTAATGTTTATAGACTTCTGTCGCTAACGTTACCTAGGTCAAAATCGAACGGTTTTGCATCTAGCTTTATATTTTGTAACATAATATGGGTAACTGTACAATGAGGAACATGTCGCAAGGATAATTACGAGTATTAATTTTGAGTAGGGGAAGACAAGGAAAGAAAGGGGGGTAAGGAGGGGGGGGTTAGGATGAAAGGTAGTGACTATATACTGAAATATTGACCAATAGAGAAGTATAGAAGAGAACATGCTAACACAAATAAATTGTGATAAGGGCCGGAACATGATGTTAATTAACATAACTCATATACCTAGGAGTCTTTGGTCAGTTGGACCCGCTCGCTATTGGACCCGCGGGTCCACTTGACAACATAATTTATTTTCTGTATTTTTATTGATTAACTAGACCCACATTCCAATAAAAAAAAACATCTATAGTTCAGTGAATATAGTCGTGCGCAAAATTAGTTAGTCAAAATATAATAAAACGCAATTCAATTAAGTTTAAACGTTTATTGTTATTCAAAAAAATAAATCTTTGTAGGGTCCCACTTCCGCCACATTTATCATAATACAAATCTCTTTGGGAGTTTCTGTTAATTTGTGCGCAGATATGCGCCACGACCTAGGTATTGTGCTACACGTGTAAAAGTGTAAATACCTAATTGAATAATATTGGTATATTTTCAGTCATCAAAATAAAATTAAGACCTTCGGCTTTACTCCGTGACTGTACTAATAATGAAATTGGCCAGTGGGTCCAGTCGAAATGTGATTGGGTTAAGTGATCCCGCGGGTTTATTTCAAGTTGGTCCAGTTGACCAAAGATTCCTAGTACCAGATTAGCTTGTTAATTACTATTAATTAGCAATTAATTACAGACAATAGGTCACTATTTACATAAGTAATTGATCACTAATTACTGTCGAACATTCCTAGCATGCAGTTAGAACATAATTGATATTAATAATAATGGCTAACAATGCAGTTTAACCTTATAACGGTGATCAGAAAATACAAAAGATTTTTTTTTAAATCGAAGACTATTGTCTTCTACGGATTTCATTTGATTTGTGGAGCTAATCAAAAGAAATCAAGTGATCTCCAAAAAGATGAATGTTTTACTTTAACATTTCTATTTTACATATGAATGCAAACAAATAAGGTATAAAAAAGGAATACATTACTGGGTGCGTAGCAGTTCGGTGAATCCTACGCATCGTAGCGGACGTAGCTCGTAGCAATGAATTCGTAGCGTCAGCTACGTCGTAGCTATACAGTCTTAAATTACACAGGACACACAGTATGGATTATAATGTATTTATTTAATTAGGATAAACGAACAGTAGTATATTAAAAATAAACAGAAGTAACTTAAAATTTAACAAATAAACTACCCACTACATTTTCCCCAGATTACAACTTAAATTTTTACAAATAATTAATTAAAACTTTAAGGATAGGACAGGTATCCGTGAAAAAGTGGTCATTAAAAAAAACTGTTACAAACTTTACTGTTAAACTTTAATACATTCAATACTTTATTTGCATTCCACAATGTGTACTTAGGTGGTAACTTAAAATGATATGTGATCATTATGTACCCTGTCGGGCACAGCAAAATAGTAGAAGAGATGAAGTTTTGAAAGAAGACTTAGCTTTCAGTCTTCTGAACTAAATCTAATAGCCAAATAGTAGAAGAGATGAAGCTTTGAAAGACTTAGCTCTCAGTCTTCTGAACTAAATCTAATAGCAAAATAGTAGAAGAGATGAAGTTTTGAAAGAAGACTTAGCTTTCAGTCTTCTGAACTAAATCTAATAGCAAAATAGTAGAAGAGATGAAGTTTTGAAAGAAGACTTAGCTTTCAGTCTTCTGAACTAAATCTAATAGCAAAATAGTAGAAGAGATGAAGCTTTGACAGACTTAGCTTTTCATTCTTCTGAACTAAATCTAATCAATTAAGATTTTTTTACACATATAGTCTACTTTTTGGTTATCACTTATTTTTTTCATTTAAATATTCGTTTATACTTTAATAGCATTTTCTTATTAAAAACTACAACTAAAATATGGGCGTAAAAATAAATAGACAAAAGAAAAACACACGAGAGGTAATAAAACATTGAACCACAAATTTCCCAATAGCCCCGTACTCCGGTTTAAAAAAAGATCGACTACTAAAACCTGTAAATAAGTCCGCAATTTCGATGTCGACGCCGCATCGCCCATGTTCCCATTAGTAGGTACCAGGTTCCCACAGAGATGTGGTATCAACGGCCTGTACTTGTTTACCGAGTGCATTTTAGGGTTAAGGAAAAGTTTTAGGAGGAAAATACTTTTGTCAATAAGGGGGCCATAGTCTTGCCATGTTGGAATTGACGATACTTTTAATTGAATCCGTAGTTTAAATTATCGTTATCGTCGTTTTGGTTAGTTCAACCAAAATAATATAATAAACAGATATGAGTAAAAATACTGAACTTTGAACCAACATTTTTGTGTAGGTAAAATGCGGTCACAACTATAGTAAAAGTGAACTTTAGCAACAATGTAAAGGAACATTATTACAATTTACTTAGGCATTTCACTGTTACAGTTTCAATCACTTCTGTAAGTACCTACCTAATTTTCTTTATAATGAAATTATACATGCTAGTTTAAATAATGACAGTTAATTAACGCTCCTTTTTTAAATTTCATGAATTTTTAATTAAATAAAAAATAATTAAATTCATAACGTGCACACAGGCGGCACCCTTTGTCAATAACGCCGAGCAAAAACCACAAAATTAAAAATTAATTTGTGTATCACCATTTTGTACCACATGAGCACACAATTAACTGGAAGGCTACTTATTAAACCAGCCTAAAGTCACAGTCAGCCTCTCACCCTAGGGCGCACTAATGAATACCATTGTCAAAGCAACACCGCCTCATTTTCTATTCCCATTTTGACAGCCCTCACCCACCAACGTACCACAGAAAAAACACACCCGAGCATTTTTATTGACGAGCTGCGTGCGGACTTCATTTTCCGCGCAATATATTTTAATCTGTGTTACTTCGTAGGGACCAAAAGTTTTACAAGACCTTGTTAAAAGCGTGTCTTTGGTAATTTCGCTAAAAGGGGCCGGCTTGGGTCGAGTGTCACATCTATATGTTAATTGTGATTTCGTGCACCTTCGCCCATGGTAATAGAGGAGCACATGTATGGAATTAACCATGAAGGGACAAAGTAAATAGGCGTTCGTGTTTTCACGAATGAAGTGTTTTTTCTTTGGGCTCTTTCGAATTCAATTGGCGTACTTGTGATGAAAGTGGCTTGACTTACCAAAGAGTTGTTACATGTTTCGTCTGTGAGTAAAGTTGTATAAAATACATATTGTATTTATTTTATATTCTATCTGTTTTCTTTAGAAGCTAACTTTCCTTGTACGTACAATTTTGTTAGGTCTCTTACTGGAAAAGGTTTTATTATACCTTTAGGAGTTTAGCCTAACCTCATTTAAATATCCAGCTTTAGTTTGAAACTGACTTCATTTATTTTAAACTTAAGTTACAGAAAAAAAAGTTAAATTTTCTAACTCAAACAAATCTACCTTGCAGGGTACTTTTCCACCTCTCCTGTCAAAGTCGTAACGGCTCAAAGTGTCTATAAAAAGCGATATCAATAACTGTACTTATACTTGGTACTGAATAGACCGCAGCGCTGAGAGGGTTAGCGCACACTCTAATGAGAGCGAACGCGCGTTATTAATACTAATGGCAGTAATGGCCGGGCCTTGTGCAGTCAAGATACGGAATTATACGGAACTATTAAATACCGCCTGACTTTAAATCTTCTATGAACTAGGTTTTAAATGAATGAAATAGGTACTAGTGCCGATTTTCGTTTGTTTTTGTTTCATTCGGATTGGGTTTCTGAATAGAAACTATCATTTTGATTTCTTAATAGTAACAAAACAAAATGATAGAAACTGCAAATCATTAACAAGTGTACCGTATACGCGGTATAGTTATACCGACTTCTTAATTAAGTGGTCGGTAGGAAATGGAAAGTTAACTAAATTACAATCGAGCCCGATGTCTTAATGCAGAGTAAAGTCCTTTGCTCGTTAGGTATAATGAAGGAACAAGTAAGCTAATCACCTCCCGTAAATACATATTATACTAAGCTACTTACTTTATATTTTACTTAGCTAACTGTAACTCAGAGCAAGGAAAAGCATTGATTACAATGCCGAATTAAGGTATACATAGATCAATTGATCATGTCTGAAATATGTCATGCAATAATAAGCATGTAGCGGCATCAACATCGCCACATGCGAACTACGCGTCATACTGACGTCACGCAAAATCCTGCATCGCGCAAGCAGAGTTTACTGCACAACTAGTGTATGTACAACATCCCAACATCAACCGTCGGGCAGTTGCCCACCAGACACAACACCCGTCTGGTCTGAGGATCCTCCCTTTTCTATAGAGTGTGTGAGTGAACTTTACACCCTGTTCCTCATACTTCTAAAAGCACGTCTAGCCTAAATCTTACATAGACCTACGCAAACATCCTTCCGATTGGTAGCGTCGTACGTCGGGTCGTTTAGCTCTCTAAATCAAACAACAACAACAAGTACATTAGTCATGTCAATTAAGTTAGACAATAAATTACCAGAAATAATTAAAGAAGAACAAAAATTGAATATATTCACTAATAAATTAAAACAATTTCTAATAAATAAATGCTATTATAATATAAATGAATATTTCAATGACAAATTTTAAATTACTAAGAATCTTATAAAATAATTACAATATTTACTACAACAACTAAGTAGTCAAATAAAAGCCCTCTTCCTCTCTCCTACTTTTTGCTGTGCCTGACAGGGTCCACAATGATCATATTTGTAAAACCTACCACCTAAGTTCACTTGTGGAAGCAATAAATATATTGAGTATTGAGTATTAAATAGGGTTGAGCTAAACGATAACTGATTTATGAGTACCGTCTGTCAGGATAGATCATCTAAAGCTGGGTACTCACTTAGCAGTGTTGCATGTAACGTATCAGATACTGTATCAACCTGCAAGTGGGTACGGCTCGTCCGCGGTCCACCGCGTATCTAGCTACGAGCTGCCGGATCCGCCTTTGTGTTTGCAGTGATACCGCCACTCGGCGGGTCACTGCGAGCTTACAGCGCCCCACGCGCGAGCGGCTCGCAGCGGGCTCATGCCTACGTACTCACTTGATACCGTATCTGATACATTACAATATGCTACACTGCTAAGTGAGTACCCAGCTTAAGAGCTGTGATGGCTCTTTCCTCGAAAGGGTTTTCCAGATGTTGCCCTATATTGTGTAACTTTCATAATAGTTCTAACATTATGTATGGATTTGAAAAAGAAGTTCCAATAGCCATAACGATTAAGAAGTAAATTAACCTTTTTCTTGACGCATACTACAGGGTCAAATTAAATTAGCTAGCGAAACCCACAGTCGTGATGGGTATCGATATCTAAACACGAAAAAAAAAATGTCAATTTTCATGATTTTTTTGGGGTAAACGACTGCTGGTAATGTTGTTACTGGATGTATGAGTTCAGAAAATTTGTTTATTTTATCGTGTTTCGTTATCGATACCCGACACGTTTGTGAAGTTTTCACAAAAAAAAACTTCCAGCAAGCCGTAATCTCCCTCTCAAAGAGAGGATGCCTGTGTTCCAGTAGAGGACAACATTAAGATTAAATAAGCTGAACATCATTTTGGAGTCTTCTTAGCTAGCGTGCATCGTCGTTATGAGCTCAAACCAAATAATAATAATAATACCATTTGAGAGGAGAGGCCCATAGAAAAATACTTTAACCTAAACATAAATATTGTAACTTAAAAACTTGTGTTAATAAAAAGGCTTAAGGTTATGTTAGTAGCACTTCACTTTGCACTAGATTGTGCTGTCCTGTGGAACTTGTCCGCGGAAGCGACGGAACACCACGTCCTGCGACCAAAAGTCTTCTTCCATGACGAGGGGCAGATAACAGTTCGGAACACGCACGACTAACGCTTTGAAGTTGACGTTCCGGTGCGACTCCAGTAACTGCACCCTCGGCGTACGGTACGTCGTCTTTTGGCGCACGTACTCCACCAAAAAACAAATGCCATTAGGGGGAGCCTTTAAGCAGCACTGTCGAGATTAACTACGATATGACACGCCCCTCCACAATTCAAAACGTTTGAAAGTATTTATAAAGCGCCACCAAGACTCACAACGCATGTGTGCGTAATGAGACGGCCGCCAAACAAAAACAAATCACGGATTTGTTGCTCGACTTGTGGCGTCATTAATCGCTCATTATTATTAGTATGGCGCTGCACTGACGTACTCTATGAAAACGACATGTGCATTGTCTTGCGCGATCGGCTAGTTATGATTAGTTGACCAACAAATCTGGTAATAATTGAGATATTACGAATACTGATTGCACAAAAACTATGAATAAATTCGAAGATTACGAAGACGAATACTTACAACTACATATACTCGTAAACTCTTTCGTTAGGATTTGACTACACACAGTGAGACAGTAATTTGGAGGGGCGTGCCCTGTTATCGTAGTTTATATCTACCGTAAACTGTTATATTGCAACTAAAAGAAAGAAAATTTAAAACTCATATTAAAAGTAG
Source organism: Tiliacea aurago (assembly GCA_948098905.1). Classification (NCBI taxonomy): domain Eukaryota; kingdom Metazoa; phylum Arthropoda; class Insecta; order Lepidoptera; family Noctuidae; genus Tiliacea; species Tiliacea aurago. The sequence goes on along the minus strand of OX402586.1, from coordinate 19,894,904 downwards.
GATTATATCCAAGATAAGAAGGCTTGGAAACATGCTGGTCCAGCTCCATAGGACAATCTAGAGTCAAAAAAAAAAGAAATCAAACAGGTTGCTATTTTAATTGTATAATTTATTATTTTTATGACATTTATTTTAAATTCTGTGATTACCTTAACTCACACTGATAAGTATTATTATTTTTAAGAAAAAGATTTTTTTTTTTACTATGTAAATATGTGAGCACCATGTATCTTTCACATAATTAATTTATCTGTCATTGCTTCATTCTTAACTCTTTTTACCTATTGTGGTATAGTTATTTTATTCTAGGTGCATCGTCTTCACATATAATTGTATAATTAATGTACCTATAAAAAATATTGGAGTTTCTTGAAGGGGCGACTAGAATCAATTCTATTTTTTTTGTAAATATTGTCGTTCAAAAGTGCCTCCTATGTCCCTATTTGAAATAAATAATTTGACTTTGACTTTAGTAGAGTGAAGGAAAACATCGTGAAGAAACTGGCGTGACTGGGAGATATTTCTCGAGGATGTGAAGCCATTTCAGAGGCCCCATGGGCGGCATAAATACTCTGACACCAGCGCCAGCGAGGTAACACACTTGTAGAACTGGGTTTAATTTTTTTTTAATATTTGTTTATTTAACAGTTTATAAATCAACAAACAAGAAGAAAGTAACAGAAAAATACGTACAAAGTTGATACTTGATTCTATAGCAACCTCTTCCAGAATCTTGCGATAGGAAAGTAGACAAAGAGATGTAGACAACGTGTGTAAGAGTAGATACAGGTGCCAGTACGTGTGTGAGTGTGACCTGTGCCTATTTGAAATAAACAATTTGACTTTGACTTTATAAGCCGTAACCTCGTAAATCTATAAACACACTCATAAAATTACTCAGTCGTCTGTCCAGTGACAAGGGTCATGACATACGGACTTATATTGGTGATCCCAGTGTGGCTATTGTTACAATCTCTCAATATTCTTTTATATTTAATGTTATTTTGAACCTTCGCAACAGCTGAAATTGCATAAAGAGGAAACAATAGATCAGTGAGATTTCAGGAGTGTGATATGATTAAAAGAAAAAAGTTTTTTATTAGCTTCAATTGTACAAAACACTTAAATAAACACTATGCAGCGTAACAACTAAGAGAAAGAGTGTTTTCGATGAACTCTGGCACCCAGAGTAAGATTTAACTCGTGTTTAGCGTCCTCGCCTATAATTTGAACATATATAATACATCAGTAGTTGTAAGACGAGCACAGTATAATAATATTAAGATAACTATTTACTAGAAAATGTTATGTTATGATGTGGCTATTAATGTACCTAGATTATTGATAATATGAACTGATGTAGAATAGTTATGAACAATTGATAATTTAAATTTATTAGTTTTCCCAAAGTTGCGTTATGAAAAGTTACTTTTCATTATAAACAAGTTTTACTATTTAACAAACAGAAATATCGACAAAAGTGTTTCTTTGTTTCATTAATATTAATTGGGTAGGCATTTTACTTGTGAATTCAACATCACTTTTTTAAATAACACCAGTTATTTTGTCCACAGCATAGCTAAGCTAACACAAATACTTATCTAATAAAATTTGCCTCGTAATACAAAATTATTTCTCCCTGAACGATAAAATGAAAATTTCACCTTTTTCAAGATATTTCTCGAGCACGGAAATATCGTTCGTTGTTTTTAGCAAATTTTATAATTTCCCCCAACGCGTGGGTGAAAAGTCAACGACCCTAATACTCCCAGTTACTGTGCGACTTACAAACATTTATGCCAAATACTTTATAAGTACATTTAGTATAATTGGAACACTTACAGTTTACCACTTTTTGTTACATTTCTGTTTTTTTCACTTTGATCTTTTTTTTCTCAGTATTTTGCCCTTTTGACACGTTCTAGTATACTACATAGAAATGGCTTTAAATCAGTAAACGGAAGGGAAATATTATAAGAAACTGAAAACGGTTGTTTTAAGTAGGCGTGGATGCGATTAGGTTTTAGACTTTAATAATAATCGCATATTAGTAGACATACATAGGCGATTTTGGGCTATAGTGTGCTGAAAATAACGAGAAAGGAACACAAGCTAGATGTAAAAAATAATATGGTTAAGGCTGCGTTCAGAAGCCAGGGGCCCGCTCCACGCCCGCACCGAGCATAACCCGCGCCCGCCTCGCACCCGGCCCGAGCTCGCCCCGCGCCCACCCCGCGCCCGCCCCGCTCGCTTTGAAATTTGTTGTTTATAATTTGAATCTTATGACACATCAATAGATCGCAAATTGCATTTATCGATGTCAACCCGTACACGCCACGCGCCCGCTTCGCACCAGCCTCGCACCCGCCTTGCCCTCACCCCGCACATGCGCCGCACACGCGCTGCACACACCTTGTGCCCGCGATTCAGCTAGTGCCGTATTGACTGTTATCAAGGGCGTTTTTTGATTAAATAATAAGTAGTAAAAGCGGTTGCGAGGCGGGCGCGTGGTGTGCGCGGATTTTGCCCGTGGCGAACGCGGGTGCAAGGTGTGTCCAACGCGTGACCAGGGCGTGCGCGTGGTCGGCGCGGGTTATCTGAACACGGCCTAACTCCTCTCCTCTCCATCTAGGCGAAAAATGAAGCTTCGGTTATTTTGGTACTGAAATTGACTACTCACGGTACAAGGAAACATTTTAGAAAAAGGTAGGTAAATTTCTACAAAACGTTTCAATATCCTGTATCATCATCTGCTTTCTCAACTATATTGGGGTTGGCTTCCAGTCTAACCAGATGCAACTGAATACCAGTATTTTACATGGAGCGACTGCCTAACTGACCTCCTCAACCCAGTTACTGGGTAATACTATACCCATTACAGCCACCACATACACCACACCACTCCACAAGCACTAAAGAAATATTTCTGTTTAGATTATTCTACCAATTATTTAAATTATATTATTTTTCTTTATCTATGATGTACCGGCACAGCGTCCTATTAATTGTTTGCTGCACCGTACGACGTCATACGTCGGCGCCGGCTGTCGCTGAAAACCAGCGCTGGGGCTCTGTCTTGCATAGGGTCGCAGTATAATGCTGAGCGATAGCCGTTTTGCGTGGATGTGACGCATGTTTCCTCCAACCTTTTTTTTTTTAATTTTCTGTCTGTCATGTTTACCGCAAATAAACGTATTTTCTTTCTTTTCTTTCTTTCCATTGGTAAGACTTTCAATAAAATAAGAAGATGTAGTGACAATTTTTTTAAAGAGTATGCTTAGATGGTTTGGTCATGTTGAGAGGATGAATGAAAGGCGACTAACAAATGGTAGAAATGAGTGGAAACGCTGGGAGGGGACGCCCTAGAAGGACATAATAATATAGTGACCAATTTTTCTTTTCTTTTTTTTATTATTTATTAATTAAGGAACAAAACAGATTGTAAACAGAAACATCACAAAAACCTCAATAGGTTTGTCCGGATGTTAAAACACTTTTAAGCAATCTTAATACTAATGAAATACTCGTATTATAAATCTAAGGTTAAAACATAGTTTATAAAACATTGTGAAGTAGTTAGTAAATATTAACTAAAAAGTACAAAAACGACGACGGCGCGGGTCAAACAGTCCGTCGATGATACTACCAATTGAATGAAATTTAAACAGAATGATACTTTTAAGACTTCTAAATACCGGCGCGACTTGTCGCGCGACGCGACACGGCACAAAGGCCCCGCGTGTCGTGGGACGAGCGGTGCCTTTGTGTCGTGCCGGGATGTAGAAGCCTTTACAAAGAAATTCAAAGAAAAGTTTGTATTTATTTGGTGATGTTCTTCAGAAAGGTCAGGTGCGTAGTACTCGCAACCGGCGTGCGTGTATGACCAGATGTACGAACGTAAACGAAGGAAAAGGAGTATGTAAGGACCGTAGCAGGTGGCGTTCTATAGTTTCTTCCTACCCCCATGGGAAGAAGGCGTGAGTTTATATAAGTATACTCGTATGTATAATAAACAATTCCAATTTCCCATTTATATTAAACCAAGAAAAACACAGTTAGAAAACATTTGAGCCATCAATCTGTCAACGTCGTCAGGTGTGAAAACAAGGTTGAATCGATAACGACGCAGTTCCAAAACATCGTTAACAACAATGTTTGTGTTCGCCAGTTTTGTACCGAGTTCTATTTCGGTATCAGTATTGATGTGATTGAATGTATCGAGTGATGGAGTCGATTCGAACTTTCATGATAACGTGAAACTTTAGTTTAAGACTGCTCTCACGACAAAATCTTGAATAAAGCATGCAGATGAAACAACTTTTCGTCGACATTTACAGAGAAATTACATCTGAAAAATAATTGTTAGTAATAAAAAAAAAAAAAAAAAAAATATTCAATAATATAAGATACAACGTTTACAGTTTTCCTTAAATCTACGTCAAGTTCACGATAATTTGTGCCTGAACTAGGAAGTCCTGTGTTTCAGGCGATTGGAGGTAACTTTAGTTGACATAATAATCACATAGCTTAATAATATATTTGGTAACAAGGTATATAAAAAAAAATATAGTATCTTAACCTAGCTAACTAAAATAAAATAAAAATAAAAAATAACAATATGAACAATATTTACTTTAGCACAAGTAATAACTTCTCTGTATCTTCATAGGACATAGTTTGAAGAGCTTCCTTAAGGATTTTCTTGCAGTTACTGTGGTTTAAGGAGTAGATGTTTCCTTTTTCATTTAGCCTGTTATAGAGTAGCGGTCCGAGGTACATATAAAACTTGGCTGTGAAAGCATGTTTTGTACTTTTTTGAGGGCAAACTATACCTTTCCGTCTTTTTTTAGTAAAATCAGTGCTGTATGGAAGTGCTGCGTGTTGTTTTAGTACAGTGCTCATAATAAATAACTGTCAAACTGTTAGTACTTCACAAGATTTATACAGGAGGTTAGTGGGGAAAAGGAAAGGGCGGCAAGTAGCCACCTTGAGAATAGCTCTTTGAGCTCTTTCAATGGGCAATAACAGACCTTTACTCATCCCACCCCATGAGGTAATACAGTAAGTCAGAATTGACTGACAAAGAGCAAAATATACTTGCCTCAGCATTTTTGGATCTGTAATAAATCTTAACTTTTTGAATACGAATATCAGCTTACGAATTCTATTATTTAGAGCTTCCATATGTGGTTTAAAGGAAAGGGTTTCATCTATTATAATACCTAGGTATTTTATTTTATCAGTCTTTTTAATATTGGGACACTTACACCTGTCATCTGCTGGTTCTGGGCAACAATGAGCATGCAACGCTGTGGGGATATTCGATATATGCTTGCGCATCGAAAACTTAATGTATTTTGTCTTTTCTGCATTTAGAGTTAGTAAGTTATTTTTAAGCCATTTATTTACAATATTAAATCCGTGTTGCGCAAGATTGTAGACTTCGTTTTCTGAGTCAGCCGAAAAAAGTAAAGCAGTGTCATCAGCGTAAGCTATGATAGTGCCATGCTCTAGCTTTAGATTGCAAAGGTCATTTATGTAGATCAAAAACAAAGTGGGCCCTAGAACACTTCCTTCATACATATCATGTAATCTACATGATATGATACATAATTTGGTTTAGCGATAAATTTTCTATCCAAAACGAAACCATTTTACTCCTTAATTTTTTATCAAAAGATTATAAGAAAAATATCTACTGGTTTACAATACAAAGGAAAAAGATTTAATTTTGTTATTAAAAAAAAATATATATGTATTATTTTTATTATAATAAATTAAAAATGTGTCCGATGCGGATAGCGGAGTAGCGCAGAGATGGGTAGTTAGCTCCGCCCAAATTCTCAAGGACATTGGTGTGTGTAAAGCCTTAAAGGCTCGTGCAGACCGGCGCGATATTGCAGGCGCGACAAGCAGCGCGACACTTTTCATGAAGTTTTCATAGAAATTGATCTACTAGTGTCGCGTCGCGCCTGTCTGTGGGAGCCTTTAGTTGAGATCTAAAATGTGTCGGTATTGAGCCAAAATCTTTTCTTTTTATTTCTTTGACAGTCGTTATCAATAGTCAGTCAAGTCCGGAAGTCTGTAAAGCAGTCTTACCAAGGGGTGCCAATCATGTTACCCAGTGTGTAACTGGTTGTGGAGATCAGATAGGATTGCTTAATCAATCAATCAATCTTTATTTGTGAACTTAGGTATTACAATAAAGGTCTTATGTATGCATTTTAGTCGAGCTCTATGTCCTACCAATGAAATTGGTATAAAAATATATTCGTTTTTTTTGTATTATAACTGAATCTACACAATCCAAAGTCACGTTCGAATAAATAATGTCATTTAAATTAATAAATAATTAATCAATTATTTTTACATGCACGTCAATGGTAAATTATATTAAAAGGCTGAGGTGGAGACCGCGTATCGGCAAACGTAAGGTAGGACGTCCTCAGGCCAGGTGGAGCGACGACCTTTGCAGGGTGGCTGGTGGCAGCTGGATGAGAGTTGCCGAGAATTGAGCTGAATGGCGTGCAATTGGAGAGACCTATGTCCAGCTGTGGACTGCTATGTGCTGATGATGATGATGATGATTAAAAGGCTAGTAATGTCATATTTCATCATATTAGGTAGACGCTTCATGTAAAATACTGGGAGACAGCTGCATACAGTGAGACTGGAAGCCGACCCTATTATAGTTTGGAAAAGGCAGATAACATTTTTAATGTAAAGTCTGAACCATGTCTATTTAGCATAGACCTACTCGTATTTGTCAAAGCTACACCACAATCTCCATTTCGATATTTGCCATCAAGAGCCCAGTGACTGAGAACTGAATTAGGCAATATAACTATGATGAAAGTATTTATTTCCGCAACTGGAAGCTCTTAGTCTACCTAACCCTATGTCTTGCATTTGTGGACTATGAGAAGGCTTTTGACTCTATCGAAACCTGGTCTTTTTGGAGTCTCTGCAGCGATGGCAAGTCGACTGGCGATACATCCAAGTGCTGAGATGTCTTTATGACAACGCGACTATGACCGTCCAAACTCAGGATCGGCGAATTGAGCATATCCCCCTGCGTCGAGGGGTGAGCCAAGGGGACGTAATTTTCCCAAAATTGTTCTCTAACGCATTGGAGGATGTGTTTAAGACGCTAAACTGGGTAGGACGGGGCATCAACATCAACGGTGAGTACATCTCACACTTGAGATTTGCAGATGACATCGTCATAATGGCTGAATCGCTGCGTGACTTGCAGCAGATGCTGGACGGCCTAGTTGATGCTTCTGTACGCATTGGTCTCCGGATGAACTTGGACAAAACCAAGGTTATGTTCAACGAACACGTCACTCCGGGACCGATTGCTGTTAATGGCGGTGCTCTCGAGGTTGTTCGAGAATACGTTTACCTCGGGCAAACTTTGCAATTTGGTAAAAACAACTTTGAGAGGTTAACAGAAGAATTCAGCTGGGCTGGGCAGCATTTGGGAAGCTTCGTCGAGTCTTCTCGTCGCGTATTCCACAGAGCCTAAAGACGAAGGTCTTCAATCAGTGCGTCCTACCTGTTATGACTTACGGAGCCGAAACGTGGACACTCACGGTACGGCTGGTCCATAAATTCAAGGTCGCTCAGCGAGCTATGGAACGGGCTATGCTTGGAGTCTTTCTGAGGGATCGAATCCGGAACGAAGTGATCCGGCAGAGAACCAAAGTTGTCGACATAACCCACAGAAGTGAAGTGAAGTGGCAATGGGCCGGCCATATTAGCCGTAGAACCGATGACCGTTGGGGTAGACGTGTTCTTGAGTGGAGACCGCGAATTGGCAAACATATGGTAGGACGCCCTCAGGCTAGGTGGAGCGACGATCTTCGCAGGGTGGCTGGTGGCAGCTAGATGAGAGTTGCCGAGAATCGAGCTGAATGGCGTGCAATTGGAGAGGCCTATGTCCAGCAGTGGACTGCTATGGGCTGATGATGATGAAGGTCTTAGTCTTCATCTCACCTGATGATAATTCCCAAGTTGGAAACCAGCTCCACCCGGAATCCTCAACCGCAGAGTAACTGGGGGTCTACTCCGAAGCGTTAATCCGAAGTATCGGCCGAATTTTCAGCCGTTTTATAACTTCCATAGTTTCCTTTTATGATGAAGCGGATTTAAACTCTAAAGTCTATAAGTTACAAGGAGAACGAGCAAAATCTGCCAATCAAGGAACTCTGTTGCCTTAGCGACGCAATATGTGTCTTGGCTTTACCTAGGACCTTAACATTATAATGCTTTTAGAAATTCCACGAAAACGGCTTTCCCTGTTACGTTGATCTGATCAAAATTGTTGGTTTATTTATCGGCTGTAGCGAGATTTTATACCGTCTTATAAAAATTGTTTTTAATTTAATAAGTTCTTTGAACAAGACTTAATCTTTGACAGAGTTGCCCTATCAAAGACGTTTTTCTGTATCGTAACTAAATAATTATAAATATAAAGCTTTGATGTTTTTGTTGAGAAAAACTTAATAAAACTGACTAGGCTAGAAAAAAAAATGGATTCAGTAACTGTTATTTGCTAAATAATATATTTATTTATTTGCTAACATGTAAAACACTGGTTAGTAGGCTTGCATTATAATTTAATGACACAGTATTAAGACATGCACCCGGGCATGTAAGGGCATTGCAATATTTTTATATCGAATTACTATTATTTATATATTATAAATTAAATAAAGTTATTAAATTACATACGTCATTATTAGAGATCGGATATTCGGCCTTTTGCCTAAAGTACGTTTTTTTTCCCGGCAAAGGATACCAAGTATGGAAACGGCTTCTTAAAATATATTTTTATTCCGGGATCGCGAGGTTTCAGTAATAACAGTGTGTAGGTAAACAATTTTGCATTCCTAAGTATAACAAATATTTCTTATCTATTTATAACTAGGCAACAATTTTGTGGAAAATATAACACTTTTAAAAAACACTATTAATATGTCTTCAAAACCGTTTATTCTAAAATGAACTATATTTATTCGGGGATCCACAGTACAAAAGAGTAGTTCTTAAAAATACCTCAGTCCTGGAAGCCGACACTTTTGCCCGTACCGAAGCGCACTCCATACTAGATAACTCTCAAACTTTAGGTGATCTCATATGCCTCCGAATATCCGATGTCTAGTTATTATATATATAATAAAGTTACATTTAATAAAGTTATTGATTCTAATTATTGCAATTTATTACAATACAATAAACATTAATCAATAATTTATTACATCTTATTTTAAAATAAATCATTAATAACAATTAATTCGTTCATTTTAGTCTTATACGTCACACATTTACGTCTAGCATATTTAATAATATGCTTGACGTAACTGTGTGATGTTAAAATAAGCTTTCGTTTCTCTTTCAATCCGATAAATACGTGTCTTTAGATTCTTAAGTAGGCACCAGTAACCTGCATAAACTGTGGATACTAGATACTCCAAAAAAACAGCACCACAATATTTGGCCTAAATGGGTACCCAGATAAATAGACCGCAAAACATTTTATCGCCGAAATCCCCGTACCATTGGGATTGATGATTAACCTTTTTTATGTATTCACCAATAAATAAGGCCTCAGTAAGTGCCTAGTTAGAGACCCCGAGGGATTTGAAATAATAGGAACGATTTACAGATATAAATAAGCGGATACAAAATAATTGGCTTTTTGGCTTTTCTGAAACTGCTGTTCATTTTTTATATGTAATCTCATCCGGTGCGTTTGGCAAGAATTATTTCTAATTTCTGTAATCTTAATCGTTGAGATTTTGCAGTCAGCGGTTTTGCGAAGAATATAATGAGTGTGTTTATTATTCAATTGAGTTTTTATATGTTTAATTTGCTTGAAAGGTTTGCTAGTACTGCGGAGCGTTCTGTATCTTCTGGCTGTGGGTAAGTGGGATTCAGGTCGACGATGGTAGTGTATGAAACACTACCATCGTCGAACATAGGCACTTTGTTCGACGACACTACTTTTCGCCACACTGCTTCTCTGCGACTAGGAGCTCCTTGTTATTCTCCTCATCGTTGTCACTGAAGCGAAGTTGTCTTCAGCCTCGGACACCACGGCCTATCCTTTGATATTGATAGATTATAAACTACCCAAAATGAATGCGTTATATTGTGAGTTCACAACTTGACGATAGTTTATAATATCGTTAGATAGATTATTAATTAACACTGTGCTCGGTGCTTACAATCTGACGGTGACAGATACATTACCAGTCGACAGCAATGCTGAGGAATTTTGCGACGCCATCGAAAGTATAGTTTATATTAATAAACGCCATAGTTTATAGTATTTTTTTTAATTAACTTAGGATGTCGCGGGGGGGGAGTCAAACACCTCACTCCCCTCGCTTGACCTGACGGATTCCACAGAGGCAGGCCGGCACCAGTCAGGGGCTGCGTTGAAGAGTGCTTAAGTGCCCCCGTAGCCTCTGGTGCAAATGTGCGAGGGAACTCGGGGTGGTTTTAATCAGTAGAAGTCTGACAGGCCCCTCCGTCCGCCCCAGGGCGGAGAACATACACAAGGATTTCCACCCCATTACCACAAAAAAGGGATATTATATTTTTGTTTTAATAGTTAGTTAGTTAATTTAGTATAAGAAGTTTATCCAGTGTACACTATTTAGAGGCATGATGAACACGGTTTAAGTTCACTCATACTCTATAAAAAAGGGAGAATCCTCCGACCAGGTGGGTGTTATGTCTGGTGGGCAACTGCCCGACGGTTGATGTCGGGATGTTGTATATATGCTAGTCGCGCGGTAAACTCTGCTTGCGCGATGCAGGATTTTGGGTGACGTCAGTATGATTTTGGGTGACGTCAGTACGCTGCTACAATTATTTTTATACTCTTTAATAAATTTATTCTCCATTGAGATTTTCGCATTATTTATTTATTTAAACTTCTCGCACACAATAAGGTACAAAGGCGGAATTAATGCCTTAGGCATTCTCTACCAGTCAACCAAGGGTGGTGAAGAGATAAGATGGCGGGTGCTCTGATGGAGAGAAAATAATAATATTAAAAAATATTAAATTCTAACCTATTTATATTACTATTAATAAAATAGGTGCTCAAGTACATAAATAGATTATAAACTTATAATACATATACATACGTACATATACACTATAACATATCCCTATATATTATATATATATATATATAAATATAATACATACAAATTCAAGGAAAGGAGGTAATTGAGATGACTCTACGCTATTTGTTTTGTAAATAACTCTGCAATTTCCGCTTAAATGCATACCGACTGGTGGCCGTCCTGATATCATGAGGAAGCGCATTCCAGAGAAGAATGGACTGAATATGATGGAAGAATGAACAAAGTCAGAAGTATGAGAAGGACAGAGTAGAAGAAGATTGTTGGAAGAACGCAGGTTTTTAGCGTGTGAAGAACATAGATACTGGAAGTGAGACATAAGATAAGAAGGAGGGCTGGGAGAGTTGAGAAGGGAGAAAAATGAGGTCAAAGCGCGCAAACTTCTTCTCTGGCGAATGGACATCCATTTGAGCTCAGTCCTGTAACTCGACACATGGTCATATTTTCTTAGATTAAATATGAACCGGATACCATTATTGAGTAGTCTGTCGAGCTTATCCAGCAAAACCGCATTCAAGTCAAAGTAGCACACGTCACCATAGTCGATGATAGGGAAAATCAAAGTCTGCACAAGCATAGTCTTCGTCTTAGCGGGCAAAAACCTTCTCAGACGATACAGGGATCGCAGAGTACCATTGACCCTTTGACTAACACTAGAAACCTGGCGTTGCCAGCCCAGCGTTGTGTCAAGATGCAAACCGAGATCTTTCACTGTAGGAGTAATGGGTATGACGGTACCATTAAAAATAAGAGGAGGAAGAGAGCTGAGTGCCACCCTACTCATCATGTGCGAGCTTCCAATTACAATGGCCTGTCACTTTGAGGGGTTTACTGACACCCCAAAACTATCAGACCACTTTTTGATAGAGTCTAAGTCTCGGTTTACATCTGCTATAGCGTCCGATAAACTCTCCACCCGCTCAGCCGCATACAACTGAAGATCATCAGCATAAAGATGATACGAACATCGAAGACAGAGAGTTATAAAATTAATGAAGATGGAGAATAACAATGGAGAAAGAATACCGCCTTGTGGAACACCAGCATCCAGGTCGCGCCGACTCGATGAGCTCTCATCAACGCGAACCGATTGCCGACGTCCCCGAAGATAAGAAGAGAACCATTCCAGGGCCTCGGGCGAAACCATAAGATGAGAGAGGATAGAAAGGAGAATATCATGGCTGACAGCATTAAAGGCATTGGAGAAATCAATTAATACCAAAACGGTAACCTTGGTATCCTCCATTGCTTCTCTAATGTCGGCAGTCACTTTAAGGAGAGCGGAGGCTGTACTGTGCCCAGGCCTGAATCCAGACTGGAAAGAGCTAACAAGGTTGTTCTCGTGGACAAACCCTATAAACTGCTTGTGTACGCAGGCCTCAAGCACTTTGGACAGGAATGGGAGAATGGAAATAGGTCGAAAGTGGCTGGGTAGAGAGGGATTTGAAATCTTTGGAAGTGGGCGGACAAAAGCCATACGCCACAGGGATGGGAAAAGTCCAGAATCAAGAGAAAAGTTGATGATGTGGGTAATCGGAGGGGTTTCATTTACAAAATTGAAAATTCATAGTAGGCAGCTGCCGAGCTTCGCGTTTCTTGAATTAGTTTATCTAATAAGTTTAAGTTCATCTATTTTCTTATGTAATTATGCATCTAATCAATTTTTATCACTTCAGAGGCAGAATTTTAATACAATGATTTTTTTTAAGTTTACTTTGCTTTGTACATACATATAGACAAAGTAAATAAAAAAGAGTGTGTTAAAAATAATATAACCTGTTCAGTGGTTCCCCCAGCATACTTCAGCTGTCATATAAAACTTCAATTAAATTAAATATAATAGCAGAACACGTAAGAGCAGGCACTACTTGAAATAATAGAACTTGAATAACAAGTGGTACTCCAATGAGACAACGCTTTAGTTCAAGCCTCCACATCTATTTATAGGATTTTTTTTTCTGCTCTTCAGAAAACCGCAAAAAAATGACTATACAAAAAGATAGGTTCATCAGTTTAGAATATGCCAATGCCTACAAACAAAAAATTTATTCACCGAAAAATGCACCCTTTTTTGTTCTAAAACCCTCAGTCTTTAAAACGCTTTAAAAAAAAATTCTGCACTGATAAAGCATTTTAAATTGAATTTCGTTCTATAAATCAGTTGTAACAGATAATATGCCGTTCTGATTTGAATAACTAAAAATACCTACAGTACACGGAACCGATTAGAAGGTTCATGCGTGCTCTACAATCGCGGCGTGAACACCCACGAAAGCCGTGAAACACGAAAGTAGATGGTTTCGCGCCTTTGCGTTCGCGCCTTAGCGTTCGCGCCTCGCGCCGTTCCCCGATTGGTGTCAGTTTTTTGTACCTCGACAAAGGGTTCGCGCTACGTTCACGGCGCGTGAACGCGAACGCATTTACTCGCAGCTTTTCGCAGTAGCGCACGAGTCGCAGTCGGGAGTGGTCTTCCGTGATTTTTTTATAAAAAAATTTGAAAACAATAAATTATTCATTTATCTGCTCCTATTGTGATGGATTTCCATCATCGACCATCTTCTCTTTCTCCATCTCTTTTTTATTTGTTTGTTATTTTTAATACAGGAATTTCTCGGTCCTGGGGTCAATTTCCGGGTCGGGCAAAGTGATAATGCTTATTTTTACCAATACCAGTATTGGTCAGTAGCAGCCTGGAGTCTGGATTGTGCCAGGTTAATGGCAATAGGCTCGGCCCCTATTAAATGGGACTTAAACATAACTGGCGAAATGTGGGTGTACCATAGGTACACCTCTGCCCAACCCTTCGGGGCTTACAGGTGTGATGTTAAGTTATGTTGTGTTATTTTTAATATCAAGATGCTTGTAGTACGCGAAACTTAGTGAGAGTGGAGGGACACGTTTTTACGCGAAGTTCAAGGCGCGAAACGAGGCGTTAATTCACAGCAAGATTCGAGCGTGAGTGTAGAGCGCGCATTACAACCTTAACCATGAATCAAAAGTGCTCTACAGAACAAAGGTAACCTCAGACACGTGCTAATACCTCCTTCCACGTCCTTTCAAACTCGCCATAGATAATTATATGGACAAAATACCGACTCGTCGACAGCTAACACCTCAAGACATCAATCACTCATTCATACAGCGAACTAAATAGACACGGCAGTGCCTTCATGAAGAACACAACCTTATTTCAACCCTGAACCTCTACTCGGCGAATCTGATACCTTATTGCGTAGTCTTAAGGTTTAAGTTATAAAATTAGCGGTTTTTCAGCGGTAAATAGAAGTTTGCAGAACTGTTTAGAAAGTTTTTCGGGTGTAGAAAGGGACTTTGAAAAATATTTCCTTAGTATATAAATGGGGAAATGGATTGTATAAAGATTATGTATATTTCTTAAAGATAACTTAATGGATGGCCTAGAGATGGTTCGAAACTGGGAAATCGACTTTACCATGTTTGTGTGTCCTTCAATATATATATTTTGGACTTCGAGGAATATGCTAAAATCTTGTGAAATAAAATAAATCATAATAACTGAAAATCAGTTTGTCATTATAGGATGGTAACTTCGTGTAATATTACGATTCTTTTACGCCTAAACTTACGAATATTTCACAAATTTTGCGTGCAGGTAGAAATTACAGAACGCAAAGCAGGTACCACCTAATTCAATTACATTGTTACTCCCTGTTCAAACATAATTATACAACAGTATTTTTAGTATAATATGCGAAACCTGAATATAGTTTGTTCAGAATAAGGAACTCAATCGATTTCAATAATTTTTACACCATGTTATATTTTTTCCCAAAAATATTTAAGTGTCATGGAAAATGTTATCACCATTTAATTACTTACAATACAATCCCCGTACGGTTAGGTACCTACTGCCAAATTATTATCAATGAGCGCAAGACGACCCTGGAGGCGCGGGGGCGCCGCGCCGTTAGTTTGTGTTGTTGTGTGTGTGTTGCACGTGTGCATGTTGCACGCATGTTTTTGCACGGACAACCCGGTAACATAACAACCTTATAACTTTGTGATTTTTCATGATACAGTTTTGTGTGCATAGATTCTATACATAAAAATACTAGACACGTGTTTCGGGTTTCGCTTAAACGAAAACTAATATTGTATACACATTCACAAAAATATCAAAACAAATAAACCAACACATGAAATAAAATTTATGAAACACACAATTACTTACATCGATGTATTCAGGATATCATTAGTAAAGAACAATTGTTTCCATTAAACCACTTCTCCTACTTAATTTTCATTCAACATGCATTCAGAGCCAACGTTCATTGTTTATTTACCGTCATTAGTTGTTCTGCTTGCTTATTAGGAAGTGTTACGAGTTGGTACCTACCAATTACGACAGGAAATGCTCTAATAGGTAATTAGGTGTCAAGGATTGGGACGCAGTTCGTTTGTGTTTTTGTTATGCCCGTATCTAAGCATCATTATATTAATACCCTTTTTTACGAAAATTACGCTGACTGAGGGATATGAAATTTGGCATAGTTAAAATTTATATGGAGGATGAGTGCAGACCGATAATATTTGTGTATACAATATATCCCGGAATGAACGCACAACCTCTTAAGCGGTCATTGTACTCATCATTATGAACAACTTTTACTATGGGACCGAAATCGCGAAAAAAAAAATCTGCTGTTCCCTACATTTTGAGTTCCTAAATAACACTAATATTATAAAGGCGAAAGTTTGTGAGTGTGTGTGTTTGTTCTTCACGCTCAAACGGCTGGATCAATTTTGATAAAATTTTGTATGGAGGTAGCTGACACACTGAATTAACATATAGGCTACTTTTTATCCCGTTATTCTTACGGGATCGAGACCTATGCGGCTGAAACCCAAATCAAATCATTTATTGGTTTGCAAACATGAGTAATTAAGTACATAGGTAGATAAATAAATAGATGTTTTATTATGATGATGAGAAAGACCCCGGTATACACGTGCTTCCTTGATTTATCCAAGGCCTTTGACCTCGTCTCGTACGATATCCTCTGGGAGAAGCTGGAGAGCACGGACATGCCGTGGGAGCTCATCAGCATACTCCGGTACTGGTACAGGCACCAGGTCAATAGTGTCTGGTGGGCGGGTGCAATGTCGGAATCTTATGTTAACGAATGTGGCGTAAGGCAAGGCGGCCTGTCCTCGCCTACATTGTTCAACCTCTATATGAACGAACTGATCGTCGCGCTCAGCAGTCAACATGTCGGATGCTATGTAGACGGAGTTGGTGTCAACAATTTGAGTTATGCGGACGACATGGTGCTGCTGAGCGCGTCGATCTGTGGGTTGAGGAGGCTACTCAGTACGTGCACGGAATACGCGCGTTGTCATGGGTTGAAATATAATGGGAAGAAAAGCCAATACATGGTGTTTCAGGCCATCGGTGTGTCGAGCCCTATGAAAATACCAGCATCTTGATGGCATTCCAATAGACCGAGTCGACCAATTTAAATATCTAGGGCATCTACTCACCGAGGACCTGAAAGACCATGCTGACATGCAGCGGGAGCGGAAGGTGCTGTCGGTGCGAGCCAACATGATAGCCCGCAGGTTTTCACGTTGTTCTGCTAGTGTGAAGGTCACGCTTTTTAGAGCGTACTGCACATCACTGTACACGAGCAGCCTGTGGGTTAACTATACTGAAAGGGCATACAGTGCCCTCCGTGTCCAGTACAACAACGCGTTCCGGGCGGTGTTGGGGCTGACCCGTTTCTGTAGCGCATCAGGGATGTTCGCGATGGCGCGCACTGACTGTTTCTACGCTTCTATGCGCAAGCGGTGTGCTTCCCTGGTGCGCCGGGTGCGGGCCAGCCCCCATACTATCCTGGCAATGATCGCCGACAGGCTGGACTGCCCTTATGTCTGGCATAGCTGTGGCAGGCATGTTGCTGTTCCGATGCCGGTTAGAAAATTTTAATTGATTATTGTGTTTTGTTTTAATTTTGTTTTCTGCGACCAGTAATGTGATTAGTAATTGCTTGTATTTGTATTTAATTGTTATGCCTAATAGTTAGTATGAGTCTATTGTTACTTGATAATGAATAAATAATAATAATAATTATAATAGTCCTCCATGTTCTACCGTCACATGGGCATGCAAATCATATAATAGTATTAGTTAACAATTAGGAAAAAAATTAAAAAATAAATAATAATAATATTCAGCTACACCCGGTTACACTGGAAGCCGACCCCAACAAAGTTGAGGCTAGGCAGATGATGATGATGAATTAGGAAAATAAAATAATACAGAATACAAATTAAATGTCAAATCGTTTGAATTACAGTAAAAAGTCTCTCGTCTGTGTGGTGCCGGACGTAAAAAATAGCGTCTGTGTGGTGCTGGACGTAAAGAATAGCACTCCCCTATTTCTTCCCGTGGGTGTCGTAAAAGGCGACTAAGGGACTTACTAGAGAATGGGCAGCAGCGTTCTCTATGCATTTTAACACCCTACTGCAACGACCATATTATGGTCGTTGCTCTACTGCGATCGCCAACCCGCCTGCCAAGCGTGGCGATTATGGCAAGCCCCCCTTTGGGGGAGGCCTATGTCCAGCAGTGGACGTCTTTCGGCTGAAATGATGATGACATTAAAAATGTCATAATAATACAAAAATCTCAAATCTCAACAAGGTTACAGTAATAAAAAAATAAAAATTCAAATAAAATAATTTAAGCATGTCAATCAGTCGGTGATTACCGACTGATTGACATGCTTAAATTATTTTAAATAAAAATTTGATAATAACAAGTGTAATAGCTTTTTTCTTTAATTTGAATTTTTATTTTTTAAATAAAAATTCAATAATAACAAGTGTAATAGCTTTTCTTCAATTAATATCTCGTTTAGTGCCCTTTTAAATTTGAATACAGTCATAGTTTTAATAATATTAGATACTTGTCGTCAACAACAACAAGACTGAATTAGTACTTTCCTAACAAAGTCAAATAAAAGTAGGTAATTCTTCTAAATCCATATTGCCAGTCGCAATTTTTCAATTCAATTAAACCCTTTGTTTTCAGTCGGTCTACGAAACTCGTTGGGAGCTACTGTTTCGTTCTCAATAGTCTATTCGAAGGGATTCTCCAGTAAATGAGTTTCTTTTACAAGTACCCATAAAATGTTTCTCACACTGAAAATAAGGTAGTTACTTTACACCGTAGATTGCTTTCAAACGGTGATGGCCTAATAATACTGTATTGGGTCTACGAACTTGGAAAGTTTGTGTTTTTAAGTAAGGGACTTTTTTCGCATGTTCTTTTGAATGGAATCTTGTTAAATAAAGAAAAGAAAACAAAGAAAAATAAAAGAAAGAAAAGAAAGGAAAGAAAGAAAAGAAAAGAAAGAAAAGAAAGAAGAGAAAGAAAGGAAAGAAAAGAAAGAAATAAATTTGTTAGACATAAACAAACAAAAAATGAAATATTATAAAATATTAAATTATTTTAGTTATTGTGCATACATGAGATGTCACTCATAGAAAAACAAAACAAAAAAAGATGTAAAATCTTTCAAATACAGAATAATAAAAATTAAATATAAAAAGATGTTTTATACCTTCTTGTTGGCTCTAACAAAAAGAAAGAAAAGAAAGAAAGAAAATACATTTATTTAGCACATACTAAAAGCAGATACAGGACTTACACCGACAACCGTATTTGGTATTGGTAAGACGGGCTGGTGTCAGCTACTCCACGTCAAATCGCTTAGTTTGCGTACGAGTGGGAAAATCGGTCATTCGACCCACCCTAGCTCCTCAAGGAAGGATGGCAACGCCTTGGACGACCGTGTTACACTTAGATTATATTTATCGTGTAATAGAATCCGTGGATTATTCCAAAAATCCCCACCCACAAATCCCCACTGGTGGGGATTGTTACTTTTTTTTTCAAAAATCCCCTCTAAGATTCGTTTACCTTTAACCAGCCTATGGTATATGCTAATATTGGATAGCTCGTACCGACACCAAGTAAAAATAAGTTTATCTACTGGATCAGACTGACAAAATTGTCTATTTCCCTTTTATGATAAAGTGGATTTGGATATAGAAGAATACCAAAGTGTACCTTTTTCAATATTATACAGCGTGCCGCTTTAATGGCGAGATTAATTTAATACACCTTTATGGTTTCTTCTTTATAAGAAGATATTAAAGTGTCATAAAACGTTATTATTTATTAATTTATTAACAATTTTCTAAAATAGCAATTTTGGAGCAACCTGTTCTTAAATAACTGTAGCGCAGAGGTAATTTGCCAGGGTCACTGATCATAACAACGTGCATCTCATCAATAAAATTAAAAAGAATAACGTGCCAAGAGTAGGCTAATTGAAGGAAAGAGAGAGCTTTATTATTTAGTTTGTATGACAATTTAAATTTTTCAATGTACGAATTATTTTATCTTATTATTACAGCAGTGGTGATGGTGGTGGGTGATGATATTTTTTTATGACTACGGGCCACTAGACATACCCGTGTGTTAAATTAATGTCGCCATTGTGGCAGCACGTTGTAGGTATAAGTGTAGTCAATTATACGTCAAACAACGGTAACTGAAATACCCTGAAAGCGTCTTTATTTCGTGGCAGTAACGCTTTTGGTAATTCAAGTTTTACTAATGACGTACGGCTAAATGTCATTATAAATAACTTAAGTTTTTGAAAGTCAGAAATTGAACATCAAAAATCTCTACAGCCTATATTTAAAAATTCACCACAGCACAAGAATCACAGAAAAAATATACTCGTATCGTGCACAAATCCACACTATCAGACTCCACGCTCCATTTCATCGAGCCCGTTTACACGCTACGATATCTTACCGAACACGTACGGATCACACGCGGAACGAATACGTGACGGATACGAGAAGCGGTGACCGATTTTCGATGAGACATTGTCGAGCGCGTGACTATTTTTCAATCGAGCATTTTCAGAATAGTGAATGGAGTGAATTGTTGGGAGGTAGTTTAAATTTTCAGGCAGAGGGATTTTTTGTGAGGGAATTCGATTTAAAAGCATAAGTTCGACCTCATGTTAACTGGGTCATTTTCTAGATCGTTTACAGTTCCTGGTATCGGTTGTTTGTTTTGCAAGACCGTTGACCGTTTGTTAGATCTTTCCAACAAAAAAGCTAGTTCCTTAGCGACGACGGTAAAGGGCACCGTGTTGACATTTTATTTGCAGGGATCCAGGGAGTTAAATAACTGAGCACGCCACAATTGTGGCGATAAGTCCTCCTCTTTGAAGAGTGGCTAGAGAGGCGCTACGGCGTCCTCACCTTCCGCCTGACGCAGATCCTCACCGGACACGGTTGTTTCGGGAGGTTCCTATTCAGGATAAGGCAGGAGGAAACGTCCGGATGTTACCATTGTGTGGATCGCCTGGAAGACATGGTGGAGGTCTGCCCGGCTTGGGGGGAGCACCGCTGTGTCCTCGCGGAGGTGATTGGAGGCGGCGATCTCTCGCGTCCGGCCCTGGTTTAGGGCATGGTTCAGAGCGAGAGTGCATGGGAGGCCATCACCTCTTACTGCGAAGCAGTAATGCTCGCGAAAGAGGAGGCGAAACGCGTGAGAGAAAGGCAAAATTCGCGCCCTCACGCCCCTAGTCGCGGCAGGAGACGCCCTGGGCGTCGGGAATCACAGGCCGATTCCCGGCTACCGTAGGCGTGGGCTTGCGGACGGTGAGTGATAGGTAGCTCGCCGTTCGATAGGGACCAGGCCTGGGTCAACGGCGCGTTGTGTTCCACGCGCGCTTCTTAGACATGTCAGCACAAACGTGACGGGGTCCATTAGGGCTAATGCCTGCAAGAATTGCGGGTTTGTCAGAAAGGGATATCGTGGCCCTGGCACACAGGCAACTGAAGGAACATGGGTGGGTTTTACTCAGTAAAAGTCTGACACGCCCTCCCGCTGCACCCAGAGCGGGAGAAGTTGTTTGATAATTGCCCCCCTAAATAAAAAAGGAAGTTAAATAACAGCTTTTCACTTACGCCCAGTTTTGAGGCGCCTATAATTTCTTCCATGAGTTGTTGTACGTCAACTGTTTACATACACACGTTTACGCACATTGCATGGTAATTCGTGCTTATTCGCAGGTAAAAAAGAAAGAAGAAAAGCTAGAGGTTTTTTATAATCCGAAGAAATCAGAATCAAACGTGTGTATGTATGTCTACACCAACGCTAAAATGTTTCCTTCATAGCCCGACTTTTCCGTGATGGATTGCAAAGGGGTACAATTTACCCAAGAAACATCAGAATAAAAATTCACTTACACGAGTAGTGATGCTTTAGTATTCTTCCCTCGTTTTCTGTTTGCCTTACATGATACATCAATTATGATATTACACAAAACCGTATAAGCTTCTCGTATGTTCATGTTTTGAGGAAAATCCCCGACTTTTTCGCGTACCAACGTAAATACCGTACATGTTAAAAGTTTATTTTCATAATTTTATCAGGTATTCTTTGTCCAAGTTCTATGAAGTTTCACAGAATAAAGTTATTTATTAATAATTTATGAGATCCATCTCTCTCAGGTTTACGTTCTTCTGAGTTAATGGTGAGTTCACAAGGGTTTATTTCATAGTTGATGGAGCTAAGATTTTATACCACTTTAGTATTTTATTCTTGGAGAAATCTTAGTATCAGTTTTCTTGCATTTTCATATAACTTTTGAATAAAAGATGGCGTGAAACTGATCGAGAGTTTGCAGATAGATTCAAACTTTGCCTGTTGAACACTTATAGTGAATGTAGCGCTGGTGAAGTTTTAAAAGTGTAAAAGGAGGAAGTGCTTTCATTGTTTCAAAATTCTCTTCCATCATTTACCTGCTATACAAGATTTGGAATAGAAAGAGATGTAGGCACAGTTTGTATGAAAAAATCTATTTGTAAGCGAAAAATCTAATCCAATTAATTTCGACTAAATAATTCTATCAGAAATACTCTCCTCGTGTGAACCCAGCGATATACTGTAAATATTATAAGTTTCGTCACAAAGTTGGATAGTTCGGGGACAACAGCCGGTGCCATAAAATGATAGATTATGAACTAGCAAAGTTAAACCATTTTGTTTTTATTTTATGCATTTATTGGAAGGTTTATGTTTCTTCTAAGCTTTAGACTGCCTACATGACAGAAAGAAATACGATATTTGGAAAAAAGTATAGCCTAGAAAGTTATAATATTACATATTACATATAATAGACATGAAATTATTTTGGAAGTCGCTTGTCGTAGGTGTTGTCTTGTCCTTTATAAATGCTAACCATTTAAGGCGATGAGTCATAAGTCATAAGTAATTTATTTCATAACAATATATGTACATTGTGTTGAAAAAATAACATTAAACATTTAAATACATTGTATGTACATTGAAATTAAAATAAAATTCGTTAAATACATTAGAAAAGTCGATAAAAACAATAACGGTCAAATAATTCAAGTAATATAATAATAGATCTAATAATAATAAATGTCAAAGTTGTAAAATCAAACTTAAGTTACAATGTCTTATTTATGTCATCTAGGAATTCATTGATACTGTAACAGCCTTTCCCCGATAAATAGGTCCCCAATATGTTTTTAAATAATTTAACACTGTATATGGTTTTAAATTCTATAGGCAACTTGTATAAAAATACAGACTGATATCTCGGGCTATGTTTCGACATCTTTTAATTTTGGTTGAATAGTGTTGGGCAAATCTTTCCTACGTGTGCTAGCTCTAGTTTGTCTTGCTCGTCTGTCTCAATTTTGTGCAAATTTTTAACTAAGCTGGTCACGATAACGACTTTTAATAATTTTATACTGAAGATCACGTCTAAACGAGTAGTGTTAATGATTTGATAAAAATATATGTAAAACTAGCTTTCGCCCACGTGGATGTCGAAAAGAAACAGCTTCTCTATCAGCAGTATTCCCCCCAAACATTATACCATATCTTAGTTGAAACCAACGTAAGCGTGGTAAGCATCTGCTTACCACGCTTACGTTGGTTCCAACTAAGATCTATATTATTATCCTCCATAAAGTTGTAAATCAAACCGCACTCCTATCTAGGCAGCTATCTAGCATATAAATACCAACTTCGTTTTGTACATACTTCTTCAATATACGTGTCCTCTATTTCATTTGTTTATTTTTTCTACTGTTCTTGGACCTGCAGAATAGAATTATTCACGTCGTCAAGGTTTTGTTGCCGTCGGTCTATTTTAAAGATCAATGACGTGTCATCTGCAAAAAACACCATCTCCGGTTGATTTTGAAGAAATTGGGGTAAATCGTTAATGTAAACTAAAAAGAGGAATGGACCCAAAATCGAACCTTGAGGAACGCCCATTGCTTTTTCAGACCCCAAAGAGTTCACGCCGTTTACTTGAACTCTAACCTTTCTATCTTTCAGGTATGACCTAAGTAAATCAAGAGCTGTATTCCTAATCCCATAGTGTTCTAGTTTCAGCAGAAGTGTCTCATGGTTAACGCAATCGAAAGCCTTAGAGAGGTCACAAAAAATTCTAATGGCATCTTGTGCTTCCTCCCAGGCGTTAGAAATGTTCTTTATTAGGGTGACACCGGCGTCAGTGGTACTACGACCTTTAGTGAAATCGTACTGTTGTTCATGAAAGATGGAATTATTATTGAAGTGACGTAACATTTGATTGAGCAGAAACTTTTCAAACACCTTACTGAGAACTGGCAGAATTGACATGGGCCTATAATATTGTTGGGTTCTTTACTATCTCCGGATTTGAACAAAGGAACTACTTTACTGTGTTTCATGAGATCCGGAAAGACTCCTTGGTCCACACTGGTGTTAAATATGAAAGCTACATAGGGCGCAATGGTTTCGATGACAGATCTACAGACTTTTACAGACATATATCTTCTGTTGATTTAATTTTAAGATCTTTAAAAGTTTTTATAACAGCCTGGGGGTTTGTATGCTGAAACCTTAACTCCAAAGGGCATACCTTTACATTCTTTCTAAGTAAGGCAGCCGAAAGCGCGGGTGAGGAACTTAAAGTTTCGGTAGTTTTAAGGGGAATGTTAGCAAAAAAAAAAAAAAAAATTCCTGAGCTATTTCCTCTGAAGTGATGGGCCCATGTGCAGTCTCTAAATTAAATTCAGTATTACGCTGTTTTTTCCTACCTAATTCATTATTTATTATTTGCCAGGTAGTTTTTATTTTATCATCAGCTGATTTTACTTTATTGCTAATGTAAAGAGGCTTAGCTATTTTGCACACACTTTTAAAAGTTTTAGAATATTTTGAAACATATTGATGAAAGCTTGTATTATTCATAATGTTGCTTTAGGCCATAAAGTTCAAAAAGATTTTCCCTGCTTTTACGAATACTTGAAGTCGCCCAATCACTTAATACGAACTTTGAGTAAATACTTTTAGTCTTCAGTGGTAAAGTGTCATTAAATTGCGTGTTTAATAGTGAAAAGAACTCGGCGTAGAACTCATGGGTTCCAAATATTATTAAATTAACTTAGAATTTATTAGAATAGAATAGAATACTCTTTATTATGTACACCATAAAAGTTACAGATATAAATGTATTTGATTATATGTGTATTAGATTAACTAATTAATAAAAATTATTCCATCACCGGATGCAGTTGGGCATTTGCAATTTTATGGTAGACTTGTAATTATAACTGTTATCGAAGGTATAAACTGGAATAAAAAAGGCTTTCAAAATAATTAAGAGTTGTCTTTGAAGATTTTTTTGAAGTATTAAATTATGTTTTGAGTTCCATCACCTTATGCATAAAACACTTGAAAATATCATATAGTTTTTGTTTTGGAAAAAATATTTACGGATTAAAGCACAGCTTTAAAAACCACGTTTTTGACCATTTAAAAAAATCTCCGCCGCTAGTTAAAAAAAAAAAACCGGTCTAGAGCGAGTCGGACTCGCGCACCGAGGGTTCTATACGTATATGATATAATATGATGTTGATGATTTCTGAAAAACTGTGCTATAGGCAATACGGGCTGGTGTCCGCAACTCCACGTCAATGCGCGTATTTTGCGTACGGAAAAAAAAACTGTGCTATTTAGAGACATCGTTTTATTTTTCCTGTAATCTTTACATAAACTTCTATCACATAGAATAATTTCTGAATTTTATCTATGCAAACTTCGGAGATAAGGGGGGGGGGGGTGGTATTTTTTTTTAATTTTTCATCAAAAGTCGGAAGCTATGCTGCCTAAAAAAGAAAAAAATATGTTTGAGAATGTGCAAATAGTGTTCTTTCATATGCTACCCCACATGCCCTAGTAGCCCCACTTCAAATATTTAACCCCTTTCATTCCCTTTTGCAAAAAAGAGATATATTTTTAATTTCTTTCTTGTTTGCAAAATAGTTGGGCAAACGTTAGTAGTTCTTGAGATATCCAGGTGTGACAGGCAGACAGACTTAGTCTCACCATAAGGGTTCCTTTTTACCATTTTGGTACGGAACCCTAAAAACAAAACATGTCACACTTTATAATTTATTAGGTTAGTATTCGTGCCAAGTTTCAGGTTTGTTAACTCAAGGAATAAGATTTATTCCCCTTTTTCACGCCTTAAAGGTTGAATTTCGAAAAATCCTTTCTTAGCGGATGCCTGCCTATAGTTTCCAACCATAAGCCGAAATATTAGTGATTTTAACTTAAAAAGAACTTTAATTAAAAATAACATTTTATCCCCTTTTTCAACCCTTAAGGGTTGAAATTCTAACAACACCGTTGCATTAGCTTCCAACCATAACCCTAGATAATATATTTAGTGTTTTTTACTTCGGAAATTAAGGACTTTGATACACAACTTAATCCCCCTTTTTAACCCTTCGGGGGTGGAATTATCAAAAACGCTGAGACACGTGTAACTTAATTTTTTATCGTCAGCCTATACACACAATTTGAAGATCCTAACTTCAAAACTGACGGACTTTCATATAAACTTCCATCCCCTATTTCACCCCCTTAGGGGTGGAATTACGAAAAACCCTTTCTTAGTGGATACCTACTCTTCACAAATGAAATGAAATGAAATGAAATCGTTTATTCTGTAAATAGGATATTAAAACCACTTTTACACGTCATATAAAAAAAAAAAAATCTAGATGTAGCCGACATTTCCTATCTGACTACCCCTGAGAAGAAATGGCGAAACAAACTCAGGGGTCAAAGTCTATTTTAAAGTCCAGACATAATCTTGGTCAGATCATGTGAGGACCATGTAGATCCGTGTCTGAAATGGTCTTTTGAGGAAAGAACCAAGCAAATTTGAGCGGACCTGACCAATCAGTGTAAGCATTTGTCAGTAATCGTGCAGCTCTACTCAAAACTTAAGGAGCTCAACGACTCGACGAACAGTACCAAAAAAAGGACATTTGGGTAGGCCGCATAAAGCGCTCAAAATGTCAGACCATCATTAAAACTTAACTAAGAAAAGAAAGGAAAACATTTAAAGAAAAATAAAAAAAATGACCCACATAGTGCTCACATTCACAATAAATTAAAGCAGTAAATATAATACTTTTCAAAGTAAACATTCATGTAAAATTGTATACACAGAACAAAGAACACACTCTCCAAATTTCATGTCTCTGGGTCCAGCGGTTTAGGCTGTGCGGTGATATATCAGTCAGTCAGTCAGTCAGGACTTTGAATCTTATATATATAGATTAAAGCATATTTTCAATAATCTAATAGGTGAATATTTTAGATTATGTTTATATTACAAAGTGAAATTAATTTGTAAAGTTATGTCAAACGCGGATAAAAAACTGAGAATGGCGCAAAATCTACCAAGCGTATTTATCTGAAACTTTCACCAATTTAAAGATAATTTAATTATTGATCATGAAGCATACGCGTTTTTTTTAAATACTTTTTGTTTTGTGTATAATAAATTAATAATGCGTCAAATTGGGGACAGCGCTCCTTGATGGGCGATTCTTATTACTGGCTGAACGTACGACGCGTTGCGTGAGCTCAGTACAGAACACGCAAGCTAACCACTCAAGGTCATTGCTGGTCTTAAGTCCCATGTAATAGGGGACGAGCTTATTGCCATCAACCGGGCACAAATCCAGACTCCGGGCTGCTATTGAGAAATTCCTGGTGGAAAAACCCAATAACACTTTGCCCGACATGGGAATCGAACCCCCAACCTCGTGCTCGGCACTAGCGGTTGCGATCACTAGACCAACAACGAGGCAGTCCTGCGTGACTGAGTTTCTATCAGAGTTTTTTTTGCTGAATTGCTCTGGTTTTTGGTTAAACTTGGTGAATTCAAATTTAAATGTTTGCATGCCGAATAGTGCAATTTGGCTGAGCTTTATTGTATCATAACACCTATTATGTATAAAGGCTTCTACATACCGGCGCGACTAGTCGCGCGACGCGACACCGGTAGAACGCAATGTAAATTGCCTTTGGTCTTTGGCCCTGACATCAACCAATCGCAACCAATGGATAATATTGTCAAAATGTTTAGTGTATTGGATACGAGAGTTTTGGCTACTTTATATGTGTGTATTTTAATCATGTTTATTTGTTGAAATGTGCGTTTTGTTTGTGCAGAATAAACAATTTTTCTTTCTTAGAACTATTTCTATGAATAAATCAAGGAAATTGTTCTACCGGTGTCGCGTCGTGCGACAAGTCGCGCCAGTATGTAGAAGCCTTTAATGTATCATAACACCTATTATGTATTACCTATATTTGCAAAATAAATATCTATTCTATTCTAAGCCTAGTCTTTCCCCAACTAAGGTGGGGTCAGCTTCCAGTCTAACCGGAAGTAGCTGAATAACAGTATTTTACATGGAGCGACTGACTATCTTTTTTTTTTTTTTTTAAACGTTGCCCCACACTAGGAATTTCTCCTGTATCGTGGGTGCGTTTGCAAACATTTAAACTCACATACACAAACAGCCGACCTGACCTCCATAACCCAGTTACTGGGTAACACGATAACCGAGTTTGTTTCGGCCTTTCTTCTCAGAGTAGTCAGATAGGAAACGCCGACCTCACCTAGTTTTTAAAATATGATTGACGTGTAAAAGTGTTTGTACAAACCTACTTACATAAATAAAAATCATTTATCAATCATCATTTATCATTTACCCTTGGTTAGACTGGTTGTCAGACTTTTGGGATTTTTACTACAAAACGACCGTCAAAGATCTACGAATGACAGCCAGGACCAATGGCTGAACGTGCTTTTAGGGGCACGGAGGGGTCTCGATATGTGTTCATCCATCCACGAACAGAACGCGGCAAGTGTATAGCTTAACCACTGATAGACCCGTGCCGCTGTTATTACTTAGCCACGAGCCCCTTAATCCTGTAAGTGACAAAATAATGTAAGGATATAGGCTTCTTTTTTTTTTGGTGGGCAATTATCAAATAACTTCTCGCGCTCTGGGTGGAGCGGGAGGGGTGTCAGACTTTTACTGACTAAAACTCACCCGTGTTCCTTCAGTTGCCTATATGCCAGGGCCACGATATCCCTTTCAGACAAACCCGCAACCCTGGCAGGCATTGGCCCTATCGAACTCCGTCAGTTTGTGCTGACATCTCTTTGAGGCACGCGTGGAACACAACGCGCTGTCGACCCGGGCCGTCCTTATCAGAAGGCGAGCTACCCATCGCTCACTGTCCGCAAGCCCGCGCCTACGGTGGCCGGGAATCGGCCAGCGATCCTGACATCCGGGGCGTCTCCTGCGACGACTAGGGGTGTGAGGGCGCGAATTTTGCCTCTCCCTCACGCGTTTCGCCTCCTCCTTCGCGACCATTACTGCTTCGCAGAAGGAGGTGACGGCTTCCCATGCACTCTCGCTCCGAACCAGGGGCTTATGGCCGGACGTGAGAAATCGCCACCGCCGATTGCCTCCGCGAGGACACGGCGGTTCTCCGCCAAATTAGGATACAGGCTGGTGTTTTAAGCTAAACTACTTAAGACTCAGATATATGCTAGTGACCTTGAGTGGTTAGCTTGCGTGTTCTGTACTGAGCTCACGCAACGCGTCGTACGTTCAGCCAGTAATAGAAACTCAAGGAGCGTTGTCCCTATTTTGAGGCATTATTAATTTATTATACACAAAACAAAAGGTATTTTAATAAGACGCATATACTAAAATATCAATAATTAAATTATCTTTAAATTGGTGAAGGTTTCAGAAAAATACGCTTGGTAGATTTTGCGCCATTCTCAGTTTTTTATCCGCGTTAGACATAAATTTACAAATTAATTTCACTATGATAATATAAACATAAACTAAAATATTCACATATTAAGTTATTGAGAGAATGGTCTCATATTTAACATATATTTTTTTTTCAAATCATTAACATTACTCGTTTAGACGTCATCTGCAGTATAAAATCATTAAAAGTCGGTTATCGTCGCCTTAATAACTTAAATGAGCACCATATTTGCACATTATTCTAGTGCAAGGCGCAAAACTTGCTAAGTTTTAAACGAGCTTAGGTACAGTATAATCTTGATAACATGTTCCTGTGCATCTCGTCTCAGTTTAATGTAGTTGCGTACTTGAAAACTTGCTTATCTTAAGGATTTCAGGCTAGGAAGTAGGCGATAGTTAGATATATTTAACTTTGCGACACTTTTCTTAGAGCTAGATGCATAGAGCAAGCTGTAACTTTGTTAAATAAAGTAGATGAGCGTTTTATATGAATATGAACATTAACTTTTTGCAAATAATGTTCATATTTGTAAGATGAAGGGAAATCACGATGACTGTGAATCTTGTCCTTAGACGCTACCTTTGTTTACGCATCAGAACCCTCTTAATTGGATTCTTTTATGCCAGAGATTATTTTGCGCTATGTCCCAATTGTCACGGTTAGCACAAGTACAAAATATTTTTGGGGGGGTGAGGGCTTTTTATGTTCTAAAACTTCTGTCGTAAGTCGTCTGATGGCTTTTATCTGAAGAATAAATATAGCAGTTTGACATTATGTTCTATACAATAAGATGGTTGAAAAATCGGCCCTTACAAAAGCATGTCTTTAAAATAACTATGACTAACATCAATTTTTTTTTTTAATTAATGTAGCTCGATCTGAGCGGCTGGTTTTCAAACTCAAAATCTTAAAGCATTTATTTCAATTAAACCATTCACAGGCACATTTGAATTGTCAAGAAGTCGGTCAGTCAGAAATATGAAGCTAGATGCCCATTCCAAAGAGTAGTAGCTTTCTATGGAGAAGAACGGGCAAGAAACTCCACGGACACTCTTTTAAATTAAAATATTGATACAACAAAGTATTGGTTACATCGTTCATTTTAAAATTATACATGTGAGAACGATGCAAAACGTCAGATGCGTCCGTGATAAAAAGATAAAAAAAAACAATTCAAAACTAAAATAATTAAATTAAGCCGTGGCAGCTAAGAGATGACCAGTCCTAACTGACAGCGCTCGTTCACGAACATGAAGCATCGATCAGCACCATTCAGCTCAACCATTTTGAAGGGAGCTAAATGATCCAACACACGCGCCACCATCAGCGAGACATCTGGGTGAGCATGACATACTCGCAGCCGCCAGGGCACATTTAATGAAGGACATATTACCCGGTAAATTGTAGCTCTACTGTTCATAGTAGTCACACCTGTGCTATGCCATTATTTAATACAAAGGAGACTGAGTTTAAAAAAAAAAAATAAGTTTATATAATGAAAAGCTAGTCATACAATCTTCAGCAGCTCCAACAGTAGATGAATGTTCCCACTGCTGGGACTAAGGCCTCCGCTCGGTGAGAGAGAGTAGACCGTAATCCAACACGCTGGTCCAGTGCGGATTGGTAGATGTCACATGAATTAAAATTTTTGGTCCTAAGACATGCCGGTTTCCTCACGATGTTTTCCTTCACCGTTTTGGGAGCAGTGGTGATGAAATAATTTACACGAAGTTTTTTTTTTTTAATCTTTTATTAAAAAGAACCAGGTTCTTAATAATTAATTACAATCTAGCCTATAAGACTAATAAGTAATTTGAATCTAACTTAATTTGCTACGTGATAATTATTATAAAACTTAGAATAGTGCTGATTGTACTTTACACAAGTCCGTTCCACTTTCTTAGAGTCTAATATATTATTATAAACACTTTGTTCATGTGTTTTAAGTGTGTCATTGTCACTATTATGTCTACACTTTTTACACTACACTAACTCAAAAGGTTTTGTTCGTTTTAGTCTTCGCACTATATTTGTTTGATCTAACAGCTGAATTGCCTCGATGTTCACATGTTGGTGGAGTCGGTGTCCATGGGCCTCAGCAAATTTTTGAATTATGTTGGTGACTGGTTCCATTTTTAAGTCACGATGGAGGTCGTCATTTCTTATATACCAGGGCGCATTAACCATACTCCTGAGTACCTTATTCTGGAATGTTTGTATTATTTTTATATTGGTCGGTTTAGTACAGCCCCATAGTTGGATGCCATAAGTCCATATTGGCATAAGAATGTGCTTGTATATTAAAATTTTGTTATGTATTGATAGGCAGGAATCCCGTCCAATCAACCAATACATGTTTTTAAAACGCATGTCTAGCTCCTGTCTTTTCTTTTTAACGTGCGCTTTCCAGCGCAGTTTCGCGTCAAGCGTTATGCCAAGGTATTTGGCTGTATTTGCGTATGGCACTTGTTGGCCATTTATGAAGATTGGTTGGTAATCACATTTCCTGTTGGTGAAATCAATGTGAAGTGACTTCGATTCATTCAATTTGATTCTCCATTTTTCTGCCCAGTCATGAATCTTATTTACAGCAATTTGTACCTTACTGATTGCTTCCGTATGGCATGAACCTGTAGCCATAATAGCGGTGTCGTCTGCAAAGGTTGCGATAGTATTATTTTCGAGCTCTGGTATATCATACGTATACAGCAGGTAGAGGACTAGACCCAGCACACTACCTTGAGGTACTTTAATAATTTTTAACTTGGAAAAGGCATCCTCGTGCCTTACTCGAAACATTCTATCTGTAATGTATGATTGCAAGATATCGGCAAAATCATTGGGCAACATAAGTCTTAGCTTGAATATCAAACCCTTATGCCAAACTCTATCAAAAGCTTGTGCCACATCTAAAAATACTGTTGAGCAGACTTTTTTATCTTCGAGTGTTCTCTCAATGATGTCGGTAATTCTATGTACTTGGTCTATTGTTGAGTGTTTCTCTCTGAAACCAAACTGATGGTCAGGGATCAGGTTTCTCTCGTTTATGATAGGTTTTAACCGTTTTAAAAACAATTTTTCAAACAGCTTTGATAGTATAGGCAACAGGGAAATGGGCCTGTATGATGATGCTTCGTGAGGTGGTTTACCGGGCTTTGCAATCATAATCATTTCAGCAACTTTCCATGGCTCAGGAACATGCTTCAACATGAATGCTGCATTGATGAGCCTAGTAAGCTTAACGATGGCTTTACGCGGTAGATGTTTTAGGATTTCTCCCGTAATTAGGTCAAACCCTGGTGACTTTTTAAGGCTAGTGATTTGAATTTCGTTTGCAACTTCTTTCGGGGTCACAAGCTTAATTCTTTGATCTTGCAGAATATTTGCGAATTGTAGGTTGTCTACAGACGCGTCATTTGGCTGAAAGGTTTCTTCTAAGTGATGTGCAAATCTTAGAGCTTTCTGCTCATTGCTTATGGCCCACTTTCCGTTAACATCTCTGATAGGGGGAATTGGTGTAATAGGCCTTTTGAGTAACTTTGTCGCTTTCCAAAGAGAGTATTGCGTTGTATGGTCGCTGGTTAACTGACGTAGGTTAGTATTGAGAGCCTCATCTTGAAAGGTCTGTATTTTTCTCATCAATCTTTTCGTAAAGTTATTCAATAGGGTTTTATCTTGCGGGAACCTAGTTTGCTGCCATCTTTTTCTTTGAGTCCTTTTTTCATATAATAGGTCTATTATTTCCTTTGGGTAGGTATTTCCTCTATATTTTTTTGTAATCTGTGGTGTATTGTTCCATGCACATTGTTGGATATTATTGCTTAACTTATGTACTTCAGAATCGAGCTGATCTTTGCTTTTTAATGAAGTTTATAGGTCGATAATATTTTGTAGGTCTAAGCTAAAACTTTCCCAATCTGTAAACTTGTTGACTAATGTTAGGTGGTTTTCTCTTAGTAATATTTTGTGACTTAGTTGTAATAATATAGGAGAGTGATCGGAGTTCATGTGATACCCCTCTTCCACACTCAGATAATTAGTTAATATATTTTTGACTATGAAAAAGTCGATAAGGTCTGGTAGTTTCTGGTGGTCAGTCGGCCAGTATGTAGGTTTTCCAGTACTTATGACCTCACAGCGCATGTCTTTTACTGCACATAGTAGCTGTCTTCCCTTAGTTGAAGTTAATCTCGATCCCCAATGAGTGTTCTTAGCATTAAAGTCACTGCCTAAAATAAATCTCTGTCCAAGGAGTCTGAAGAAGTGTATATATTGTTCATTGTTTATCGTGTGTCTTGGAGGACAGTATACGGCCGCTACTGTAACATTAAATTTTGTTGTTTTAACCGATATCGCCACAGCTTGCGTGTCTGGCTCCTCATATTTACACTGTTCGTGATGACAGATATTTTCTTTAATAATAACCGCACTACCTCCTCGAGCCGTGTTGTTAGGGTGCAGCGAGTGATAAACCTTATAGCCTCTAAACTTAACAAAAGACTGTTTAGTGAAATGCGTTTCAGAGATCAAGCACACATCAATATTTTCTGTGTCTAGGACTACTTGCAACTCATGTTGGTGTTGCAGCAGCCCGTTAGAATTCCACGCCATTATTTTTAGTGTGTTATTCATGATTGATTTTTGTATTCCTTGATTCTAATATCTCTAGTCTCTTGTCAAAAGAGGATATGCACTTCAAGATCTGGTTGAGCTTGTCCTCAAGACTTGATGGTTGTGTACTTGGTTTTACCGCTTGTGCATACGAGGCACTTTTAGATGTATGTCCAATTATCCCGGTTGTCTGCGCAAACTGTGGACTTTGTTTTGTTATCTGTTTGTTGGTGTTTCCAACAACTTGCTTAACGGTAGGGTTGTTTGGTGGATTATGTTTAGAGTTTTTATTCTTAATCATTTGCATCTCCTTGGCAACTAAACACCCTCTGTAGTTGGCTGGGTGAGGTAAGCCACAGTGGACACACTTAGGTTTATCTTGTACAGGTTTGTTGCAATCAGCTGTGAGGTGTTTACCTGTACATTTAACACACCTTGGCTCTTTAGCGCAATACTTTTGGGTATGACCATAAGCCTGGCATCTCTTACACTGCGGTATTATTTTTGATGTTTTAAGCGGGTTTATTTCAACTTTACACCCTAGAATATGTTTAATGCCGTATATTTTACTAACATCTTCGTCATTTTTGAACGATAATATAAACAAGTTCAGCGGTTCTTTTGTTCTCCAGCTTAACTTGTTAATTACGTTTTCTATCTGAAATCCTTGCGACGTTAAATCATCTTTAATCCGATCCGGTAGGATCCGAATGCAATTTTTTCGCCACCACTCTTATTGGCCTGGTCTGCTTATCCTCG
Source organism: Tiliacea aurago (assembly GCA_948098905.1). NCBI lineage: Eukaryota > Metazoa > Arthropoda > Insecta > Lepidoptera > Noctuidae > Tiliacea > Tiliacea aurago. The sequence continues at coordinate 19,860,110 of OX402586.1, read as the reverse complement.
TATGAATGCCATAAACAGTTATTTTCTGTTAAGCGTCTAGCAATCACTCTGTAGGACTCTTCAGATTTGGCATTTATTTTTACGCTATTACCGCTTAACATTTTGGCGGTAAATGTTTCTACTGACTGCGATTCAGTCAAAAAGTCGTAGAAAGTTTGATAATTTTTAACACCGTCTACTACGATTGGAGGTGGTGCTAGAATTTTTTTTATGGTTGCCTTCTCTTTGTTGTTAAGTTGCTGCTGTGGAGCGGTAGCTCTAGCTTGTTGTAGTGGTGGTGGAGTGAGGGAGGTGTTCAACTTCCTTTTCTTCCTACACGAAGTAAAGCACCTGTCTGAGTTCGAACGTACGACCTACAACTCGTAAGTCAGCCGTTACCACTGGGCCACCACTGCTCACAAGGATGGACAGCGGAGGCTTAGTAATAGTAATAGGGTTCCGATTGACACCCTTCGTGTACGGACCCCTAAAAATTATAGCACTTGTTTCATGGCCACACCGTGAAACACGGATCAGTGCACGTACCATCCAGTGTTTTGAATGATCACAGTAATGTTCACACGAGGTGCCTGTGCTCGGGTGCACTGTATTTGATACGAATATGATAATTAAACACTTCGTTTTACAGGTATACGGCGAAACGCATTTAATTCATGAAACTGTTTAATTATACCTTTTAACAGTGAACTACACAAGAAGCTCCTTAGAAGATAATCTCACAAAACCTATGGTGAATCATTATCATCATTTCAGCCAAAAGATGTGCACTGCTGGACATATATAGGCCTCCAAAGGGAGGGGGGGGTTGCCATAATCGCCAGGCTTGGAAGGCGGGTTGGCGATCGCAGTTTGGTGTTATAATGCATAGAGAACGCTGCTGTCCATTCTCTAGTAAGTCCTTTAGTCGCCTTTTACGACACCCACGGAAGAAATAGGACGGTGCTATTCTTTACGTCCGGCACCGCACGGCACCACATGGTGAATATGATTGTATAATAGCTTTGGGAGATTCTTTACATCATGACAATAGATCTTCGTCGGTCACAGTGTGTAAGACTTCTAGTATTTAGATACTAGAAGTCTTACTTACTACATGCCTACGCTGTCTTACCTTCGTCTTCCAGCCTTTGTTTATCATTAACTAGCTGTTGCCCGTGATTTCGTCTGCAATCCAGGATGAAAAGTACACTATGTGCTTCTCCAAGTTCCAGGCTATCTGTCTGTGAAATTTTATCCAAATCAGTTCAGTCATTTTTAGCGTGAATGCGTCACAAACAAACAAACTCATTTTCGCATATATAATAACTAGCTGCGCCCCGCGGTTTCACCCGCGTAAGTCTTGATCCCGTGGTAATATCGGGATAAAAATATTATGATATATATATATATTACCTATTTTATAATACCTATTTATGTTAATCCAAGGTGTCAGCTACTTCCATACAAAATTTTATCAAAATTGGTCCAGCCGTTTGTGCGTGAAGAAGTAACAAACACACACATTTACAAACTTTCGCCTTTATAATACTCGTATTAGTTAGGATTATTACTTCCTGTCATTTCAATATTAGTTTCACGATTAATTGGGCACTTTGAACATTAATCTGTTAACTCATCCAGGAGATAGGATATACTATATTATTTGATAATGGAGGTCCTAATTAGAGTCATCGAAAACAAAAGAATAAATTAAATCAGGTACCTACATACTTATAGAATAGCTAGCAAATGTTCAAATTATAATGAAAATAATGTTAAACATTTATGGATAAAGTTAATTAATAAATTACTTGATAGTATTATCTAAAGTCCACTTGTTGAGGCCTTTAGTAAAATTTTATTGTAAGAACTGAATTTATTAACATAAAATGTCAAACTTTTGATACTAAATTATGCCTAGTATCAAGTTTTTGTTGAAGTTCATTATAACTTTTGCATTATCAAAATATGATTTTATATTCAATCGATGCATAACAAAAGTCAACTTTCAAACCATGAACAATAGTTATAAAAGTTACATCAGTATTTTACAAAAGATGTTTTTTCGTATCGAAATGATGACCAGACGCCAGCAGGTCAAGCCACCCCAAAACTGTAAAATTTTCCCAATCAACCTTAAACCTTATTCTTTAACGATAAAGTTGAAAATCTTTTAAAGAAATTTGACAGATTGTAGTAGCTTGATGTGCTGGCGTCTGTACCTAATGTAGCGCGAATTTTGTGCTGGACCTACGTTATTATGCAGTATCTACGTTAGGAATCCAATTTATAGCAAAAAACAGGGTTAAATCCTTCTCATCTATACTCCATTTGAAATAGGATTAGATATTTAAATAAACCTTTTTTACAGTCCGTTCAACCGATTTTGACTTCTATTGCGTTGCTGGCATGACAAATGGCAGCTGCAATAAACAGTTGGTATTGTAACCACGTTTTTGCTTATGCCATCCTTATGCCTACGAAATAGAAGTCAAAATCAATTGACCGGACTGTAAAAAAGGTTTATTTCAATGTCTAATCATATTTCAAATGGAGTATAGCTACATGCTCCTGCTTCGCACGGTTTTTAGGACTTGAAAAAATCGAGATTTCTTCATTGTAAGTTAATATTAATGTATTTCCTATACACATAAACCTTCTGGAATAAATTATCTAAAATTCAAAATGATGGTGAAAAACGCATCTAAATCCGTTGCGTAGTTTAAAAGAACAATGCCGTACATTACAAGAAAAGCGACTTTAATTTATAATATTCATTATAGCTATAGAAGATATAATTATAGATATCGCTTACGGTAGGTAAACTTTAAACTACTGATAATTAAATACTATATTTGTAGGTATATCAACAGACTAATTAATAATTTCATAATGATATATTTAACATAATCCACATTAATTGTAACGCTATTAATGAGATAAGTACTTTAACAAATTAAAGAATAATTCATTATGCTTTGTTGATTATTATTATTATTTTTGTTTGTACTTAATCATTTAAAACATCGGGTGCGGTTTGCAAGCGCCCACACTAGCCCAAATTATAAAACATGTCCCGGAATTATCGCACAACCTCTTAAGGAGTCATTGTACTCATCATTATGAACAACTTTTACTATGGGACCAAACCCGAAAACACGAAAAAGAAATCTGCTGTTCCCTACATTTATTCTCATAAGTCGTAAAATGTAGGGAACAGCTGATTTTCCCTGGTCCTTAACGGATGACGAGCTACCCATTGCTCACCGTCCGCAAGCCCGCGCCTACGGTGGCTAGGAATCGGCCTGTGATTCCCGACGCCCAGGGCGTCTCCTGCGGCGACTAGGGGCGTGAGGGCGCAAAATTTGCCTCTCCCTCACTAGTCTCTATAATAAGACCCCTGCTTTAGAACAAGCAAGAAAACCTTCAACAACCCTTTAGTGTTGTTGAAGATTTTCTTGCTTGTCACTTTATTTAACGTAATCACCCCCAAATTAATCAGGACGTCAGTAAATAATGACTGAAATTCCAAAACAAAGATGGCGGCCCAACTTAAACGTCGAACAATAGCCCGTGGCTTTGTTTAAATCCTTTCGTTTATGGCCCGGTAAGATAATACGGGCAGGTGGGATCTTATTCCCGGTTCTGAACGATCAATTATTGATGGAAGAAACTGGTTAAAATAAGTTTTGTTATGTTATGGAGAAGAGAGGACTTACTTACTTCGTTGTCTTTTGTTTAAAGATGTGGGCGTAGGTTGCACTTGTGATAGAGATATTTACTCCTTTTTTTTAACGTTGCCCCACACTAGGAATTTATCCTGTATTGTGGGTGCGTTTATAAACATTTAAAACTCACATATAAAAACAGCCAGGCCCGGAACAACTACTTGTAGGTCATACAAATATTTGTTCCGTGCGGGAATCGAACCCGCGACACGCAGCGCAGCAGTCAATCGCTTAACTACTGCGCCAATCGTGTCGTCAGATGTTATTTTAAGGTTTAAATTTATAAAATAGTTTTATCGTGTTTAAATGTTTAAATATCGATGTGACTTATCGGGATGCCAGCGCCACCTAGCGGCGGTTGACAGAGTCCACAACATAACGCTCGACCGGAGTTAAATTCAGTTTGTTGGTGGCGGTCGAGGAGTGAACAAGTTTAGAAAGGGTTTTCTATTACGCAATAATCAACACTTCCCAGTGTTGATTATTGCGAAATAGAAAAACCGTTTGCAGTTTAAATCAAATTATAATCTACAATCAAATTAATCACATTAGGAATTCACACACTAACGGTATGTACACGATAACACGAAACAACTCTATGGAATGCGCGACAGTTTCTAAACGTGTTCACTCCTCGACCGCCACCAACAAACTCTTCGGTCGAGCGTTATGTTGTGGACTCTGTCGAGCGCCGCTAGGTGGCGCTGGCGTTACAATAGTACGCCCACAGTAGTTAAAATATGGCTTAAGATATCGAGAGACACGCATCTTCTCCGTCATCAGAAGTGGGTTACGTGTCGTTTTATTTTTATATGTTATCTCACTCAAATTATTTTTTTATTTGTTTCTGTATCTATCCGTGACATCATAGCGGGCCCTATCAGAATACCAGCGCTGTGACACTTATTTTTAAATGCCGCAGCATCATGTTGAGATAGGAGCCTTTCGGCCTCGTACAGGACTTTCTGTTTTAATTTTAATTTTCATTGTTTTTTATTTTTTGGTTTCTATCCCCCTTATTACAAAACAAGGTTTATCTTCAGACCCAGGATTAAAATATGGAGCCATTATTGAATTTCGAACTTTATTCCGACTATGGTAAAGTTCTTATACACAAAACTGACAACTTAGTACCGAACTAAGTTTTCAGTTTTGTAAAAAGAACGGTATTTCAATCACGGTTACGTTCATATTACAAATACTGGCTCCATAGTTTAAGCCATGTCAAATATAAATCTTGTTTTGTAATAAGGCGGTATGAGTTTTATTTTTTTTTTAATTTGTAATCTCCTGTGCGAGTCCCAATAAATACTTTTCTTTCTTTTTCTTTCTATGCTGTCACTAATCTGTTTTTCAAACGTGGTCTTACAGTTTACCTTTCTTACTCTAAAACAGCTGAATATTCATAATAATAATCAGGATCACAAAAGCTAATATTGTTCCTTCTTGTTTAATTATTCAACAGCTCATTTAGATCTGAAATAGAACAGTTTTAGTCGGTACAGGAAAAACGTAATAATTTTTATTTTTCTTACAATTTTCCGCGGTCTACAGCAATTTTCAATATCATTGTTTGAACTGTAATTTTCTAATTAGCGCCTTCCTTTTTGTGGTCTTAATGAGAATACATTAATTTACTGTTTTGTAATATATTTATTTTTTACAATTGGACGAATACATAAATCATCTACGCCCGTAGATGATTTATGTATTCGTTCAGTCGACAGAACAACCGAGCATTGCATTTCGAAGAAACTACGAGTACTCACGAATAGGGAAGGACTCACATCATTATCATACGAGGCGAAATAACTGCGGAACACATGTAGATAACATTGAAGCTGTAATACACGTTACACGTGACACTAAATACAAGTAAAATTATTATACTAAAGATTTATACTTAGAAATTTAACCTGTGTCCGCAGGAAAATCAAATCGAAGCTTTTAAGGGTCGGGTAATCGCTGTTTACCTTGGCCATACAAATGCGCGTCACACTCCCGCCACCGCACCGCCGCCGTTCAGAATATTTATTTTTTGTAGCGAAAATATGAATATTTGAAAAAAATCACAGATCGAATTATAGATAATAATAATTATAGTCAGTTCATACAAAAAAACCGGTCAAGAGCGAGTCGGACTCGCGCACCGAGGATTCCGTACGAATATATGATGTTGCCGATTTCTGAAAACTGTGCTATTTAGAGACATCGTTTTATTTTTCCTGTAATCTTTATTTAGGCTTTTATCAAATAGAATAATTTCAAATTTTTATCTCTGTGAACTTCGGAGATAACTGTTGGGGGGGGGGGGGAACGGTATTTTTTATATTATAATTTTATTAAGTATTATATTTGCTGTATCAGATTATGCTGACAAAAAAAAAGTATGTTTGAAAATGTGCAAACAACGTTGTCCACTTAAAATTTTTAAGACCCCCTTTCAGTCCCTTTTGCAAAAAAGATATAATTTTTTTAATTTCTTTGTTGCTTGCAAAATAGTTGGGCAAACGTCATCTAAAACTATTCCAAATTTCAAGTGGATAGCATTAGCAGTTCTTGAGATATCCAGGTGTGACAGACAGACACACTTAGTCTCACCATAAGGGTTCATTTTTACCATTTTGGTACGGAACCCTAAAAACAGCATAACAATAATATGTTAAGTAGTTTGAAAGTAATATCGTTTTAATGCTTTGGGTAGACATTATGTACTTCCTCAATTTAATTCATAAATTATTTTACTACAGTACTTAAATATTCACAATTAGAATTGATGTGTATCTGTTCCAGCTTAACATATTTTTTTTGCATAACTTACTTGCATTATGAGGGCGTAATAATAGATTTAAAAGTCACTAAAATCTGTGCCTTAAGCCCTCGCGTGAAATTGCAACTCCGACCTTTTCGGTCAAAGCCCTCAGACCAATTAACTAAAAATACTTTCTCACAAACAGTACAAATACCACTAAAAATAACAAAAACTTAATATCAAACTCTCCCTACCCTAAACCAAACCCTAAACCGATTGCAATCGTTTTTTCTCGGGCTTCGTAAACCAAATGCGCTACTAATTATCTACCACCTGAGGCTCCTTATGTTCTTTTCGTGATCTCTCTACCTTATAAGACTTTTTTTTTAACTCGGCAACTTTTTTATCGCTTTACTCAACTAGAGGATTATGTATTTTTTATTTAAACCTTATTTACCTTTTTGTTCCATTTATAAGAGTTAAAGTGGCGAGTTTTATTTTCGCTATAATATGTATATAACTGCGCAGAATAGCCTTTACCAGAAGTGGTCATGGTATTACTAGTTCAGCAGCTTCAATATTATCAGGATTGTGCCAGAATATAGCAGTTCGTCGTGGACGTGGTACGGCAGTGGCTCACCTGACATCATCTGTCTTCAGAAGGCCGCTACGCAACCATCAGGATGCGACGCTCTGCTAGAGTGACTGTCACCAGCCGGTGTCACTCTTATCCGACCTTTTCAGTGATTCCAGTAACTCCGTAACAAAACTTAATGGCGCCACTTGCTGCGTTGTCATACGATAGCTAGCTACCGCTGTAAATATTGATAAATAAGGCATAATACAATTACATGTTTTTTAAATTCGGAATTAATCGTTGCGAAGGACACAGAAATAAGATATCTTACGTCAAAATAAAATTGCGACGAACACAAAAATAAACATTTTTCATTTTAAGCCAAAATAAAATTGAGACGAACGAACAACGAAAATGTCGTTCCCACTCAACTTCAAAACAAAACATTAATTTTGTTCGGCAGTATCCGTATTCCGACTGGCTTAGCGCGGATGATACAATAATCCTTTAATCGTCTGAGGATGAGAGAAATACGACTTTGAGTAATACCCCATTATCTACTTCTTCCTTTCACTGTTCAGAAAATAGGGTACAAAACAATTTTGGCTATAATTGCATCGGATCTCTACGAAATCCGTCACGTTTTTCAAAGGTTTGACAAATATTTGTAATTGAAAAGCTGTTTTTGTAGCGGACCTACATTTTTTTTAAGTTTACAAAAATAAGTTGCAAAAATCACTCGCTCTTTAAATAGATTAAAATATTAATTCATACAAAAATACTATGACAGAACCTCCTGTTTTTTTAAAACCTTGTTTTACACCACTTTGGTTTATCATTTTCATCATGATCATCATTTCAGCCGAACGACCCGACGTCCATGCTAGACATAGGCCTCTCCCAAAGGCCATAATCGCCACGCTTGGCAGGCGGGTTGGCGATCGCAGTATGGTGTTAAAATGCATAGAGAACGCTGCTGCCCATTCTCTAGTAAGTCCCTTAGTCGCCTTTTACGACACCCACGGGAAGAAATGGGGCGGTGCTATTCTTTACGTCCGGCATCACACGGAAACCATTTTCATGTCAAAGAGAAAATACTATGCATTCATGCATCAATTAGGTATTTGTGAGACGTTTATCAAATAAGCACCTAATTGAGTCTATGAAATATTTCTAACAATCAATTAGGTACGTCCACAAAAGACAATAACAATAGTTATGATCACTAATTTCGTTTCCCCAAATACGAAAATGTACCGTTCACGTATCACTACCACCGAAAAACCTCTTTATTTTGCCACGCAAACAAAACTAGCAATATCAACATCCAGTTGATAAGACAATTGAGGTATCGGAGAGTTCCGACCGCCACATATTGCTCCCATATTGCCCCATTTGTCGGCACTCCGCTGAGTAACGCTCGATTGCCCTTTGATTGCCCCCTGTCTTCTTAGCCAACGTCTTTTGTTTCGTTCATTGTTTTTTCGGATTAATGTTTATCGGATGCGTGGAGTATTTCGTTCGGTTATGTGTATAGGTGTTTCGATGTGGAAGAAGTGTTGGATTACAAAAGACAATTCAAGTAGATACCTACTGTTTTGGTTGCCTTGCTTGTGCTTTTTTTGTCTGAGGAATATTTATATGAACTTATTAAACTTCGTTTTCAATGAAGTAGGTACCCGGTGAATGAGACTTGCCACATTTTGTACCTTTTTAGTGACGTAAAAAAATCAGCTTCTAAATAGTAATGCATTAATTTTGTTTTAGTCCCTTGATAATAAAGAGGGCCATCAGCAGTGCGGTTCTAACGGATCTACATGGTCCTCACATGATCCGACCAAGATTATGTCTGGACTTTAAAAGAGACTTTGACTCCCGTTTGTTTCGCCATATTTTCTTATCAGGGGTAGTCAGATAGGAAATGTCGGCTACATCTAGATTATTTTTTTATGACGTGTAAAAGTAATTCTACTATCCTATGTACAGAATAAACGATTTCATTTCATTTCAACGAAATCAATGTCGTATAGTTTCAGGTTGTACCACATAATAATTAGGGTATTTCATTAACCGTTTCATACCTAGAAAATACAATAAATTCAGTTCATTACCTTAGGTACTATACAACTCTCTTCTTACACAACAATATGAGAAAACTTTCGAAGTGCGTTGGCGAAGTAAATTCATAACAAAATGCTGTGACAACAAGCCTCGTCATTGTTTGGGAAAAACTTTGGAAAACTTGCAAAGTTTTATCTTATATCCAGATGTAGCTCTAGGAGTTTTATTGAGGAGATTTTGATATTAAGTTTTTGTTATTTTTAGTGGTATTTGTACTGTTTGTGACTACCAAACATATCACTACAAAGTGAAAAATAACTTTAATTTCGGAAGTCGGTGTCTTTGGATCTGTATTTGAGTTTTTGGCCACCGACTTCCGAAATTAAAGTTATTTTTCACTTTGTAGTGATATGTTTGGTAGTCACAAACAGTACAAATACCACTAAAAATAACAAAAACTTAATGTAAAAAGTTTTTTATTTTTCACTTTTTAATGGGTTAGTTTTGAATTTATCTAAGTTACAATAGCCTAATGTTAACTGCTCATCACCTTTTACAAAATATTGCATTTCCCGATGCTGGGACGTTGATTGTTGAGGAGTTCTCCTGGTAAATGGTGTGTGGCAGTTTTCCTGGTTCTTACCAGGAGAACTGCCACTCACCATTATGCATAGTGACGACCATAAATTGCTTAATCGCAACACGTTAAATAGGTACTCATTATTATTCCGGTGGCCATCTGTGGTCTCCATCATCAGTTCCACTTTACCAGATGGTGCTTTCGGAGAGCAAATGCACGAGTTACCATAAAAAACACCCAAATCGCTATAGGTTTGCATATAAAATTTGAGGGTTTCCCTCGATTTCCATGGGATCGCCTCATCAGATTCTAATTTGGTGGCAATGGGACCACCTCGGGAGTATACCCTTTCAAACAAAAAAAGAATTTTCAAAATCGGTTCATAATTGACGGAGTAATCGCGTAACAAACATACAAAAAAAAAAAACATACAGCCGAATTGAAAACCTCCTCCTTTTTGGAAGTCGGTTAAAAACTAAAACCTGACTACTGAAAAATCACGCTCTAAAACGTATGAAACAATAAAATATTCTCATCTGAAATTATTATATACAAACTATTCAATATTTATCGTCTATTATATAAACAACTTACACGTAATATATTATAATGTTATAATATATTAAATATATTAAAATATTTAATACAAATTCATAGTAATGTTCAGAAGACGGCCGTGGTCCTGGGGCTCAATTCTGTAAAATAACCAACGTGTCAATAGTGTGTCAGTAGTGTCTCAATAGAATATAGTCATTGACATTTGCTATTCTGCAAAGTGTTTATGGTCTTCACTTGCCACTGTAGTGCCATTGAAACGCCATAGTAAGACGATTGTAATAATTGGTAGTCTGGTCCACTATAATGTTACAATGGCATCATGATGGCCAAACTTACGGTAGTCTGTAAATATTTTAAGTGTATTTGACAGTTGTTTCTATCGTGTATGAATAGTGTTTTGGCCATGAAACCGCCATTATGAAGCCATCGAACAACGACACCTATTTTCCCTATTGATTGGATTAATTTGTTTATTTTTTAAATTTAAAATCAAATGTCCGTGTGTGTGTGCGTCTTACGTATCGAAATTGATAAAGTGGACGTAGTTTTTCGCCTTAATGAGCTTGGTAGGGAGCAAGCAAGGGAGCTAATTGACGAGCTCATTTCGTTTCTCCAGAGACACCGACGCGCGACGGCGGAATGGAATCCCTGCTGAATTAAAGGTTTGTATGTGAAGGTACCTAACTTGACACTCCGACCAAAAACCATGAGACGATGTAAAAAATCCACGAAAAAATATTTTTTTTCTTCAGTATTCAAATATTTTTTTATTAATAAGATTTAAATTCAAATATTTCGAAAACGGTTTTTTTTTATTAATAAAAAAAACAACAAAATAATAATCGAACGCCCATATCTCGGAAACGGTGCGTCGTGGGGGCATGCGTCTCAGAGTCTAAATGGTTTCTATAGTCAATAGGTACTGCAATAAAATACGATACATTTTTAAAATTTCAAATCCTCGCGCCATAGCGTCCCTAAGGCCTACACTGATTAAACGTTATTAAACGCATGTTTTTAGTGAAATTTGATGTTTTTAATAATAAAACGTTGTTATATTATTAAATAAACCCATATTATAAAGATTTAATTGATAAAAATTGGATTTAAAAAGTGGTAGGTTTGGTATACCTCATGGTAGATTTTTGTTAACAACACTCAAAACTATTGTACTGACACACTATCGACATACTAATTCGCCACGCTACTGAGACACCACTGCAACGCCAGTTGAAGTTTTTGCATAATGCCAAATTTGCAACAGTGGCAAAATAATGTCTGTAGTGTGTCGATAGAGTGTCAATGGCGTGTTGCTTAACTCAAAGTTACAGAATTGAGCCCCTGGTCGTATGCCACTTTGCCCTAAAGATTATGATCGCTTACTACTGTTAGAATGTGTTGTTTTGATAGGTTAGGTGGCTTACGACCACGGCTGTCTTCTGAACATCACTATAAATATGTATTAAATATATACGTATTAAAATATTATATATTACGTGTAATTTGTTTATTTAATACTTAGACGATAAATATTGAATAGTTTGTATATAATAATTTCAGATGAGAATATTTTCTTGTTTCATACTTTTTAGAGAGTGATTTTTCAGTAGTCGGGTTTTAGTTTTGAAACTTATTTTTTATTTAAATTATTTTGGGGTTATAATTTCGTGATAAAGTATTTGCAGAGGCACTTTAAATTTTTTTTTGGTTAGGTTAATTTGAGTGCACCATCATTCATTCATCATCATTCATTAATTCATTAGGTTTAATGTTTTATATGTACCTGTGTAATATACCAAACATATACCATAGGTTTATGTTTCGAAATTTGAAAGAATTCTTAACCTTTCTAATTCCTGAAGAGATCGTGAGTCATGAGGATTTTTCAGCAATTTGTTATTGGGTGCATGCAAGCAAAGCCATGAGCAACAGTTGACAACACATATATATTTTTGAAATTTGCTAATTAACCCTTAATTCACTTCCTGAGTCCCAGGGACTCACATCCAAAGTTTAAGCGTGAATATTTCGTACGTTTTAGCGACTAGGTTCCCCCCCGTCTCAGTACCTTCCTGTAGTGCCACGAGCAACGCGGAGCCGAGCGGACTTGCGCGTGCATCTGTATGTGGTAAGTAATTAATCCTAGTGAGTCCCAGGGACTCATACTAGTTATTTGTGTTATTATTTTTATTATTTATTTGGATTGTCAGTTGTCTAACATTTATCGTTATTATTACTTGTAAATTAAGTATGTTTTATTTATTGTTGTAGAATTTTAAAATGGCCCATCAGTACACGTTTACCACGCTAATTTCACTGCTGGATTTCATCAATCATGAAAAACGATATTCCTGAATATGTGAGTCGGGACAGACCCAGGAATGAGAGAAAATATTGTCATTTAAGCCATTACAAAAAAAAAACAAAGACTGCTTACCTTGGCGTCAAATATATAAAGCCAAATTATGTTTGGCTTGCTCAAAGAAGATATTGCGCTTATTTTTTTTTTATTATACGCTGCTTATAGATAGCGGTAGAGACCCCTTGCAGGTTTTTTATATTTATATAAAAGTATACCTTTTAGTTAATTTTTTGAATTTGTATGTCAATAGGAGTTAAATAACGATAACCGTTTTTTTTTGTAATTAGAATATTTGTGTATTTTTGAGTAGTTTAAAAAAGACATTGAGTTTTGAGACTGATAAGTTCAATTTCTTAAATTTATAAGAGCATATCTAAATTTTTTCTCATTTTGTTATTTTGCACTTATTAATTAATAAACAATAAAGAAGATTATTTAAAAAAAAATTAAATAATCATTGTTTTAATTCAGAAAAAAAAAAACTAAATATGTGTCCCTGGGACTCATAGAAGGTGTTTACGTAGGTGTATTCCACCTAGTGAATTGAGGGTTAAAGCCTTTCATTTGATACCCAACACGGCATGAATAAGCAATTTTTTTTTTGGTTTTGACTTTATGTCCTCTAGAGGGCGCCATATTGACTTTAATGTGACCTCACCCACTTCCAACAATACCTCATTTGTCAAATTATGACAAGCAGTTTAGAAGTAATGATGGAACAGATGAACATAAATACATACCGGTCAAAATCATAACCCTCCTTTATGCTTCGCCGTAGCCGGCCGAAATTTCGGTTGAACTAATCACAGCATTTGAAACATCTTGCAGAATACGATCCACTTCGGATGACACAAATATATCTTAATATATATAATTCTTCTGTACATGTTTGTCACCTAACTCGTCCTAAACGGCTGGACCGTTTTTTTTTTTTTTCAATGGGTTCCTGGATGGTTTGAAAACACAATTGAACACGGTAGGTGGCGCTGCTGTCGGTATATGGTGGTATGAAGTTTTCCGGGTCAGCTATTATATAAACTCTCATTAGGTACTGAAGGATTTTTTTATCGTTTTGGTTCAAAATTATTTTGTGGCTGTCATGATGAACTGATTTAAGGCAAATGCCCTGTTTTTTCTATAAAAAATATGATGACGTTAAATTATTTATTAAGACAAAAAATTATGAATAGAATATTGAAGGGTAACTAGGAACCAAAGAGTAGAAACCACAGAGGTCATGCTGCAATAGGTAATACCTAGGAATAGTGGATAAAATAGCACCGTTATTTATTTATTTGTTAACTCATCATCACTATCATTACAGGGATTTCCTAATTCAATAGTGTGGCCATAATTACAATTTTATTATTTACTATAACATACGAGTATTATATACATTGTGGTTTTTGTGAACTCACTCAGAGAACAAGTAAAAATACGCAAGGTACGCGTTATAGGGGCTTTACTCAGTAGATTCGTCCTACTACTGGGCACCGCCAATAGACGTGGCTGTAGCTTTCGCAATACATAATTGTCGGGCACACACAGGTTTATTTCTTTCAATATACCTGGGTTTGGAGTCTTGCCACGCAATAATTTAAAAATATAGGTAGAAAGAGCTATGTCCCTCCTTGTTTCCAATTTATTGTATCCCACCATGCTTATAACAAACAAAGTTGGATACATCAATGGATAAAATGGATATACACCATACCACCTTAGGTACAGAAACCTAGTAAATTTATTTTGTATACGCTCTAGTATGTTATCTGGAGTAGTATGACCATTTGCGTGACACTATCGACCCTGAAGCATTCAGTGCCACGATTGTTCAACTTCAAGCGTAATCGGTCTGAATCAGTGAAGTACTAGTGTTGTGTTGACAATTTTAGGTCAAACATCGCCAGGTTATGTCTATGTTCAATAAAGACCGAGTTAAGTTTGCCAACTGAACCAGTCACAGGTAGGAAGGTACTTAATTCATTAAGTACTAGCCTTTGCCTGAAATAACTGATCGTGTTCATTATTAATTATAATAGGTTTCTTCCGTAAATATATGAGTGTTTATCATTAGTTCGCCATCAAGTGTGCGACATGTCATCAGGTATAGGTTGCAAGCGTAATTCAGGTAACTTCAACGAAACATGTTGAAACCAATTTATTTTCTTCAACATCATTTTAGTATCTATCGGTAGCTTCTTCTTTTTACGGAATTTCAGAAACCAATAAAAAATAAAAGCTGCATAAATACACAATTGAATTCTGGACGAATTGTAGATATAACATTAACCTAACATTACATTACAATACATATAACAAACGTTAACAGTCAAACATAAAGGGACAGCTGATGAAACACAAGCATTTAGTATTTTTCTTGTAAAACGTTGAAGACCTAAAACAACTTTGTAACGACGGCTGTACAAAATTAAAAATGACCGCCTTGTCACGAAATTGAGCTATAAACGTCCTCTTTTTAGGCGACTGTCCGGAAAACCTGCAGCTTCTTGAGGTTAGAAATAAAAGCTAGTTGAAAGTGTATGTAATTTTGTTTAAAGCAGAATTACCTCTTTATTACATTTGTTTCTATTCTATGAAAATGTCAAGCAATCTTAAAAAAACCGGCCAAGTGCGTGTCGGACCCCGCACAATGAAGAGTTCCGTAGTTGGGATGAATTTATCCCAAGAACAAACTTAACATTGTAGTTGAAAAACATGATCCCCATACAGTTCTGCGGTATGGTGTTATTTTTTGGGGACAGTCAACAAGCAGAGAAATTGTTTTCAGGATACAGAAAAGATGTTTACGTTCTATGTGTGGTTTAAAAACAACAGATAGTTGCATTCCGTATTTTAAAAAGTTAAAAATATTACCCCTACCAGCTCTATACATGCTGGAAACTGCATTATTTGTGAAAGTAAATCCACATTTATTTAAAAAACTATGTTCAGTAAATAAATCGCCGATACGTGCTCAATATATTAACGAATTATGTCTTGTGAAATGTAAAACTTCTCTAATGAAGAAAAGCTTATTTGGTGTTGCTCCACAATTATATAATAAAATACCCGATGAAATAAAATGTATGCCACTGCAAAAGTTTAAAAAAACACTTAACGGGTTACTACTTGAAAGATGCTATTATACTCTAGATGAGTTTCTTAATGACGAATCTATATAATTATAATGCTGACATAAATTTTGATATTGTACATTAATACTAATCTTTTGAATTGAATTGACTGAAAAATTTGACTTGAAATGAAATTGACTCGGATAACAATGACGTAAATTAACCTTTATAAAATAAGTTAGATGTTGACCAAAACGTACTAAAAGTCGTCACCGGTTAATGAAATTGCGATCGGTAGGCAAGCTGGGATTCTCGTCACCTACTGTAATCGGGTCATTCCGACCTGCCAATTACAGTGGTGACCGGTGTTATGGTGTGATACTGACGACGTGTTTCGTGAACGGTTCTGGTCGAATCATTTTGTTTCTAATATTGGGGTCAGGATTTCAGTTGAATTTCACATCGATCATGGTTTGTTTTAAAAAAGCATAAAATATTATTATACAAAATTGCAAGAATGCATCTCGAAAATACTAACTTTTTATACTCCATTTATTAAAGCATTAGAAAAATAACAATTATTGTGTAATATAATAATATTATTGTTGAAATTAATGCACGTTAGAGTAATTTTTAAATGTAAATGGTGAATAAATTTACATTGCTTTGTATTTATCACGAAATAACGGAGTTTATTGTATTGAATTGTAATTATTTTGAATTGTTTTCTTAAGATAATAAGATTCTAAATTGTTGGTACACCACGTAACTTTAAGCTTCAGAAGAGCGAAGTGTCCTAACACAGGCAATTTTTGTCTAAAAGGTCACTTCAACCACTGGATGTAGTACATAACTTGTGAAAGAAAATAAATTATTTGTATTTGTATTTATTTGTATTATTGTACGTTTATTTCGAAATAACGAGAGGGTGATAATCGTTATTTTTCTAATAATTAATCAACCTCAAAAATGTTGAAAAAAATATTGAGGAAAAATTCAATTAAGCCAGATGCCAGCCTTAAAACTAATGTGTAACATCTAGTTTATAGCACTTCTACAATGAGTCTGTTTATTGTCACAACAACATTGTTTTAATTGGGTGAAAAAACAATCCTGTTACAATAATTCTCCCATTTCGCGAACTGTTAGTTACAGGTAAATAATTTTAACGCTTCGTTATTCTGACTGCTTTCTAGTCTATGAGCTAGTAACGTTATACTCGTATAGTTAAGTCGACCTCCACTGCTAAGTAGAATTTGCACGGACAGGTTTACCCATAGATATAATTATAAACATTTTTTGTTTTTTTTTTTTTGTTTTGTGTAATTTTTACCTGCTCGAGTTTATGTTTTCCTAAGCACGTGTTTCTGTGATGAATAAAATAATTTTTCTTTCTTTCTTTCTATTTTATTTCAGAAACAAAACATCCATAATTTGTTAGTAAACATTAATCTACACAACTATGTTAGTAAACATGCAGGTTGGACAACTAACGGGCGAGCAGGCAATCAAATTTTTCCGCAATGACACTCAGGAGACTGTTCGGGCTGCCCCGGACCCTCTGCAGCAGCGACGCGGCACGCTTACGTCTGATCGCTGCGAAGCCATCAGATATAAGAAAAAAGTTTTTTATATTTCTATTGGTTTACCACATTAGCTGCGTGGTTCATTTGTTTGCTACACATCCATGCTAGCGTGGCCGTGGGTCACAGTGAACGATTTTAAGCGACTTTCAAAAAGAAGGAGATAAGTAATATGTTCGTCTATATGTTTTTTTTTTATCTGTGGTCACCGATTTATCCGTCGATGTGAACTCATTTTGAAAATTATTTTTTTGTTTGTGGTATGCTCCTGAGGTGGTCCCATTATCAACAAGTCAGAATCTGATGAGGGAATCCTATGTTAATCGAGGAAAATCCTCAAATTTTACAGACACACCTATCGGTTTGGGTATTTTTTATAGTAAACTCATGCATTTGCTCTTGGTGAATGCAGCATTTGGTCAAGTAGATTTGATAATGAATACGACAGATGGCTACCAGAAATTTCACGGGTTGCGATTCGATTAGGTACTTTAGGTGACCTGGATCTGACCAGGAGAACTCCTCAACAATTAACGTCCCTGCATCGGAAAAAACAATATTTTGTAAAAGGTGATGAGCTGTTGACATTAGGCTATTGTAACTTAGATAAATTACAAACTTAGAAATAAAGATCTTTAAAAAAAAACAACTAACTAAAAAAAAAATACTATAAAGTGAAAAATAACTTTAATTTCGGAAGTCGGTGGCTAAAAACTAAAATACAGACCGAGACGTTCGAAATTAGAGGGTGCATTTCTTAATACTGTGTTATGAAATTTTAATGCATCCTAATAACCATAGTGTTTTACATGTTAGCAAATCAATAAACTAAGTTATTTTTCACTTTGTAGTGTTTTTTTTTGGAAGTCGGTTCTTTTCATACAAACCGGAGCTTAGTACACGCGTGTAGCTTAGTCGTGGGCTGCTGTGGACCAACGCCTTTATTTAAAAGCGAACCGCAGCAGAAATCTGTTGTGTTATCCAACTTGGAATAGGAAACGAGAGACAACTTGTTGTATAGATAACGAACTGGACTCCTCGTTTGTTACTGCGTTTGTGGTTAGGGTTTTCAGATGAGCAGGTTAAATAAATAAATTTAATTTGCAGTTCATTGAATCGCTTACACTTTCGTAACAATGTTATTTTTTCTGCTATTGTTAACAATCAATTGGGCGTATTTTTTTGTTGTTTTGGTTTTTGCGCCGATTTCTTTTTATTTTATGTTAATTATGTTATTTAGTTACAGAAAAGTATCAGCCTTTTAAATAACACTATCTGCCCAAGACAGTTTCATCAAACATGTTTGTGAAAGATATGTTTAGACTTGTTCTCGAATATGTTAAATTAGAGCATTTTCTCAATAACTTAATATGTGAATATTTTTGATTATGTTTATATTACATAGTCATATTAATTTGTAAAGTTATGTCTTACGCGGATAAAAAAGCTGAGAATGGCAAAAAATCTACCAAGCGTATTTTTCTGAAACCTTCACCAATTTCAAGTTTAATTATTGATTTTTTGTATACGCGTTTTATTAAAATTCCTTTTGTTTTGTGTAAAATAAATTAATAATGCGTCAAATTGGGGACAGCGCTCCTTGATGGGCGAGTTCTATTACTGGCTGAACGTGCGACGCGTTGCGTGAGCTCAGTACAGAACACGCAAGCTAACCACTCAAGGTCACTGGCATATATCTGCGTCTTAAATACAATTTCCCAAGTTTCTATACAGGTATGAGGAACAGGGTGTAAAGTTCACTCATCATCTTTAGAAAAGGGAGGATCTTCCGACCAGACGGGTGTTTTGTCTGGTGGGCAACTGCCCGACGACGATGTCAGGGCGTTGTATGTATGTATAATGGATGACTTTTTTACTATCTTAAAAAAAATTGGGCGAACGGAGTAGAAGCCTCTGGCATAGTCCTTTTTTTGTTGTTTTTTTTAAATAATAATATAATTTAGTAAGAAATTGATCTATCAATAAATACTACAAATTTGAAGTAACGGTTCTTATAAGAACGATAAAAAAAGAAACTTTGAAAAAAAAAAGAAAAACGAAAAATAAATATCGAAATTCAAATCATACGCGCTAAATTCGCGGCGAGTAACTATCGCCCGGCAGGATAGGATCGCACTACGAGTTCACTGATAAATTATTCCGCGGTTATTACAAAAAAACAAAACTTAAAGTATACCTATTAGCTTCTCCGTTCAGCTAATAGGTATACTTACCCTATTTTTTTCAAGACAGTTAAAAAAATCATACGGTATACTAGTCGCGCGGTAAACTCTGCTTGCGCGATACAGGATTTATATGACGTCAGGTCTTTTGATGCGTAGTTCGCATGTAGCAATATAGATGCCGCCACATTTATATTCATAATACTCTTTTAAAGCACCATCATTATAACAACGATGTTAAATCTACCTTTCGATACAGTCACAGACGCACTGGGTGCAATCGACCTACTCACCAGCCACGTACAAACGGTAGTGAACGAAAGCTCACGGCAACAACCAGTGATGGATGACCATCGCTGGGAACTGCCAGCCGACGTGCGTGTTCTGTTGACAAGGAAGAACGCAGCCATTCGAGCTTATGACGCCTTTCCCAACGCCGCCAACCGCGCTCTGATGCGTGGCTTACAGCGTACTGTCAAATCACGTATGCAGGAGATGCGGGAAGAACGTTGGGACGAGCTTATGACCACCATCGTACCCTCACAACAAGCATTTTGGCAACTAACCAAAAAACTTAAGTCCGATACAGCCACCGATATTCCACCTCTTATCCGTCCTAATCAAAGCTTAGCCTTTGAAGACGAAGATAAGGCCGAATGCCTAGCTGACAGCCTCGAAACACAATGCTCACCAAGCACATTACCAGCTAACCAAGCCCACATTGACATCGTGGACGCAGAGGTAGAACGCAGGGCCGCCCTCCCCCCTCACGAGGACCCAGACAAACCCATCCCACCCGTGACACCTGATGAAGTTCTCTCCCTTGTGCGGAACCTCAAAACCAGGAAAGCACCTGGCGCTGACGGCATCACTAATAGATTAGTTAAATTGTTTCCTGCTCAATTACTAGTTTTAATGACGGCCATCTTCAATGTCGCATTAAATAATAATCTCTTTCCGCAAGTGTGGAAAGAAGCCATAGTCATTGGCTTCCATAAACCAGGAAAACCCAAAGCTGATCCAACCAGCTACCGACCCATAAGTCTCCTCAATACAATGGGGAAGATTTACGAACGACTCATTTTTAAAAGACTAATGGATTATGCCGAATCCAATAAACTACTACCCGACGAACAATTCGGTTTTCGAACCAAGCACTGCTGTGTACGCCAAGTCCACCGAATAGTCGAGCACATCAGTGCAGGCTATCAAGCAGGGCGCATGACAGGTGCGCTCTTTTTCGACGTAGCGAAGGCATTTGACAAAGTCTGGCAGTCTGGCTTAATTTATAAGCTATATTTACTGAAAGTGCCCGACCGTCTCGTACTCATCATTCGAGACTACCTGTCAAACCGTACCTTTCGCTATCGCATAGGGGAGGCTCTCACATCCCCGCATCCGATCCGAGCCGGCGTCCCCCAAGGATCCTTGCTCTCCCCCCCCCTCTTCTCGCTCTACACGAGTGACATACCGAAACATGACAAATGTCAACTGGCACTATTCGCCGACGACACTGCTATATATTACACAGGCCGATGCACCGAACCCATTTCTCGACACCTCCAATCAGCAGCCGACGCTCTCGAGCAATGGTTCACGAAATGGAGGATCGAAGTTAATCCGACCAAAAGTGCTGCCGTCCTTTTTGTCAAGAATGGCAGAAACAGCGATGCACGCACCCGCAGTCCACCCGTCACTATGTCAGGCCAAGCAATCCCCTGGGATACTAAGGCCAAATACCTGGGGGTCACACTAGACCACAAGTTAAGATTCACTGAGCACATAATTTCAGTACGTAATCGTGCCAACTTTGCGCTCAGTCGATTCCATTGTTTACTTAACGCACACAGTAAATTGGCCCTTAAATCTAAGGTACGAATCTACACAACGTGCGTACCATGACATATGCTGGCGTCGTGTTTGCACACGTCGAGCCGTCACGCATACAAAAATTACAAACACTGCAAAATCGATTCATGCGACGAGCCACGGGAAGCCCCTGGTTCGTACGTAATGACCAGTTACATGTCGACCTAAATCTGCCGACCATCAGGCAATTTCTCAAAAAAGCGAGCTAACGCTTCTTCGATTCTGCTGCAAATCACACTAACCCTCTAGTGGCAGCAGCTGCCCGATACACCCCTTCACGCATTTCACACACACGACGCCAAAAACACGCACTCATAGATAAAGATGACGACATAACACTCTATCAAGAGAGTATGAAGTCAATTAGAAAAACATACATCGTTAAACACAGATCCCGTATTCGGCGGCGAATACTTCCGCGGAATAGAGTAATTAATAACTCACCCCGTCCCTTGCCCCCGCCCGCCCGTGCGGACCAAGTAGTTGCAAATATTATCCCTAATAATAATTCGATGCTGCAAGTCCCCTCTTGCTCAGTAACCAGTAGCGCCCTAGGCCGAGGTTCGAGTCCCACTAGGGGGCGCCCCTAGGCCTGCTACTTAAAATCCTATTTACAAACATTAACCCGGCGAGAGGCCCCTCAGGCCCCGCCAATGTCCGGTGAAGCAGCAAAGGCACTCCGGAGCCACCTGCAAAAACGTCCATATCAAAAAAAAAAAAAAAAAACCTTCCAAGAAACCATATTTCACATGGATCTCTTGCAGGCAAAAACAGATCAAGTTAAATTTCTGGAAAAAGCTTTTGTAGAAGCACATCTAGAAACAGGAAATACAGGTAAGGTTTAACCTGGCAACCCTGTGCCACTGCAACAGTTTCCCGACTTTGTTTATTAACATAGCGACGAGTTTGATAAAGTTTGAATTAGATACCGGACAGCGACGCGTGGTTTATGAATGTACAGCTTAAGTTGTAAAGGTGTACTGTACACTGTACCTATATGTATTGTTTGTTACCAAACAGCATAATAATGTTGTGTTTTATAAGTTTTATCATCACCATTTCAGCCGAAAGACGTCCACTGCTGGACATAGGCCTCCCCAAAGCGGAGGAGGGGTTGCAATAATCGCCACGCTTGGCAGGCGGCTTGGTGATTGCAGTATGGTGTTAAAATGCATAGAGAATGCTGCTGCCCATTCTCTAGTAAGTCCCTTAGTCGCCTTTTACGCCACCTACGGGAAGAAATAGGATGGTGCTATTCTTTACGCCCGGCACGAACACGGTACTATAAGTTTACATACACACATACATAAACTCACGCCTTCATCTCATAGGGGTAAGCAGAAGGGCACGCCACAATTGCGGCGGTAAGTCCCCTCTTTGAGGAGTGGCTAGAGAGGCGCCACGGCGTCCTCACCTTCCACCTGACGCAGGTCCTCATTGGACACGCTTGTTTCGGGAGGTTCCTGTTCAGGATAAAGCGGGAGGAAACGCCCGGGTGTCACCACTGTGTGGACCGTGTCCTCACGGAGGCGATCGGCGGCGGCGATCTCTCGCGTCCGGCCCTGGTTCAGGCCATGGTTCGGAGCGAGAGTGCATGGGAGGCCATCACCTCCTTCTGCGAAACAGTAATGCTCGCGAAGGATGAGGCGGAACACGTGAGGGTGAGGCAGGGTGCCCTTCCACCCTTAGTCACCGCAGGAGACGCCCCGGGCGTCGGGAATCGCAGGCCGATTCCCGGCCACCGGCTTGCGGACGGTGATCGATGGGTAGCTCGCCGTCCGATAAGGACCAGGCCCGGGTCGACGGCGCGTTGTGTTCCACGCTCGCCTCAAAGAGACGTTAGCAGCAATTGACGGGATCCGAAAGGGCCAATGCCTGCCAGGGTTACGAGTCTGTCCGAAAGGGATATCGTGGCCCTGGCACACAGGCATTTGAAGGAACACGGTGGGTTTTAGTCAGTAAAAGTCTGACACTCCCTCCCGCTCCACCCAGAGCTGGAGAAGTTATTTGATGATTTCCCAGGCAATAAAAAAAAATTTGGGGTAGGCAGAAACTATAGAACGCCGCCTGCTACGCTCCTTACATACTCCTTTTGCTTCGTTTACGTTCATACATCTGGTCATACACGCACGCCGGTTGCGAGTAGGTACTACGCACCTGACTTTTCTGGAGAATATCACCAATTAGGTCACTATAATTATGTACGAGTACTCCTAGGACGTCCCCTCCCAGCGTTTCCACTCGCTTCTGCCTTGTAAATACGTTTTGTTAGTCGCCTTTCATTCATCCTCTCAACATGACCAAACTACCTAAGCATACTCTTAAAACTTTTGTCACTACATCTTCTTTTAAACCACACCGTTGCATCACATCATTTTATAAGTTTATTTGCTTATAATAAGATAGAAAAGACGACAGTAAAGTTACAAAATATCCGTCTTTCAAAAAGTTTGCAAAAATGTTTCTAAAATTATTTGGCCATCAGGGGCACGATATTCTATAATAATTATAATACATATTTTAATTATTAGGTTATTATATAATATAATATATGTATACAACATTATTATAAGTATATGCGAAACCTGATTATAGTTTGTTCAGAATAAGGAACTGAATCGATTCCAATATTTTTTCGTTTTTTTTTATTATATTTTGTCCGAAAATTATTTACTTAATTGTGATGGAAAATGGTATCACCATTTAATTACTTCAATATCGCCGTACGGTTAGGTACCTACTGCCAAATTATCAATGAGCGCAAGACGACCCTGGAGGCGCGGGGGCGCCATGTTTTTGTACGGACAACCCGGTATCATAACAACTTTATAACTTTGTGAGTTTCCATGATACAGTTTTAAAATTTTGTACATAGATACTTTACATAAAAATACTAGAGACGTGTTTCGGGTTTCGCATATACTAAAACTAATATTGTATAATATATTCTAATAATTTGTAGGTAGGTATCCTGTATGACATTAAAAATCAAATTATTTTCCCATAACACAAATATGCATTAATCAGATTCATGACTACGTAGGTAGGCAAGAACTTCCGTTGAATGATCAATTATGGTCAAACTTTCGTCATAAATTGATGGATCGAGCCCCTGGCTCTAGGCAAACTGAAGTGAGCAATCGAGCGGGGTGCGGGACACGACTACGCGTGTCGGTTGATAACGGACTTCCAAAAGGGAGGAGGTTATTAGGTTCTTCTGTATATATTTAGGTTTCCGTACCTATGATTATTTTGTTGTCGGTCTGTCTGCCTGTCTGTCAAGATCCTTTTTCTCGGGAACGAGTGGAGGTATCAAATTGAAATTAATACCAAATACGTAAGTCTAAGGTCCCTTGGAGCTCTAAAAAAATCAGGCTTCTAAGTCAACGCAATAAAAAAAATCCTAATTTATGCGTCATATTTTGATACTCGCAAATAAATTAAAACCTATAGGGTACTTCCCGTTGACCTAGAATCATGAAATTTGGCAAGAAGCAAGGTACCTATCACAGCACAAGTAAAGAAAAAGGTCCGAAAATTGTAAATTTTTAGTTATATCATATATAAATAAAAAATAAAGCTATTACAAACTTAAATTTTCAGTTGGAAAATAGGCCGTGGCGTATATCTATGGAAGAACATGTTTTTCAACTACAATGTTAAATTTGTTTTTGGGATAAATTCATCCCAACTACGGAACCATTCATTGTGCGTGGTCTGACACGCACTTGGCCGGTTTTTAGGGTTCTGTACCTCAATGGAAAAAACGGAACCCTTAGTTGGGTGTCTTAGGCGCTCTAGACCTCCTCTATCCGTACACTAGAGAGCTGCTATCAGGGGGCCTAAAATGGACGCTTTGGCAGAATCATAATATGATCTGCATACAATCCCTAACCCGCAATTCATCTGTTTGACAGTTTTGTATGGAGTTCCGTAAAATGGTCCACAAATTAAGAATTGCTTTAATGAAGTCTAATGTCAAATAGCAGCTGCCAAACAGATGAATTGCGGGATTTAAGAATTGTACGCAAATCATATTATGATTCTGCCAAAGCGTCCATTTTAGGCCCCCAGATCTCATCCGAATCATTACTTGACGGAGAACCGAGGCGTCCAAATGACCTCATTTGTACGAAAATGTTGCTCTGGGCACTTACGGTAAGTGTATAATAGATTCTATTCCAACCACTGTGCACCAACATAAACCAACAATTAAGTTAAAAATTACTTTTCCATGCACAAAGTTTGTGGAGCACGCTAAACTTAAATTACACTTGGTTTTCTGTAAACTTCCGTGTTTTCTCATAACGGTATTATTTATAATGCTATTACAATATTTTATATGTTCGCCACTACGTATTCCGTTCGGTTTGTTGGTCAAGTGGAAAGATGTTAATCATGGAAATTGTTTCCGCTGCCGTATTAATGTTAGCAAGCATTATAATTGTTAACCAATTAATATTGTTTCGGGTGTATTTATAGGATTATGTTCGTGTCGTTCGATCTTTAGTAGTTTTCTTTGTTATATTTGACATAACTAATATCGGAGAAAAAGTCAAGACATAGAATAGTAATAATAATCGTTTATTTATATAAATACCTTAAAAATTAAAATAGAGCACAGTTGCTTATTTGCCTGAACTAGGTTGAACCTGTGTTTCAGGCTAGAACGTGCATAAATGCTTATTGTAATAAATTAACAATTAGTATAAAGTAAACAATTAAAACTTTGGTAACTAAAAGTAAAATAGCATGTTAGCGGTTCTATTTGCAGACAACAATTAGATCTTCTGACTGTGCATAATTTATGGTTAGTAAATATTTGAGTCAAACTCAAACTCAAACTCAAAGCATTTATTTCAAATAAACCTATTACAGGGACTATTGAATTGTCAAGGGGTCGGTCAGTCAGAGAGATGAAGCTAGTTGCCCATTGCAAAGCGTAGTGGGTTCCTATGGAGAAGAACGGGCATGAAACTCCGCGGACATTCTTTTAAATCAAAATATTGTTACATCATTTATGTTGAAATTATACATGTGAGAACACTGTAGAAAGACGTGCACGTTAAAAGCGTCCGTAATAAAAATATAAAAAACAACTAAAATACCTAAGTTAAAATAAGCCGTGGCAGCTAAGAAATGACCAGACTGACGGTGCCAGTTCACGAACATGACGCATGGATCAACACCATTTAGCTCAACCATTTTGAAAGGAACTTAATGATCCAACACATACGCCACCATCAGCTAGACATTTGAGTGAGCATGACACTCTCAGCCGCCAGGACACATTCAAGTCAATAAAAGACGTACTCAG
Organism: Tiliacea aurago; assembly: GCA_948098905.1. Taxonomy (NCBI): domain Eukaryota; kingdom Metazoa; phylum Arthropoda; class Insecta; order Lepidoptera; family Noctuidae; genus Tiliacea; species Tiliacea aurago. The sequence goes on along the minus strand of OX402586.1, from coordinate 19,833,487 downwards.
AAAATGGTAGGTACATAGTGCTCACACATAATGCTATGCATTTATACAATACTAAGTGATTGAATTTATACAATTAGTGTAGCATTTTTGTTAAAGTAACATTTTTTTACAGCAAAGTAATTTAATTGATAGATACTAAGTTTTCTATTTAATCTATTGTACATAAATGGGCCTGAGGGCGGGGTCACACGATGCGTTGCGGCGGCGGTGCGGCGCCGGAGCGGTGTCGCTGCGTCGTCTTACATAGAAATATCTGTGGCATGTCACACGATGCGCTCCGGCGCCGCACCGGACTTGCAACCACCGAGACGAAGCGGGGAGGGGTGATTGCGTTGCGACGTCGGAGCGGCACCGTTCAGTTGTTTATGCGTCACAAGGAAGGATACACGCTCGCTCGTTTCGATTTATTTTCTCCAACATCCAACGCTGCTACGGCGCCGTTGCGACATAACAACGTTGCGGCGCCGCACCGCTTGTGTGCCCGCTGATACGGTGAAATCTTTGCGGTGCGGCGCGGCAACGCATCGTGTGCCCCCGCTCTAGGGTAGGTTCAGATGACAAGCGCTCAGCGCGTGTTGAACGCGCGTTGAATTTTTGTATAGTGTTCACATGGTGCGCGCTTGTCAGGCGTTAAACGCGCGTTGTTGCGGCCAGTTTGAGTTCTACATTTGTCGAAGATGGACGTAGAAACAGTTTTATCGGTGATTTTATACAGACGGCAGAAACGACACAACAGAAGACGGAGATATTGGGTTCACCCAATTTTGTCAACCAGGCTGACTGAAAGTCAGTACATTATTTTATATCCTAAGTTAAGGCAATTTGAGCCCAAATTCTTTAACTACTTCAGAATGTCCATCAAGTCATTTGATGACTTACTGACTCTCATAAACGATGAACTCGTAGCAGATAAAAACGCTGTGCGATATAGCATTTCACCGGAAGAAAAACTCATAATTACATTGAGGTAAGTTTTTTAATAATCAACATAATCTATAAATCTAATAAATCAAATCAACTTGTTTAGGAACAATTTTTTTAAAGAAAAAATAACATTTTGTTACTCGCAGAATAACTCTAACTCTGATTCATTGCTGACATTAGTTGGTGCTGGCGATGGAGTAGGTGTTACTGGCGATGGAGACCCCATTGCTGTAGTATAACCATAATGTGCAAAATTATTTGACACACTAGACTGCTGTGATCTATAATCATGATAACGAAAGCCTTCAACAGAAGCTGATGACTGATGACGCTGCTCTTGTGATGAATCATTTCTTCGTTGTGATACCGGGTAATTTTGATTTTCATATGTCTGTTGTTGTGGTCCTTGAAATTCATTTTGGTTTTGCAAAATTAAATTATAAATGGCAATTTTAGTTTGAAGTCGCCTATATTCCGGAATTTTTTTAATCTCTTTAACGAGTGACAAACAAAACAGCTTGTCTTCATCGTCATCTTCTTTTGGATGAGACACATTTTTCTGTGCTAAACTCTGCTCTAATATGTTTGCAAATCTTTCATCAGCAGGATTTAATTTTTGTTTTTTTCTTGAAGTAGATTTAGGACTCTTAAAGCCAGAACTTATTTCTACTTCAGCAACCTCTGACGAAGTTGATGCATTATCTGCATCGAAACTACTTTCTGTATCTTTGTTGGCAATTGATGCCTGTAGAAATCGTAGTCTATTATAATGAATATATGTCGAAGTTTTGGAAGCTCCTGATCCAGATTTGACAGTCTTTATTTTCTTCACCTCTCTCATATAATTATCCCGTAAACTCTTCCACTTTTTTTGCAGGGATGACGCTGAAAAAAAAAACAGTATTTAGTAATAGTTTATGTTTGTTTCCAGATATTTGGCCATTGGATGTTCATTTGGGACATTAAGCTACGACTATAGAATTGGCAAATCTACTGTGGCTACTATAATACCACATATATGTGAAACTATTTGGAAAAAATTAAGGCCCGTTGTTATGAGTGAACCAACGAAAGAAAAGTGGTGTGAAATATCCACGATATTTGAAAAGAACTCAAAGTTTCCCAATTGTTTGGGAGCCTTGGACGGGAAACATATACGGTTAATCCAGCCTGAACACACGGGTTCTATGCATTATAACTATAAAAATTATTTTTCGCTAGTTTTATTGGCGCTAGCGGATGCAAACTATTGTTTTGTGTGGGTTGACATAGGTGCCTACGGTAAAAACAGTGACTCAGGTATATTCAAGAATTCTTCATTGTACAAAAAGCTGACAGAAAGGTCATTAGATCTACCTGAGCCAAAGGCATTGTTAATACAAAATAGACCGACAACGTTGCCATATGTGATAGTGGCTGATGAAGCTTTTGGCATGATGGAGAATTTAATGCGTCCATATGGGGGAAGGTCACTAACTTATGCTAAAAAAATATTTAATTACCGTTTGACATTAGCACGCCGGTATGTTGAATATACTTTTGGCATAATGTGCAATAAATGGCGCATTTTACACAGGCCGTTAGATGTTAACATCGGTTTTGCAGAAAAGATCGTAAAAGCGATATGTACACTAAATAATTATGTCACAATCAGGGATGGCTACAATTTTGAAGACACACTTTATACGCCACCCCTGGAAAATCTAGCCTCACATTATACCGGACGTGCTGTGCGACAGGCGGATAATGTTCGAGTACATTTAACAAACTATTTCATTAATGAAGGAAAAGTAGATTGGCAGGATCGTTATATTTAACTTGTAACACAAACCGATTGTAAATGTAAATAAATATATATACTCACATAATATTTTCTTCTTTTCTTCATTGTCATGTCCTTCACAAAATATAAGGACGAGTTCTTCCCAAGCCCGTCTTCTCAAATTCTTATCTGAATAATCGCTACTTGTCATGTCCCATATCGCAGGACGTTTCTCTATTTCATCAATTAATAATTCCGTATTAAAAGCTTCGGTTTCCATTTCGGACGATTTTCGGACGAACTTGACGAACCCTAAAATACGTCTATCCGCGTCGAAAGCGCGCGCTTAACTGAACGGAAACATAGAAAACCAATGATCTCAAAGCGGCGTTGACGCGCGCTGACAACAGTCGAGCGCTAGCGCAGCGTTGAACGCGCGCGTTACTAAAACGCGCGTTAGCATGTGTACGGCCTGAATAAAATGTATGTAGTTGTAAACGCGCGTTATCAAAACGCGCGTTGAGCGCTTGTCATCTGAACCTACCCTAAGAAGGTAAAAAATCTTTCTACAAAGACACGTTTGGAATGTAAATCGTTTCGTTAAAAGTAGACGTCAGAATTACATACTATGTCCGAGATCACACAAGTGTCCGCCAGTGTGCTAATAATGACATACATACATACATTCGACTTACTATTACTACGGGTCTGGCTGTTTGTGTATGTGAGCTTAAATGTTTGCAAACGCACCCACGATACAGGAGAAACTCCTAGTGTGGCGCAACATTTAAAAAAAAAGGAAGAAAAGTCGACATTATAATCGTTGGGCTCTAGAACAGCATAAACGGCGTTACCAAGAACGGAACAGTCTATTAGATCATCATCATCATTTCAGCCAAAAGACGTCCACTGCCGGACATAGGCCTCCCCCTAAGAGAGGATTTGCCATAATCGCCACGCTTGGCAGGTGGGTTGGCGATCGCAGTATGGTGTTAAAACGCTGCTGCCCGTTCTCTAGTAGCTTCCTTAGTCGCACTTTACGACACCCACGGGAAGAAATAGGATGGTGCTTTACGTCCGGCACCACACGGCACCTCGTCCACCCACGTCTATTAGATACCGAAACAAAAAATCCAAAAGTTAATACAAAAAGTTGGTAAGAGGAAATCATTACAAAGACGAACAAAGTCATAAGTCGTATCGGGTCCTCCACACCAATTTCACACACACTTTATTACTTCAAAGAGGCCTGAACTCATGAATTACCCAAACTTGACTTCACGACGATGTAATCTCGCTACTACTTAAACTGGTAACTTAATTAAAAGTTTTAAAGAACGTCAACTTTGGTGAAATAAAGGGCTAGACTGAAAATTCCTAAATGTTTTCTGACAATACGGCCTATAGCTAGATTGTTTATCACTCTTTGAGTGACGATCGGCCGTGTGGTGCCGGACGTAAAGAATAGCACCATCCTATTTCTTCCCGTGGGTGTCGTAAAAGGCGAATAAGGGACTTACTAGAGAATGGGCTGCTGCGGTCTCCTTGCATTTTAACACCATACTGCGATCGCCAACCCGCCTGCCAAGTGTGGCGATTATGGCAAACCCCCTCTTTGGGGGAGGCCTATGTCCAGCAGTGAACATCTTTCGGCTAAAATGATGATGATGATGAATCAGTGACGATTATGTACAGCGCCAGCTGGTCCAGCTACTCGAAATTGTCAGATTGTACCAATCAACCTTGAACCTTATGCTTTAACGACAAAATTGAAAATATTTTAAAGAAATTTGGCGTCTGTACAATCTCTTTAGATGGGATAATAAAAAATGTTTACACATTTTTAATGCAAAACCTTTCCTCTCGCTTTCTGTGGTAGTGACAGCTTGAGCATGGAATAAGTAAGTATTTTTTAATAGCATGGAATTAGTAAGTACTTTTAAATAAAGCGCGTTTGGTCTATTTTAGCTACTTCCACAGCATTATGTCGTACGGCATTTTACTGTGGGGTCGGGCTGCTGACATTGAGTCCATCTTTATTTTGCAAAAGAGAGCTGTCAGAGCAATTTATAATCTAAGTCGCCGCGAATCTCTTAGGGAACTATTTAAAAATATTAATATCATGACGGTACCTTATGAGTTAAATGAGTTGGTACCGGCCAACTTATTTATGAAAATATTATGTATGTAAGGAAAAATCTACATCTTTTTAATAAAATAAGTGATAGACATAATTTTAATACTAGAAATAAAGACAAAATAGATCAACCATTTTTCAGGTTATCTAAAGTACATACATCTTTTATGGAGTGTTAAATGTTACAACAAAATACCTTGTGATATATTGCAACTAAATGAAAGAAAATTTAAAACTCATATTAAAAGAACACTTTGTAAACAAGCATATTTCAAATTAGAGGATTATATACAAGATAAGAATGCTTGGAAACATGCTGGTCCTGCTCCATAGGACAATCTAGAGTCTAGCCAAAATCAAACAGGTTGCTATTTTAATTGTATAATTTATTATTTTTATGACATTTATTTTGAATGCTGTGATTACCTTAACTCACACTGATATTATTATTTTTTAGGAAATCGTACCTATATATTTTTTACAATTTTTGTAAATATGTGAGCACCATGTATCTATCACATAATTAATTTATCTGTCATTGCTTCATCCTTAACTCCTTTTATTACCTATTGTGGTATAGTAATTTTATTCTAGGTGCATCGTCTTCACATATAATTTATATAATTAATGTACCTATAAAAATATTGTACTAGATTTTAAAAGAGTACCGGTGGAGTTTCTTGCCCATTCATCTCCATACGAAACTACCTTTTGGAAGGGGCGACTAGAATCAATTCTATTTTTTTGTAAATATTGACGTTCAAAAGTGCCTTTTATGTGCCTATTTGAAATAAACAATTTGACTTTGACTTTGACTTTGAATAGCATGGAATTAGTGTAGGTACTCATGGAATCAGTAAGTACTTTTTAATAGCATGGAATTAGTAAGTAGATACTTTATAATAGCACGTATACCTACTTATGGAATTAGTAAGTACTACATAGATTGTAAGTAGAGGGGGTCAAATTTCGACCACTAGTAATGAATTTGAAAAATTCGAATAAGTATTTTATTTAGCTATTCTAAATTGGAGGTTAATTTATGTCGCTGCTTATTTGCTTATTACCAAGGTGAGATGTTAGACATGATATGATGTTACACATCATATGCAACCTGTAAGGATCGGTCGTTTTTTTTCTAGTTCTAAGGGACGCTGGAAAAACACTGGGTAAAAATAATACCCGAAGAAAATTATTAGCCTAATGCAGTGTCCAACACAGCGTCCCTTAGAACTAGAAAAAAAAAACGACCGAGCCTTACAAGTTGCATATTATGATGAGTAACATCTCTGACTCTTCAGAATCTTCTTTGTAAATATCCCCCTCTTCTTTGTAAATATGTATGTTCATACTTTTAAGAACACTTTAGAAGCAGTGGTAGCGCATTGGTAACAGCCCCTCACGTATTCTAGGTCGTGGTTTAAACCCAGGCAGGCGTCTGCCAGGTTTGCGAGTTTGTCCGAAAGGGATATCGTGGCCCCGGCGCACAGGCAACGGAAGGAACACGGGTGGGTTTTAGTCAGTAAAAGTCTGACACGCCCTAGCTCCGCCCAGAGCGGGAGAAGTTATTTGATAATTTCCCACCCAAAAATCATTTCGTAACCAATGCTCTCAAAACGGTTAAGGAAAACATTGTGAGGAAACCGGCATGTCCTAGAACCAAAAATTCAAAAATATGTGACATCTAGCAACCCGCTCTGGGCCAGCGTGGTAGATTACAGCCCACTCCTTTTTTTTATTTTTTTTTATTTAGGATGGGTTTGCTCTTGACCTTAGTCTAGGGCAGAGGTGACAGAGACAAAGTCGACGATGGAGTGAGCTTACCCAGAAGAAGCCTGTTCACTCTAACTTTGAAGAGATTAGGGTTGTATGCGTTCGGAAACACAGACGCAGGCAGAGAGTTCCACTCTTTCGCTGTGCGCATTATAAAAGTCAGTTGGAAACGCTTAGTGCGATTTGGTGGAATATCAACAAGGAACGGATGGTAACCTGCAGTGCGTCTAGATGTCCGATAATAGAAGGGGGCCGGTGGAATGAGGTCGTGGAGTTCTCCCTCTCGAAGAGAGTATCTTGTGTCCCAGCAGTGGGAACATTAGGTAAGTATAGGCTCATTATGCTACGCTACTTTCCAACCTACATACTTCTTCCAACAAAAATATTTCCTCAACTCCAAAGTTTACGCACATTATCTTCAACCCTTCTTAACAGCGCCCTCGAGTCGTCCCGATTCGTCCCGATGCGTCTCGTACAGTCGAACCGTTTACGGATCATTAAGCTCTTTCGGACCGCCTATAGGACCACTTTCTACATAAGGACCAGCCTATATAAATTCTATATTTTTACTTTGGATGTGTAGTGACCTGGGACGAGGCCCTTCCTGGAGCTAATTTATGAGGTGCGGAAGATGTAACTGTTGGATATTTCGGAAGATTAAAGAAAACATACGCAAAGATTTCACGGGATTTAATTAGCAAACAATGAATACTATTGGTAATACAAAGGAACAAGAAATGTGTGCACGAGAGACCGAAGCCAAAGAGAAGTGTCAAACTCGAATGACAGTTGAAGTGACAGACATGTCACTTGTTGTTTAAAGGTTGCGTTTAGAAACTACTATGAATACAATAATTCCAACACTGCCCCTTAAACGCAAACTATAACAATATTTTCCTATTATTATAACTTAGGAATACATTATTCAAAACATATGTTGAATTAATTACACAGTTAAAATTACATTAGTAAATTCACAATGTTTATCTTTACAAAGAGATTTAGTTAATACATCAGCCAACATAACCTTAGTTGATAAGTATTCTACTTCAACTATACCATTATTTACAATTTCTTTTATGAAATGATGACGAATATCTATGTGTTTCGTCCTAGAATGAAACATAAAGTTTTTACAAAGTTTTATTGCTGACTGATTATCATTAAATATGATAACTTTAGTCATGGTACCAAGGATCTCCAGTAAAAGTTTTCTTATGCACAAAGCTTCCTTACATGTGTCAGACAATGCCATGTACTCTGCCTCAGTACTAGATAATGCAACAGTACGTTGCTTTTTACTCTCCCAAGAGACAACAGACTTCCCCACGAAAAACACATAGCCCGTATACGACCTACGATCTATATTATTTGATGCCCAATCTGCATCAGCATACGCTCTAATTTCCATACCACTTTTCCTAAAAATAAGACCCAAATTCAGTGTACCTTTCAGATATAGTAAAATTCTCTTGGCAGCCTTCCAATGAACTTCACTGAAACAAGTGTTAAATTGACTCAGGTAACTCACTGCATAACTGATGTCCGGTCTCGTACAAACTGCTATGTACAAAAGTGACCCTACTAAACCTCTGTAGTCATAAGTATCATCCTTTTTAGTTTCTTTAGGTAACTTCAGACCTAGTCTGTCTAGACTTAGTCTCCATCGGTGTTCCTGAAGGTTTACAATCCTCCATCCGAAACTTTTTCAGCAATTTTTGAATATAATTCGACTGATTAAGAGATATTTCATTACCTTTTCTAGACAGCTTCATACCAAGAAACTGTTGGGCTGGGCCAAGATCCGTGATATCAAATTCTTGCTGCAATTTCGCTTTTTCTTGGAATGTTGGTGAACAAAATAAGATCAAATCATCAACATATAGAGCTATGAGCATCATAGTTTGGTTTTCAGACTTATAGTAAACACATGGTTCAGAAGTTAAACGACAGAAGTTCAACTTATCGCATAATACCTTGTTAATTTTATCATACCAAGATTTTGATGCCTGTTTAAGACCATAAACAGCTTTGTTGAGCTTGCATACCATATTCTCACTCCCCTTAACTTCAAAACCCTGTGGTTGCTGCATGAAAACCGTTTCTTTTAGGTCTGCATTCAAGAATGCCGTTTTAACATCCAAGTGTTCAATACTCATGTCATATTCCGCTGCTAAAGCGATCAGCAACCTTAGTGTGGAGTATCTCACAACTGGGGAAAACGTTTCTACATAATCAACACCATATTTTTGGCTGTAACCCCTGGCTATTAAACGAGCTTTATATTTCAACAACTCACCGTTAACTCCATACTTTTTCTTAAATATCCATCTGCACGACACCGGCTTATGATGCTGTTCTCGCTCTGTCAGAGTCCAAACTTTGTTTTTAATAAATGAATTATACTCATCAGTCATCGCTTTATGCCAACTATCGGATTCTGGTCCATTCAATGCCTCACCAGCAGTTTGAGGTTCATCAGGATCATTGTATTCCACCATAGTCACGTAGTTTGCCATGAGATGAGACTCAGAAGCATCATCATAGCTGCAGTCCTCTGAACACTCTGTTTCAGAATCTTCCCCTGGAAGGTAAGTTGAATCCAAGCGATCATCTGATTTATCATTTGTCCCTTCACTGTCGGAATCATCTAGTGTGATTGTGCTCATTCTTAGTTCAGTATTCTGTGATAATCTTATGTCATCAGATATATCAGAACTCACACTGGATGATTCCGAAGGTTGAATTTCATTTCGATTCAAATTAAGATCAACAAGCAGTTGTTGATCACCTATTTCATCATATGACATTTTCTTCTTATAAAATTGATTTTCTATGAAAACAATATCACGTGAATTCACACAATGCCTAGGATTATCGGGATCAATGAGTCTATATCCTTTAGATTCTTCATTGTATCCCACAAATATGTATGGTTTACTTTTTACATCAAGTTTCTTTCTATTCTTCACCATTACATATGCAATGCAACCAAACATTTTTAAATGGTCAAGTTTTACCTTTATTCCACTCCATTTTTCTTCTGGAGTTGTACCAGAAACTGCCTTAGTTGGACTTCGGTTTTTCAGATAGACAGCAGTATTTACTGCTTCTGCCCAGAATTCCATGCCAAGTCCAGCATCTCGCAGCATACTCCTGACCTTTTCCATGATAGTTCTGTTGGAGCGTTCAGCAACACCATTTTGCTGTGTAGAATCAGGTATAGTTTTCTGATGTTTAATACCATTCATCTTGAGGAAATCCTGACTGTAGAAGCTTCATACTCCTTGAGTTAAGATGTTAGAGACGTCTGTGCCATGTCTCTTGTGATGTCGAGTCTGCTACTGCTGCTGCTGCCCCTAACACATTTAGCTCATCTGCAACACCGATATTGTCTGACACAGTGTCGAGTTGATACACACCATTGACTTGAGTACCAGTAGCTAAAACATCAGAACCATCATACACAGTACATGAACTGCTATCAAAAGTTACTCTATAACCCTTTTTGGTCATTGCACTGACAGACAGTAAATTTGTACTTAAATTAGGTACATAATATGCATCACTTATAGTCTTTACACCCCTATTTAAATGAACTTTCACTTGTCCTAGTCCAGCAGTCAATAATTTTTCTCCATTTGCAATACTCACTTCAACAGTTTTATTGGAACTGTTGTTTACCATTTGTTTTTTATTATTACACATATGGTTCGTTGCACCGGAGTCTATATACCACACATCACTATTCACCTTAAAAGAAAGAGCAGCGACAAGAGCCTTGTCCTTTGGTTTAGGCTTCAGCTTGTTCCTATCTCGACCATGACTGTGACTCTGCATCTCCTTTTCTGTTGCTGGTTGACCCGTAGTTTGTTTATCAGGACAATTCTTCAAGAAGTGGCCAATCCGCTTGCACTTAAAGCATTTGGGCTGCTTCCGAGTGACCAGTGCGGTTAAACTATCCTGCTTGTCATCTCGTCTACGTTTCTCCTCCAATAGTTTGGCTGAGACGTGTTCAGTACACAATTTTGTACCTCCATTTTCAATGGCCATAATCAGCGGATCAAAGTCTTCAGTTAAACCACTCAACATTATAACAGCTACGAATTCATCATCCAGTGGTGACTCAATTTCACTCAACTGATGTGAGGCTTCCTTAATTTTATTGAGGTAGTCCTCCATCGAGCTGCTATCACATAGCTTCATGCCAAACAAACTTCTGAGAAGACCTAATCTTCTACACAATCCGCGACCTTCATACGCCTTCTTCAAGTTATTCCATGCCTCATAAGCACATTTTGCGGTGCGAATGTATGGAATTACTGCCGGTTGAACTGATAGGGCAATTCGTGCCAACGCTTTTTCCGCCCTTTTGTTATTGTCGTCCACATTTTTCTCAACATATTCCCAAAGTTCTTCATGGATTAACAACATTCGCATCGAGAACTTCCAAGTTGAATAATTTTCTGACCCCTTGAGCTTTTCAATCGAATTCATGTATTGTGTTGAAGAAGCCATTTTTGCAATGTTGGCCGGTGACTTGATACTACAATATAGTTACCGGTTTTCTTCGACAATCTGTCCGAAATATGAGCGTTTTCTGATATTCGCAACCACGCTCTGCTACCATGTTAGATATTTCGGAAGATTAAAGAAAACATACGCAAAGATTTCACGGGATTTAATTAGCAAACAATGAATACTATTGGTAATACAAAGGAACAAGAAATGTGTGCACGAGAGACCGAAGACAAAGAGAAGTGTCAAACTCGAATGACAGTAGAAGTGACAGACATGTCACTTGTTGTTTAAAGGTTGCGTTTAGAAACTACTATGAATACAATAATTCCAATAGTAACGTGGATGTTGGAGTCCTCTGTTATCTTATTGGTACGGTTTACGTTAAGGAAATTGGCAAAAAAGATTAAGGTGGTACGTAAAAAATAAATCATAGCGAACTGGGCGGGCATTAGAAAGTGACAGAGTCAATTACTTCCATATGCGAAAAAAAAGAGCGCATCTATGCGCTGTAACCAAAATAAAACAACTTAAGAGCGCCAAACCAAGTAACAATAATTGTTTGTGTTTTGTTTGTTCTGTCGCTGAAAACCAGCGCTGGGGCTCTGTCTTGCATAGGGTCACAGCATTATGCTGAGCGGTGGCCGTTTTGCGTGAATGTGACGCATATTTGCCCCCTACATGTTCTTTTTGTATTTATGTTCTTTCTTTGCGTCGTGTTTACCGCAAATAAACGTATTTTCTTTCTTTTTTTTTTTATAAATTAAAACGACTAAACTAACAACTAACTATGTATCAAAACTATTTTCAGCCGGCGTTTTCAATTACGAACCTAATACGCACATTTTGAATGAAATTTTGCAATGAAATTACTTGGGACTTTAAAATTACAGAAAAATATATAAAAAAGTAGTTGTATTTTCGGAATGAAATTCTATCGAGGAAATTTAACCCAATTGCGTTTTCCTTCAGTCAGAGTATTAATCAAATAGTCAATAAATATTTATGTAGGATCGTCAGGATTTACTCCATTAGATTCGGACATCATGTGGGCAGAATATGGGTTTCGTGCAATGAAAACACACCGGGTGCGATACACAACGTTTATTAAAATCACAAATTGACACAATCACTTTAGGTTATAATCACCACAATAACTAAGCACAACGAATCGAGTAGAGTTCCGCGACGTCTTAACTCCGATGCGATCAGACACTGAATGTCCTCCTCGCTATAGAAGCGCGCTGTAGGTGTGGGTAGATCGCGTGATGTCGCCAGTGGCGCGCTTGCGATTCGTTTCGTGTCCGTACTAATGACCGGATCCGATATATATATCCAAAAATTAAATCCATACATGCTGTAATAGTGAAATAAATGGTTACGAAAAAGCCCCCAATTTATTTTGGATAAGTACTATTTCTTGGAGTTTTACGATTGGCTACGATATTGATGACATTACGTGTATACTTAGTATGTTTTGGAGTAAAAGTTCTTCCCTTCATCTTCAACAAAAACAACCAACTTAAAAAAAAACTACAAAGTGAAAAATAACTTTAAATTCGGAAATTAAAGTTATTTTTCACTTTGTAGTTTTTTTTTCACCTTCAACGAAAACAACCAACTTAAAAAAAACCTACAAAGTGAAAAATAACTTTAATTTTCGTTTACAAGTTTTTAACTGTAACTGTGGTGACTTCATCATATGCATTGTGACAAGCATACATTGCTTAGCAACTATATTAAATTGCTTAATCTAATCGCAACCATGAAATACTTATTATTAAGTAGTTCCGGTGGTCATAATTATAGTATGTCATAGTCTTCATCATCAGTTCCACTTCACCAAATGGTGCTTTCTGAGTGAAAACTATAAAAAATACCCAAATTGCTACAGCACACCTGTAGCAATTTGGGTATTTTTATATAACTAATCCTATAAAATTTGAGGTTTTTCCTAGATTTCCGCAGGATCCCCTCGTCAGATTCTGACTTCGCGACAATGGGATAACCTCGAAAGTATATCCTTTCAAACAAAAAACCATTTTCAAAATTGGTCCACAATTGACGAAGAAATCAGTGAACATAAATAAAAATACAATAAAGCAAACAAACATACAGACGAACATATACAGCGTCAAATTTAATTAGCTAGCGAAACTCCGTGGACCTGTTGGGTATCGATATCTAAATACGATTAAACGAAAAAAAGTAACCATTGATGTTTTTTTTTCTGGTGTTCAAAACCAACCACTGGCAGTGAAGTTACTTGAAGTACTTAGTTAAGTTTTTGTTTTATCGTGTTTATCTGTGAAGTTTACACAGAAAAAAAAACTGATTTTGAAACTCATATTTCAAGTAACTTGTCGTTGACCCCAAAAAAATACAATGTTTTTTTTTCGTTTTATCGTATTTAGATATCGATACCCAACACGTCTGCGGAGTTTCGCTAGCTAATTTAATTTGACCCTGTATAACCTCCTCGTTTATTTAAGTCGGTTAAAAATAAGGTTCTTATTTACAAGCCAAAATCGACTCGACGGGATGAAGACAAAGGACTGACGTTAGCCGTATGACATATATTTTTAGCAAACATATTCTTTAGCTTCATTTATATCCGGGTTCTTTGAAATTTTTATTTAAGTCCAATTAGAGAAAGGCGGTTAAAAATGCGCAAAGTTTGCAATTTCTCTTATTTTCCTTAACCGAGTTATCCCAAACCCTTTCAACCAAGATAAACCCAACGATTTGCATTTAATACCTTAATTCTCGCATAAAAATATTCGGGGATAATTTATGTAGCTACAATGTTTGAGCAAGTCAAAGATTGCAACGCTTGCTTGTTAGCAAAAACGTTTGCCGGCGAAGTTACACGGTTGATTAAATTTTAATCAGAGTTTATTGAAGTAACGTCAAGCGACCGGGGTTAGGGGTTCATGCATTAAGCATATCGGTGCAACCGAGCTGCAGTTTTTCTGGATAGTAGGAGAATTATTTATGATGTGCATGTGTTAGGAGATTTATTTATTTTGGAAAAATGTCATCATCATCATCATTTCGGCGGACAGACGTCCACTGCTGGATATAGGCCTCCCCCAAAAGGGGAGGGTTGCCATAATCGCCACGCTTGGCACGCGGGTTGGTGATCGCAGTATGGTGTTAAAAAGCATAGAGAACGCTGCTGCCCATTCTCTAGTCCCTTAGTCGCCTTTTACGACACCCATGGGAAGAAATGGGGTGGTGCTAGTTACGTCCGGCACCACACGGTACGGTAAGTTTAGGGGTTTAGGGGAGGGAGGGGTGGGGTTAGTCCGTGTGGTGCCGGACGTAAAGAATAAACGTCCGGTACCAGAAGGACAAAAGAAAAAAGTGGTTATAGTTAATTTCGTGAGAACTTAATTGATTAAAGGGCTTGTTCTAAAAATAATATAGCAGTGGGCTTAATCTGCTGAGATAACCCAGTTCAGAAATAAAAATATATTATTGACCAAGTTCAAAGTTAAAATTATGTAGGTAACCAGATAGCACTAAAATCAAAATTAAATACCCAGCTAATTAATTCTACACGCTTTAATTTCTTAAGTTACGACTAAAACTTCCCGGCGGCCATCAAAAGGCATCAAAATGTTGCCTTTTACGCGGCGTAAGTTCATTAATTAATTTTTAATCAGAATCTATAGCCTTCATGAACGAGAGAGGGGGCTGAAGGGGCACAGAGGATGAAGGGGGGATAGATTGAGTTTTGTTCCACGGAATTTTATGAAACTTCATCCCGGCGGTAATGCCTTTATGCTGAACATGGAAAACCTTGATCAAGCACTTTATTGCTACTTAAATATATTTAGCTTGGCGTGATGGGATAGAATATTCACGCTTTAAATTAACCCCTTATTGGTGCAGTTATTGCAAGGGAACGTGAGCTGATTTTGGTCCAAGATCTAGTAAAGTGTTGGGGTTTTATGTGGGTGTATTTCCAAGGTAGGTTTTTGTATGGAGAAAGGGGGGTGGCACTTTGACTAACATGGAAGACAACGTGGTAGAAAACCTAATTAAAATATTGCATGTGGAAGAGCAAGCTTGTAAATTAACGTATTTATTCATTAGTTTCTTGCCATATTAGAGAAATCGGACCCTACAGACCTGTCCAAATTTCAAGAATTCATAAAAAAATCCCTTAGATAAAAGCACTTTTAGTTTTTCGAATCTTTCTTTGGCTAAACACCATATTCGGACTATTAAGAATATAAAAATAAAACAATTAAGCAAATCGGTTCAGCAGTTTTCAAGTGATGCACTAACCAACGAACATCATTTTATTTTATTTATGCAGCGTACAAAAAAAAATACATTTATTACAGCGTGGCGCTTTAGTGGCGACATTAATTTAACACACGGGTAAGGCTAGTGGCCAGTAAGGGCGTTATCATACTAGCGGATTGCGAGCGTCCTCAAAGCGAAGCGGGTGCGCAACGAATAGGTCACGGGCGCGCAACGAACACGCCGCGGCTGCACAGCGAGGACGTCGCGGATGTGAGGAAGAAGAAAGTGAGGCGGGGCGGCCGGGCTGGCGTTTGTACGGGACAGTATTCACGGCGATCTTGTTGCGCGCCCGTTACCTATTCGTTGCGCGCCCGCTCCGCTTTGAGGACGCTTGCAATTCGCTAGTATGATAAGGCCCTAATCGTAAAACAATAATATTTTTTTTTATATATTTAATTACAGTAAATAATAAAAATAAAAAACAATCAAACAAACTCATCTAGCTCTCAAATCATAAAGCTCTGTCTTTCCTTCAATTCGCCTACTTCTTGCACGTTATTTGTTTTAATTTCAGTGATTCGATGTTATGATCCATGACCCCGGCTAATTACCTCTGCGCTACAGTTCTTTAAGTACAGGTTGCTCCAAGATGTTATTTTAGAAAATTGTAAATACTCAAAAATAAAATCTTTTAGTGAAATTAAAATATTTTCATAAAATGTAAAAGCGATATGGCGATGTCGCTGTATACGTGCGTTAAATTAATGTCGCCACTAAAGCCGCACGCTGTATATGTAGGTCTGCCGCACGAGTCGATCGATCATGTAAGCTATGCTTGCCGCGGTTGGTCCGTGGATGGGTGAATATCTTTACATACCATGACACGGCCTCAGGGGCGAAAGCACCGTATAACACGATTCCTACCGGCTTCCCTTCAGAAATTCGAAATTTTGATGGTTTAACAATGCCAAATAATAACATCACACTATAGGTATTTAATACACCGTAAAATTAAAATATTACAAAATGAATATGACGGAAGCCATATTGTTTAACAGCTGCGAGAGGCGGCGACTAGATGGCGCTAGTGGAACGTGCACCATAGACGATTCATTCATTCTATCGGTCATTTGACTTAAAACACTTGAAGTCAATTGAGTGAAATATTGTAACGTTACCCCCCACTAGCGGATCGCGTTTATAAGGAGCTACGCTGTTGAGTCGGTACGCATTTTGAACGGATGCGTCTTGGTGCACGGACCACTGTCTCTCGACAGTCAGTACTGCCCGGTTATTGGATATGGAATGCTGTCTCCGACAAATTAGTACTATCCTTATTGCGGTGGGTGCATTGACCACTGTCCCTGACAGTCAGTACTGCCCTATGTGACCGCCACTACCATTATTAGTTATTTAATTAATTCTATTTAATTTCTATATTCTCTCGATTTAAAATAACTGCTTGTTCGATTGAAATATATTTCTTTATTGCCATATCTGAGTATTACTTCTGATGCCTGGACCTATCCCGACAAATACATTACATTATTTGTCTTTATATCCCAACAACAAAACATTTTGCTCTAAAATAACTCGTACGCGTGTCCGGCTTGCCGTAAGTTCAATTTCTTCGACGTTATGACGAGTTTATTTTGTATAGACAGTAGGTATATTTTTTTTGCTCCAGCTTACCTTTCTCATAAAATCACCCTTTGCCACTGCGGCCTATGTCCGGCAGTGGACGTCTTTCGGCTGAAATGACGATGATAAGTAAAGAACAACTTTTTTGTATTGTTTTCAAAATTTTAGGATCAGTAATTTCAGAGACAAGAGAGGGGGGGGCGGATGGTAAAACTTCGTCTGTTTTCTTAAATAATTTTTAAAGTACTTATTTTAACATTATAAAATCACTAGCTGTGCCCCGCGGTATCACCTGCGTAAGTCTTGATCCCGTGGGAATATCGGGATAAAAAGTAGCCTTTACGTTAATCCAGGTTGTCAGACGTAAAGAATACCACCATCCCATTTCTTCCCGTGGGTGTCGTAAAAGGCGACTAAGGGATTAACTAGAGAATGGGCAGCAGTGTTCTCTATACATTTGTAAAACCATACTGCGATCGCCAATCCGCCTGCCAAGCGTGGCGATTATGGCAAATCTCCCCCCTTTTTGGGGAGGCCTATGTCCAGCAGTGGACGTCTTTCGGCTGAAATGATGAATGAATGATGATGAGGGTGTCAGCTACCTCCATGCCACGTACACAATTTTATCAATATTGGTCAAGGTGTTTGAGCGTGAAGAAGTAACAAACAAACAGAAAACACACACATACACACACAAACTTTTAGATATTAGAATATTAGTGCGATATATCTAAAATCCTCCCAACAAGCCCTTTATGTCACACGGTCCAGTTTGCAAATTTTTTTTTTTTGTTTTTGATTTGCCTTCCAAAAGTGACCCATTTAAAAATTCATGTATTTACGTTACACAAAGTTAATATGTGTACCAAATTTCAACTTAATCGATCCAGTAGTTTTGGAGCAAATCGGCTGGGACAGACGGACAGACAGACACATAAGTGATCCGTTTTTTCCTTTTGAGGTACGCAACCCTAAAATCTCATCCTGTAGAGGGATCAATAGCATATTATCGCCTAGTTTTATATTAGGCAAATACTTTAACTTTTCATTTCGGCTTTGAACTATTTCATTAATCTTTTTGAATTTAGTATTAAATTATCTAGGTTTATTTATTAAGAAATTCTAAGAAGCTTTGAAACAAAATTTTCCTTTCAAGTTTTATTTCAAAATTATTATCACGCGTGTATTTGAAGGGGTAGGCAGAGGACTTACCTATCTTATGCATACACACATTTCGAAAGTTATTACATATGTCAAAAAGTCTAAATTAAAAGCTCAGTACCTAATTATTTTCTAAATATAGATATATGTAAGTATTGTAAGTTATCTGGCCATATTTCTTAGAAAACATGACTACAGTTACATCACCAAATACGCACAACTTAAGAGAAACACCCGCACGATCATAACTCAAAAATTAATTAACCCAACCTCTAATTAGCCCCATAAAATTAAAAACACAATTTATTAACCCCTTAAGAGCATGAGTGCAATCTCATAAGACCCTATAAAGTTCCCTAAGTACATATAAAACAGAAGTTACCTCGGGTAATGCAATTTAGCTAAATTAACTCATTAGTCCAAAAATTGCTGCCCCTAAGGAAGGTAGAGTCAGAAGCCTTTGTTAGTCAAGGTAATTGTCTAATTTAATGAAATATTAATCTTATGTCTGTATACTTAGGTGGGATTTTAGTGTGTTCGTTAAGGCTCCGTTAGATAGGACTTAAGTATTGTTTAAGTGGTGGAGAATGGTCGGTTTTGTAAGTGGAATGGAAATTATAAGTGATTTTGTGTGGGACCTAAATCTGTTGTAAGGTTGCGTTCGGACAACACGCGCATAACCCGCGCCGACCACGCGCACGCCCCAAACACGCGTTGTTGTGCCCATCTTGCACCCGCGTTCGCCTCGCGAGAAATCCACGCCCGCCCCGCGCCCGCTTATACTACTTATTATTTAATCAAAAAACGCCCTTGTTAACAGTCAATACGGCACTAGCCGAAGCGCGGGCACAAGGCGTGTGCAGCGCGTGTGCGGCGCATGTGCGGGGTGAGCGCGGGACGGGCGCGAGGCGGGCGCATGGTGTGTGCGGTTCGACTTCGATAAATGCAATTTGAGATCTGTTGGTGTGTCATCAGACTCAAATTATATACAACAAATTTCAAAGCGAGCGGGGCGGGTGCGTGTCGTCTGAACGCAGCCTGTTTTTTAGTTTGCGTTAGTTATGTACAGATACAGAAAAAAAACAAGCTAACCTCACATATGATGTGTAACATCTGACATCTTACCTTAGTAATAAGAAACTGAGCAGCGACAGAAATTAACCTCAAAATTTAAAAAAACTAAATACTCATTTTCTCGTACGGACGGTAGCAGTAGGCGTGAGTTTATGTATGTATTTGTGTATTCTATAAGTGTGCTAGAAAAAGTCACTCCCAAACATTTACTTATAATTTTGAAAATATTCACTACTTCTACTTTATGTCCAATTCTGAACACTGAACGATCTTTAAGACGCCAATCACGTTTTTATGAAAGCCTTTTCTAAAAACAAGTCGTTTTCCTATACAGTACGATATTTTGTCGTCTCAAGCCTGATTAAGGCTTAATCAACGTCTTAAAAGCTGCCAGATTTAGGGGAGATTGTGCGAGAGAGTGGAACGAGAGAGTACACGATTAGATGGAGAATTCTTTGCAAAGAATATCTAGATTATCCTACATAGCTGTATAGTGAGATTGTCTGTGTGTTTAGTAAGTTTTCAACAAAAACCTAGAGAACCAATCTAAATTTTTCATATAATATGAAAAACTTCAAGAAAATTATTTAAAAAATGTGTTTTGCTTTAGTGAAGTATTTATTTTGTTTTGTATATTAAAGAAGAATTTGTAAAATTATATAAAACGTGATTCTGTTTTTGTTATTTTTATTTTTCTATGTTTATTTTTTTGTTTTAGGTAAGTACTTAGTTTTTAATTAGTGGAAGCTTGTAAATGGCAATTCTAAGCACTATTGTACATAACTGCCTTTACAGATATTAGCGTATAAGCTTTCAGAAGAATAAATAAAATTCATTCTGTTTTTGGAAGTGCACGGGAAGATCTAGTAATATTTTTTTTTCTTTTAACTCAAATATTAAAGTTAGGAAATTTCATTGTTTGTTTGTGTCCGGCCAAGTGCGTATGGGACCACCCAAAGTGAAGGGTTCCTTAGTTGGGATGAATTTATCCCAAGAACAAACTTTACATTGTAGATAAAAATCATGAGGTACGGAACCCTAAAAATTTTGATTTTTTACCATTCTATAACGGTTGTCTAGTTCCCAACATGCAGCGACAACTGAAACTTTAATTTGGATCGATATGAGTGATAGATAAAATTTAAACTTTACTTCTACAAACTTGTAACAAAGACCAATAATTACCGCTTACCAACGCATTCATACGCATAACACCCCTCCCTACCTACCTAAACAGTGCTAGCCAACAAACAATGCATTTAAAAAAATAATTAAAGTGGACGACTCGCTCCCAGCCGCCATTGTGCCCCCTATTGTTGATCTATAATTGTTACCGTGCTATTTTTACTCATTGTTTTAAAGTAATTGCTCTCACCTAGTTTGGATTTTAATGACTTTTCTTATGGTTAATGAGAGGGTCGCATCAAATGTAGCCTGCGGTTGCTAGGGAAAATATAGAAAGGTAAATAGAATACCTACTATTTATTACGTACAACAAAAAAATATAAATAATGCCACATATCCCAGAATTAACGCACAACCTCTTATGTGGTCTTTGTACTTTAGTATGAGACCAAGCCTGAAATCGCGGAAAAAATCAGCTGTTCCCTACATTTATGTTCTCTTAGCTCGTCAAAATGTAGGGAACAACTGATTTTTTTTTCGCGTTTTCAGGTTTGTTCCCATGGTAAAATTTGTTCATAATGATGAGTACAATGACCCCTTAAGAGGTTGCGCGTTAATCCCGGGACATGTTGTATACATATACAAATTTTACATAGGGTGACCCAACGGGTGGTCTCATATGTCCCCTATTTTGTATTGGAGAGAAGTTGCAATTACTGCGGTATATTTGCGTAACACACTAACACGACTTGATAGTTCAACAACATTCACTGCGTTATTTTCGGCGTTGAGCCAATGATATTATAAGTAAAAAGAGGTAGAAAGGCTTAGACAAAGAAATGTATAGACGGCGAGTAGCTCCATTTCATTCTCACAAGAAAGGGATATAGTATTAAGTTATTATACGTAAGTATATAGGAAAAGGACAAAGCTATACTATTTCCGTCTCTCAGTGCATGTCAGTTTTTTCAAGGTCAGCGACATATGTAGCTTCGACTTTCATGGCGTTTTTGTGTATTGTGAAGTTTATATTGGCACTTTTTTACATCATATAATCATCAATTTGCTGATTTGTTTTTGTTTTAAAACCCAGGGTAGGGTTAGGTTTATGGTATCATTGGGTCCTATATACATATATGGATATGTATATAATATGCTGTCTCATTCCCCCCATAAATGCACCGGTCGAAGCGGCGGTGCTTGGGGGAGGCCAATGTCCAGCAGTGGACGTCTTTCTGCTGGAATGATGATGATGATGCTGTCTCATCTGGCCACGCTACCCGAACCTCTATAGTTTTCTTACTCGTAAGTAGAAAGGCTATACACGCTCCGCAAGTGGCACGTCAAAATAAGGCTAATTAGCCACATTTCCTTCGTCTTGTCTCTTTTTCACTCCCGATAATTACGACATGCCGTCCCACTTCCACGTGGCATCTAATAGTGTGTCATTGTGCCGGTTTTGAAGATCGAATGTTGAGTAGGTAACCTATCTACGTCTTGTTACATAAAATATAATTGTGTTGAGCAGACAAATAATATCCTTCAAAATCATTCAGATTGTGATTGAAAAGTGTGTTACGTAAGTAATTAGGGTGCTCGTACAACTAATATTCTAAACCAAAGGTCCCCATAATTCTAGCTCGATCTAAATAACAGCCTATTCAGTGTGATTTTCTTAAATGCGCTAAGATAGCCCGTGAAATTCAAATTTTCTTAAGTTTTTTGCAATTTGCAGGTCTGAGTCAAGTTGTATGTTGATTAAAATATGATTCGCGGCCGTAACAAATAATGTTTTACAGAATTATAATCATTAAACCCTGCAATACAACTCTCTAAGTTCATAGAATCCTATTGAATGACTATTTCATGAAAGTCATTCAATAGGATTTGTAGCGGCATCAACATCGCCACATGCGAACTACGCGTCACACTGACGTCACGCAAAAATCCTGCATCACGCAAGCAGTTTACCGCGCGACTAGCATTTATACAACATTTCGACAACAACTGTCGGGCAGTTGCCCACCAGACACAGCACCCGTCTGGTCGGAGGATCCTCCCTTTTCTATAGAGGATGAGTGAACTTTACACCCTGTTCCTCAGATTCTATGAAGAGAGTTAGATGTATTGCTAATTCTAATGATTATAATTTTGCAAAAGCCATATTTGTTACGGCCGCGAATCATATTTTAATCAACATACAACTTGACACAGACCTGCAAATTGCAAAAAACTTAAGAAAATTTTAATTTCGCGGGCTGCATCGCGCGCATCCCCCTTAAATTATATTTTATTTTAGTATAAACAAGCGAGTTTTCAAATTACCGCTTTAAGTATTAATATAACGTCTCTATCACAGAATTTCTATCTTGATTTGGGGTCCAAAACTTACTTCGGAAATCAATTCTGTAGGTATCAGCACGGGCTTTATCAATGGCAGTGTCGAAACTTTGATTTTACAGCGGATACAGGCGCAAAAGGGATGACTTTAACGAAAGAATGAATGGAAAACCAAGAATGTTCAAGAATAGAATAGAATACTCTTTATGTCACGACGAAGGTGTGCTTAAGGTGTACATAACCATAAAAAATTCAGGCGAACCAGTGCAATTAAACTACAGCGGTTTCGTTGCTATGGTTTCGCGGCGGGGAGGTGTGTGCTATCAGCGTAAATGTATAAGCAAAATGTACTTCTTTTGCTTCGTTTACGTTCATACATTTGTAAGGAGCGTAGCAGGTGGGTTCTGTAGTTTCTGCCTACCCCCATGGGAAGAAGGCGTGAGTTAATGTATGTATGTATAAATGTAGAAATTTTACTTGGGGTGGGTTTAATGGGCGGTCTTATCGCTAAAAGCGATCGTTTAAAGACAAACTTTGGATGGATTAAGGGGGAAGGAGAGACAATACTGCAGGTAGTCTGTGGTGTACCATTTACATATATTATATACAATAAATTCATACAGACATAAAACATATTAAACTTATCTATGAAGATATATTCAATAATAATCATGAAAGAAGTGCAATGAACAAAAAAAATATATAAATATTTAAGGAGAGAGATAATGTGTTTTTACCATAATCAAACGTTCGTTCGTCATTCCATTTTAATAGGTTGTCAATACACTAAACTTTCCATTACGGATGCAACTTTATACCAAAATTAACATTAGAATATAACAACATTAATACCAATTTAGAATGAAACATTTCCAATTTCAAATGAAATCTAGTTGAAGCCATTGGACTTTATTTCAAGGAAATAGGCTCAATGACCTGAACACTTTGATAAATGATCACCGCATACTTTGGAAAATTTATTTGACCTGCCCTTCGATTCAGACCCTCACGATAGCTCATTAATTTACGTTTAAATCGTTTAGAAAACATTGCTAAAATTATTTAGTTTAAATTTCCATTAGATATTTCATTCATATTCATTTCATTATTTTTTTTTTGTTTAGCGAGTACGTTACTTAAATTAAGCTAAGCTAAGTAACACAGCAATGTTGTGGAAGGGCTTATTGTTTTAGTTTTCTTTTTATTTTTTATCACTTTTCTTTAGCACGTTTAACCTTTAGTTAAATTGTGGACAATGGTGTGTGTTACATGGTTGTTAAATCTTAGTTTAAGTATTTCTAGCATGTAACTGTTTTTGTCCATAATAAATAAATATTATTAACAGTTATTCAGAGAGATATTTACAATAAAATAACTGATAATACGACCAGCTACTTTATCACATTTAAATTATCAAAAAATAAAACGACAGTTTCAACCTATTAATTAAAATGTGCAATAAAAAAATTGATAAAAAGTGTTAATTTCAATGCAAATTGAATCTTAGGTTTAAATAAGGCTGGTTATCAATGTCGTTGGTTAGGTTACTATTACAGACAGGTTTTCCAATTAGCAAGGATCGCGAGGTGTCGCCTAGTTTGTAACTTTTCAGTATCTACTCGTACCTAACTAGTGCCTGTCTGTTTTTGACGATAAAAAATGCATCATTTACACTGTTTTTTCGTAAGTATATGTAGGTACTTTGGTGAAATCTATCTTTATCAATTGCAGTGCGTTAGTCTCGCAAAAACTCGAAAATGGCTCGACCGCTTGTGATGAGACTTTAGTAAGTTATTGTGTGCGCGCCGGAGAAGATTTCTAACAAAAATATAATTCAAAAGTCATTACAGGGCATTAACTAGTTAGTTAATATTTTTGTAGGTCCCCACGGCTACACATCAAGCTATACATTTCCAGTATACGCGGACCTCTCATTGTACGGAAATCCTACACAATGCAAGATCAGCTTATACTGGAAATGTATAGCTTGATGTGTAGCCGTCTGTACTTATTATATTTGTATTCAAAACTCTGTTTAGATTGTCAAAATCATACAGGTTTTAGCATAATTATAGGAAAATACATTTTAAAAGACTGACTTTAATTGAAAACGTACATTGTTATATAATAATTATGTATTAAGCTACTTTACATTATTTTCATAGGCTTAAAAATATTGTTTTTAGTTAATTAAACCTTTTTATCGGATTAAAATTTGATTCGTGTCAGGGGCCATTAATGGGTGAAGAATGTTTATCGAAAGATTGTTTTAACCAGATTAGTTTTTATATTTTTTATTAGTTGGTATACTTAATGAACGCTCTTATTTATAAATGAACAAAAATATGTATGTCAGACCACATGAACCAAATAAGGATAAATTTTAATATAAGTAATTAAAAAATAATAAGAAGAAAATATTAATTTCGATTATATCAAGACCTCTAACCCTCAGAGAACACTTTGCTGTCGGTATTAAAACAGTCTAATGTATAACGATTGATTCTAGGACATTGATTGTAATTTATTAAGAAAGTCAGCTAATAAACACCGAAAGCTCCATGTGGAAAGTTTTGGATATGCGGGTTATGCCTGCTGAATACCTCCAGCAGTAAATTTGAAAAGCTAAACAACCAAAATATATAATATGACGGCGCCAAGACGGCGCGTGATGTTTTACTCGATTTATTGTAACACTTTTTAGGGTTCCGTACCAAAATGGTAAAAAGGAACCCTTATGGTGAGACTAAGTCTGTCTGTCTGTCTGTCTATCACACCTGGATATCTCAAGAACTACTAATGCTATTAACTTGAAATTTAGAATAGTTTTAGATGAAGTTTGCCCAACTATTTTGCAAACAAGAAATACATTTAAAAAAATATACCTTTTTTGCAAAAGGGACTGAAAGGGGGTCTTAAAATTTTGAAGTAGGGCTACTAGGGCATGTAGGGTATCATATGAAAGAACGCTGTCTGCACATTCTCAAACCGTTTTTGATTTTTTTTTAAACAGCAATAGTGAGCGACTTTTGATGAAAAGTTAAAAAAAAATACCGTATCCTTATCTCCGAAGTTTCCATAGATTAAAATCTGAAATTATTCTATGTGATAGAAGTGTATGATTATTAAAGATTACAGGAAAAATAAAACGATGTCTCTAAATAGCACAGTTTTTAGGGTTCCGTATCCTAAGGGTAAAACGGAAACCCTATTACTAAGGCTCCGCCGTCTGTCTCTCTGTCTGTCCGTCTGTCCGTCTGTCACCAGGCTGTATCTCATGAACCGTGATAGCTAGACAGTTGAAATTTTTACAGATTGTATTTCTGTTGCCGCTATAACAACAAATACTAAAAAATAGAATAAAATTAATATTTAAGGGGGCTCCCATACAACAAACGTGATTTTTTTTGCTCGTTTTTGATCTATATTGATAACGGCAACAGGTAGACGCATGAAATATTCACAGAATATGTAGATATATATTGACTTTAAAAATAAATAATTAAATTAAAATAAAACAAATATTTAAGGGGGGCTCCCATACATCAAACGTGTTTTTTTTTGCCATTTTTATAGATAATGGTACGGAACCCTTTGTGCGCGAGTCCGACTCGCACTTGGCCGGTTTTTCAGAAATCATCAACATCATATATACGTACGGAACCCTCGGTGCGCGAGTCCGACTCGCTCTTGACCGGTTTTTTAAAGTTGTAATCGATTATTTTAAGTCTGTGGTTTAGAATTTATTTCATTGGTGGTATTTTTATTTAGAGCGGGTAACACCGAATGGGGTTTTGAGTGTCATGGCGGTGGAGGGATCACTTTTCATGCGATCAGTACTACTTAATCTGTAGTGCGATCGTTACGCGGTGCACACGCATAAATCCATGGGCTCTAAATGCATGGGCACGTCACAATTGTGCCGATAAGTGGGGACTTATCGGCACAATTGTGGCCACTCCTCAAAGAGGGGTCTTTGAGGAGTGGCTAGAGAGGCGCCACGGCGTCCTCACCTTCCGCCTGACACAGGTCCTCACCGGACATGGTTGTTTTGGGAGGTTCCTGTTCAGGATAAAGCGGGAGGAAACGCCCGGGTGTCACCACTGTGTGGATCGCCCGGAGGACACGGTGGAGCATACGGTGGAGATCTGCCCAGCTTGGGCAGAGCACCGCCGTGTCCTCACGGAGGCGATCGGCGGCGGCGATCTCTCGCGTCCGGCCCTGGTTCAGGCCATGGTTCGGAGCGAGAGTGCATGGGAGGCCGTCACCTCCTTCTGCGAAGTAGTAATGCTTGCGAAGGAGGAGGCGGAACGCGTGAGGGAGAGGCAAGGTTCGCGCCCTCGCGCCCCTAGTCGCCGCATGAGACGCCCCGGGCGTCGGGAGTTGCAAGCCGATTTCCGGCCACCGTAGGCGCGGGCCTGCGGACGGTGAGCGATGGAAAGCTCACCATCTGATAACGACCAGGCCCGGGTCGACGGCGCGTCGTATTCCACGCGCGCCTCAAAGAGTTGTCAGCACCAACTGATGGGGTCCGCTAGGGCCAATGCCTGCCAGGGTTGCGAGTTTGTCCGAAAGGGATATCGTGGCCCTGGCACACAGGCAAATGAAGAAATACGGGTGGGTTTTAGTCAGTAAAAGTCTGACACGCCCTCCCGCTCCGCCCAGAGCGGGAGAAGTTATTTGATAATTTCCCACCCAAAAAAAAAAAAAATGGGCTCTAAACGCAAGCTTAAAAAATATTGTGAATTGACTTAATCAGTGACAATCATTGTAATCCTTATTTTTTATGATTAAATTTTGTTGCAACATTTGTGAGTAAATTAAGTGCGTTATTTTACGAGTATTATTTTACAAACACCTGCACGTACACGCCCATGATGGAGTACCTACGGATGACGATTCAACAGCGTCACGTGGTGTCTAAGCCGCTCGAACATCCGTCATATCGATTTTCTAAGCAGAAACTCAGAAATAGAACCAATATCGAAACCTAAATAAGGACCAAACGAAAAGGACCAAGGATCAAAGTACCAAGTTTATTTCCAACGTGCCAATAAAGTTACCATTCTAATGAGATAATACAATAACAAACTCAAGAGGCAACGTTCCGGAAATTACCCACCGATTTTATCTAATTACTAGATGAGTGAACAATAGCAAGAAATAGGGAATTAATCTTAATTAGCGAACGTCTTAGTCGAAGCCGATTAATTTATTTCCTTCATAATAAGTGGCCGGCGGGAGTGGGAAGTTGGGGGTATTTTTTTTTAAACTACCTTTCTTTTCTGCTATTTAAGTATTGTGGAAGTTAGAAAGTTTTAAACAGGAATTTAGAATTTAATAATCAAACGAACTTACCTAAAGTGAAGTTCGATTTTAATTATCCTGTCTTCGTCGAAGAGATTTAAATATTCACCTGTAGTAGTCCCGCTACGCTTCGACTCACTCGCACATAGTTTAGCGCCGTAGGAAAGAAAGAGATAGCACTATCCCCTTAAGCGCTTGATCCCCCACTACAATATTCCTCATTTAGTTCAGAGTACCGGTCTATTGGAGGAACTATAACATTGTTTAGGGAAATAAAAGGTCCACCTGAATGTCAGGGCCGGGAGGGACATTAAATCTCTTCGACGAAGACAGGATAATTAAAATCGAACTTCACTTTAGGTAAGTTCGTTTGATTATTAAATTATCCTGTCTTCGTCTTTCGAGATTTAAATATTCACCTGTAGATGTTTAGAGATAGACATTTGCAATGTTATAGGTAAAAAAAATGAATTCCTTAAATAAATAATACATGTATTTTTATTTCAATTAATAAACACAAAAAATGAAAACTTAAATGATTATAACCTAAGAAATAAACAAAACTTCCTTACTGATTACTGAGAACAGCGTTTGCAAATTCACAATTTGTTTGAGCGATTGGCCGATTATAAAAATTTGCAAAGGTAGCGGATTGATCTGACCACCCAGCGGTTCTCCTAATGACATCGACACTGATTCCTGCCTGATGTGCAGCAGAAGATGATGCATGCCGAGTGCTATGGGCACTGAATACTTCAGTGTCGATGCCACTAGCAGCCAAACCCTGCTTTATCCATCGCCCTATAGTTTGCGAAGAGGCGGCGTGATGAGGTTTTTTAAAAGTTAGAATTAATTTATTATCTACAGTACTTCTTTTGGTGGATGTAACATTTATGTAAGCTATTAAAGTCTCTGCAGGACAGATTGCAGGACGCTGTCGGAAAAAAGGAAGGTCAAGAATTGGTTGGGATTTACCTATACCAGATGTCTTAATCAAATCAGTAATAGTAATTAAAACTTTGTCTTGATTGATCATAATATTGGGCAACCTAATCAATGAGAGCGTCTGACATCTTTGGCCTGTTGACAAAGCCAATAATACAACCAATTTTTTGCTCAACTGCTCCAAACTTAAATTATCGCTGGGGTATAAATCACCAAAATAATTAAGAACGATATTGGGGTTCCATGTACAATTATACTTAGGGAAGGAAGGTTTCAACTTGAATACTCCCCTAAAGAATCTTTTGACACGTTCGTCTTGTCCCACATTATTTCCGGAAATAAGTGATAAAGCCGAACGGTGATTGTTTAATGTTCCATACGTGGAACCATTTCTGAAACCTTGAGACAAAAAGTCTAGCAAATCATGTACTCCGATCTGGAATGGATCTAATCCCTTATCGTGACAGTATAACCACCACTGTTTAAAGCTAGAAGTATATTGCGATTTAGTGCTCCCAGAAATAGATACAGTCATTACAGTCAGTGCTGATTGAGGGTTCTGCAATCGCGCGAAGACTTCCCGGATAATATAGTCGCCGCCAGGGAAAGGTGGCGATGCAGTGGATGAGTTTCTCTGAAATTAGATGATAACAGAGATTTATCCGGAGGAAATATCAATATTTCACTTACAGCAAGAGATCTGAATACTGGGAACCATGCTTGAGATGGCCAATGAGGCACTACAATTATACCGGTTGCCTCATCAGTAACAATCTTTTGCAGAACCTTTAAAATTAATGAAAATGGTGGAAACGCATAAAAGAACATATCCCATTTAATAGTAAAAGCGTCCACGTTGTATGCATAGGGATCGCGCTTCCATGATATATATTTTGTACATTTAGCATTCGTTCTCGATGCAAAAATGTCCATCTCAGGTTCACCAAATTTAGAAACAATAGTATCAAATGCTGTAGAGTGCAATTCCCACTCATTATCAATGTTTCTCGACTCTGTGTCTGCTTCAATATTCTGGGATGACGCTATGTAGGAAGCAAAAAGGAATATCTGTCGTTCTTCACACCACATCCATATTCTACGCGAAATTTCATTGAGATGTGGGTATTGCACTCCACCCATTCTATTAATGTAAGCGATCGCCGTAGTATTGTCAATGCGTAGGAGTATGTGACAATTAGTGACCTTGTTCGCGAAAGATTTAAGTCCAAAATAGGCTGCAAGGAGTTCCAAATAGTTAATATGACGGGAACGCTCGTTTTCCGTCCACGAACCGCCTATACTTTCTCCCCCAGAGGCTGCACCCCAGCCGATAGTAGATGCGTCACTAAAGATCTCTAATGCAAACGACATTGGTCTGATGGGGTTACTCGTGTTTAAAATAGAAGACTTCCACCAAGTCAAATCAACGCGTAAACTATTTGGAACAGTCATTATCATGTCATAATCTTCGTTATCCAATAAGGCCAGATATTTGGCCCTCTCTAAAGATTTTGTGTACAGCCATCCGTACGCAACAGCCGGGCAAGCAGCTGTCAGGGTACCTAGATAACGAACAAAAGCACGAATAGTGATTCTCGTCGTAACTAGCATATTTTCGGTACGTGACAAGATGTCGCGTCTTTTCTTTAAAGGGAGCTCTAGGGTCATGTTTTTAGAGTTTAAAATAAAACCTAAAAACTGACAACATTGGCTTGGTACCAGTGAACTCTTCTCATAGTTTATTACAAATCCTAAGTTCACTAGGCACTTAATGCTTTCATTTATGTTATTTAAGCATTCTTCGTAACTGTCTCCGAGATAACAACTGTCATCTAAATAGAATACTGATTTAAAACCTCGAGACCGCAAAAAAGTAGAAACTGGTTTCATAAGTTTTGTAAAAGCATGAGGAGCTGAGCTCAATCCAAAAGGTAAAACCAAAAATTCGTACAGAATATTATCAAAATAAAATCTCAAAAACTTTACATGATCATTGTGAATAGGTATCAAAAAATATGCTTCTTTCAAATCCAAGTTAACCATAAAGCAGTTATGGGTCATTAATTTGACAGCTGTCCTAACATCTTCCATCTTAAAATGGCTAACATCGACAAATTTATTTAATTTCTTTAAGTTTAGAATTAAACGTTTTTCACCATTACTTTTAGGAATGATAAAAATACTAGATACAAAATGATCGCGGGTAGGATTACATTTACGTATGACATTTGTTTGCAACAAACGATTCAATTCTTGTTTAATATAAACCTGTCGTCTTTCGAGAAAGATGATTTTTGAATCATACCCGGATGTTGTACAGGATGCTTAATAAAAGGAATTCTATAACCAGAAATGGTCTCAAGGATCGTTTTGTCATCAGTCACCTCTTTCCAGGCTTCAATATAATACCTTAAACGACCAGCATGAGAGTATACCTGAGAAGTTACTGCTTCGCGTTCCTTGTGGGGGCCGCTCCCGCTAGCTTGTGGCGTGATGCAGGGTGCTGGTGAGGGGACAACGCTCGTGGAGCACGGGTCATCGCCTGCGCCCGCATTGTCCCGCGGCGGCGGTAGTTCGATCCTGGCTTGGTCCCGCCGCCGCGTCTCGGCTGCCCCCGAACATAGCGGTGATAAGGCTGGCGTGACGGCGGGCCTTTGTAGTTTAAAGTGCTCGATTGAGCTGCAGACTGGATCAGCTGCTTGCCTGTCTTCTGTATTCCACGTTAAGATTTAATAAATTCTCCTAATTTCTCACCAAAAAGATGACTGTCTCTCTTCCTATCCCTAAAAGGCTCTAAAAAGGTCTTGTCAACCATTGGAGTGACAAGAGATCTTCTAGTCTCAGTCTCCAAGTAATGAGAATCCGACAACAGCTTTGTCGCATCTGTAAGAAGACGAAGGGTGTCGGCAGTGTCCCCGGATTTAGTTAATATACCTGACATCGTCCTTCCTAAGATAGTCAGGACGCATCCCATTTGTGATTGCTTCATTTGAATCCTTACGTCACGATTTATTGCGGACTCATTTAGCATTGTAGTTATTTCAGGATTAAGCACTGGAGCTTTAATTAAG
Source organism: Tiliacea aurago (assembly GCA_948098905.1). Taxonomy (NCBI): domain Eukaryota; kingdom Metazoa; phylum Arthropoda; class Insecta; order Lepidoptera; family Noctuidae; genus Tiliacea; species Tiliacea aurago. The sequence goes on along the minus strand of OX402586.1, from coordinate 19,801,452 downwards.
GGACAGTTTTTAGGAAGTAGGTATTTTTTCAATAGCTCCTCTCGTGTTTCTTTTTTAAGGCCATATTTAAGGATAGGATCCCATCGGATCGATAAATCAACTACAATATCTGGACCCCATTCGGCGGTTTCAGTTTCGAAATCCCCTAGAGCCCTTAAGAGCTCGGGATCTGCGATAGGCGGAACATTATCGCCATTCGTAATAGCGTCACCGGCCGGGGCTGTTACACCCTGGGGGTCAGCTGGCTGTGATGCACTTCCTCCCGTTGTAGAAAGGGGTGACGCAGAGCGCGCAGAGGTGCCTGGTTCATCCAATGGCCTCGCTGATTCGGCGGGTATACCACCCGCCACCGCAACCGTCGGCGTAGGCGAGCGGTCAGGAGACGAAGGCCTAGACGCTCCGCTGTCCGGTTCCAGATACTCTGGAACGATTTTTTTTTTTTTTTTTTGTTAATATCTAGTATTAACTCTAATAAAATACATCAGGTCAATATCTCGTATTGACTCTAATAAAATACAAAAGGTCAATATCTCGTATTGACTCTAAAAAAAGAAAACAATACGACAATATTTCGGATTGACTAAAAAAAAGAAAGAAAACAATAGGTCAATATCTCGTATTGACTCGAAAGTTTGATGTACCGTCTAACATCTCGTGTTAGATCTAAGGTACCATTGTACAAAGAAATTTAATCCTTGTATTTTGCACTATTACAATGACCACTAAAAAATTATGTAGGTAGTAGGTACATACCTTCTATTGACACACGTCTATGACGACTTCCTTTCTTAGACAATTTTTGTACATATTTCTTTAATTTCTTTCGCCATTTATCTTCCTTAGTTTCTTCATGCCTCCTTTTTGGCATTTCTTATGTTTTTAGAAATATTTGTCACCAATAAAATTCGAAAATCGAAAAAACTTCTTTTACTATGTGCGGTAGCCGCGCGCGCACGGAAACGAATGAGGAATATTGTAGTGGGGTGATCAAGCGCTTAAGGGGATAGTGCTATCTCTTTCTTTCCTACGGCGCTAAACTATGTGCGAGTGAGTCGAAGCGTAGCGGGACTACTACAAGTGAATATTTAAATCTCGAAAGACGAAGACAGGATAATTACTATTTCCTTGTTTTAAGAGCGTTTACGACGTACGGCATTTCATACAAACTTTCAAGCCCTTGTTTTTCGAAATGACTGAACCGATTTTAATGAAACTTTATACGCATAAGCAGGATATAAAGGTCTAAAAAGTTAGTTAAGAACATTTTCACACTCGCCATAACTGAGTCTGTAACTCACACGACATAACTGAGTCTATCTAAGGCCCGTATTACAGAACGTCACTCAATACTCAAGCATTACTTAAAACTAGTTTCAACCAATCAAATGTCTTGAATCTAGTTTTAAGTAATGCTTGAGTATTGAGTGACGTTCTGTAATACGGGCCTAAATGCTTTTGTATCAGTTTCACGAAGAATAGGAATGTTCTCAAGCACCCTTATTCTTTGACTAATACTACACTATCAAGGGTGTCACTTATTCGTGATCTTGGTATTCTCCTCGATGATAAACTTCACCTTTGATGCCCACAATAACAAAATTGTAAATAATGCCCATCGGATGTACGGTTTTGTGATGAGAACTGCGAAAGAGTTTGTGCGCCCCTCTACCTATTTATATCTGTATAAATCTCTGATCAGGTCACAACTCGAGTACGCAGTGCCAGTGTGGAATCCCTTCTACAATAGTACAATAAGTATTCAGAAAGTATTGAAAAGGTTCAAAAAAAGTTCGTAAAAGCCATGCATTACCGTTGCTTCCATACAGTTTTATCATATGATGATTTGCTTGAGAAGATTAATTTACTTGGTCTAAAATCAAGACGCACTCTACTAGACACTGTATTTTTGTTTGATTTGTGTAGCAATGTATATGACTGTATTGATACCCGTAATAAAATAGTCGCGGGGTGCGCGCACGGCCGCTGTTTGCAGTTACCTCTTGCCGCAGTAACGCAGGTATGCGGGCACCTCTGCGTCGACTAACTAACAATTACAACAAGCAATTCAACCATATCGTTATGTTCGCTCTTTCTGCTGGTAGATTAAAAAAATTTGTACTTGAAACACTTACCGTGTTATTACAAAACAAGATTTATATTTTGACATGGCTTAAACCATGGAGCCAGTTTTTGTAATAAGAACGTAACTGTGATTGAAATACCGTTCTTTATACAAAACTGAAAACTTAGTTCGGTACTAAGTTGTCAGTTTTGTATTAAAGGACCACTCGTGTCGTCTATCCCAGCCAATTTGTTCCGAATCTACTGGACCGAAATTTGGTACACATAAATTTATGTGGTTTGGACATGTAACGTAAATAAATACATTTTGAATATGGGGTCACTTTTAAAGGGCAAATTAGGAAAAATATTTTTTTTTAGCTTTATGTTCTCCAAATAGATTTTTTTTAATTTTTTTTTTTTATTTATTAGGAAAGAGGGCAAACAGTTACACGTTACATTTTATAGGAAGAAATAGAAAAAATATACGGCCAAATGTGTAACCAACAATATTTTCCACGGAATACACACTAAACAAAAAAACTTTAAGTACAAACTATGCTATTAAAACTGAAACCTACAAATTACAACAATTCAAGTTAAGAAATATATTTTTGCTAAATAGTAAAACAAAGAAAAACTCACCATGTTATGCAAATCTTAATTAAAATTACTAGTGACTAACCGCCTTATTACAAAACAAAGTTTATCTTCAGACCGAGGTTGAAACCATGGAGCCATTATTGAATTTCGAACTTTATTCCGACTAAGGTAAAGTTCTTAAGAGTAGCGTTTTTGCTTTTAAGGAACGGAACCCTAAAAATAAAAATACTATTAAACTTCCATATGACAATTCGTATGACAGACCAAAAATCCATACGTATTAAAGGCTAATTAATAAGTATACTAATCCTAACTAATCTTATATATAAAATTCTCGTGTCACAAAACCATACTCCCCCGAATCGGCTTGACCGATTTTGATGAAGTTTTATATGCATATTCAGTAGGTCTGAGAATCGGCTACTATCTGTTTTTTATACCCCTAAGTGTTAAGGGTGGCTTTCCCACGGGATCGAGACTTACGCGGGTGAAACCGCGGGGCGCAGCTAGTGTATATTATAAATGCGACAGTAAGTTTGTTTGTTACCTTTTAACGCCTAAACCACTGAACCGATCATCCTGAAATTTTGTATATATGTTTTCAGGTGTACAGAAACGGACATAGGGTACCTTTCATCCCGAAAAAAAGTACTGTTCCCGAGGAAAACAACAATAACGTTCTTATGATAATAGATGGCGCCACGTGACTTTAGAATCATGATTGAATTATATTATTATACAAACTGTAGTAGTGCGTTAAGCATTTTTTGCCGCCAAACGCCAAACAACAAGCAGAGTACAACCCGAATTTATTGTCAAATTCTAAATTAACGCGAGCGAAGCCGCGGGCAAAAGCTAGTACCTTATATAGAAATAGCTCAAAATAAGTACACAATTCTCGCGTCTCTTCCTCATTAACTAATAACTAAAAACATCCAAAAATATGACCAGCCATCGTATTCAAACGTGAATAGCCTTTCGAAATATCCAGTCATTCCGCTTGTCTATTAAGTATACTGAACCAAACCAATCAAATGCCCAATTAATTAGTGGGGACCAAAATAAAAACTAACTTCATTCCAATACTTTGAATATTTTTCAAAGGGTACCACCGTCTGGTTGCAGTGTAACCAATAAGATGGAAAATTAAAGAGACAAAAACATCTAACAACGTCCTTTGATAAAATAAGGGCCTTTTCAGACATACTACATTACGTATTGGCGATCGGTGATTTCGCGACTTTATCAATCATAATTGTGAAGATGTAGTGACAAAGATTGAAAAGAGTAAAGGCGACTAACAAAAGGTATTTATAAAGCAGAGGTGAGTGGAAACGCCGGGAGGGGGATGTCTTAGAAGGACATAGTGACCAAATTGATGATGTTCTTCAGAAAGGTCAGGTGCGTAGTACTCGCAACCGGCGTGCGTGTATGACTAGATGTATGAACGTAGGCGAAGCAAAAGGAGTATGTAAGGAGCGTAGCAAGTGGCGTTCTATAGTTTCTGCCTACCCCCATGGGAAGAAGGCGTGAGTTTATGTATGTATGTATGTATGTATCCATCATAATTTGTTTCGGCCTGGTCTCAGTTTGTTTCGGCCTCTCTTCTCAGAGTAGTCAGATACGAAACGCTAACCTCGGCTAGTTTAAAAAAATATGATTGACGTGTAAAAGTGTAGGTATATCTAGACCCATGCTATAAATCCTCTATAAAAGTTTCTGAAACAGTTAGCTTATTGCCAACATTAAAACAACCAGTGTCATAGTAACCATAATATGTAGGTCTTAACCATTGGACCATCACGACATTCATTTCATTGCGTTTTTCAATGGATGCTTTTTGATTCCCAGACAGGGATTTTACTCCAGACAGGCACTTTCAATCAATCAACTCAGCCTATCGCAGTCCAACGCAGACCCTGTCCTCTGCCTTCCGCATCCAGTCTGACCTAACCACCTTCTTAAGGTCGTCTTTCCATCTAGCTGCGGGGCGTCCCACACTACGCTTGCCGATACGCAGTCTCCACTCCAGAACTCGTCTGCTCCATTGGCCATCAGTCCTTCGACAAACATGGCCAGCCTACTGCCACTTCAGGCAATTTACTTTGTGTAAATTATTTCATCACCACTGCTCTCAAAACGGTGAAGGAAAACATCGTGAGGAAATCGGCATGTGCTAGGACCAAACATTCGAAGACATGTGACATCTACCAACCCCTCAAATCCCTCTCACAGAGGGCCTGTGTCCCAGCACTGGGGACATTATAGGCTGTTTATGCTGCTTTGTGATTAGCATTCAGTATTTGTTCCGACTTTCCGGAGAGTGACTTAATCGCTGTGATTTGATGCGCATATAAACAATATAGTTAAGAAAGCATCAAAAGCACTGGGTTTCATTCTCCAGGTGTCCTCTGATTTCAAAAATATAAAGACTATTAAAATATTATACTGTTCCTTTGTTCGTAGTCATTTGGAGTATGCCTCTCAGGTCTGGAACCCGAATTATAATGTCTATATAAATCGTATTGAGAGCATACAGAAAAGGTTTTTAAGGCACATTCAATATCGATCTAAAACGTTCGTAACGAATTATACCTACCGTTGCAAAAAGTTTCATATCCTTCCACTTTACGTAAGGCGAAAAATATCAGATCTTGAGTTTTTTTTCAAGATTGCCAATGGAACAACTGGTGTTACCGAGTTGTTACACAAAATCGGACTGCGAGTGCCGTCTGTGTTCTTGCGTAGACCTCAGTTACTGCACACCCCAATGGTAGCCACTACGTACAGATGGAACTCGTACATGATGAGAGCGAGTCGTATGTACAATGCAACCTGTCAGGAAGCTGACATCGACATTTTCAATACTAGTGTTGCTCAGTTGAACAGAATCTTGTCTAATAGCTTCTTCGAGCGTAAATAGTATTTTTTTTCTGTTTTGTGTTTTATAAAGTCTACTATCAATTTTCTTTGTTCTTATGATCATAGACTATAAGTGGAAACTTGTAATTGGCCATATTCTTGTATAAACTAGCTGTAAGTTTTCTTAAAAATAAAATAAATAAAAAAATAAATTTACATGCCACATGCAAACTACGCGTCACACTGACGTCACGCAAAATCCTGTATCGCGCAAGCAGAGTTTACCGCGCGATTAGCATATTATATACAACGTCCTGACATCAATCGTCTTTACACCCTGTTTCTCATGATTCCATACTGGTGACCCCGAACATGAACCTCAGCGCAGCCTTCATGCAATTACTTTAGCGTGACGTCATCATCACTTCTTCATGCCTCTATAGTGATATCTCATAAATAAAGCAAAATTACATAGAACCTGTGCATTGTATGACTTTTTTAATTTGACTTTAATTGCTTTGGGAACGTGTACCTAATAAGGGAATCGCGTGTTAATTTTGATTTCATACGCTTTGTCAATTGCGTTGTTAATTTGAATCTCGTTTTGTTTAAATTCCGGATCTTCATGCATGTGACAATGAATTTGTGATGGCTTCCAACACATTAAAATGCTGTCTATTGTTGTATTTATAATTTTTTTAATGTTTTCGTTTATCGAATGTTGGATTTACGTTAGACTAATTAACATTATCAACTCGTTCCATTAAATAGGACGGCTGTAGGTAATATCTATTGTACCATATTCTGGCAAATTAATATTTTTGATTTGATTTGATATTACCCGTGTGTAGGCAAATCCTCTCATTAGATTCCTATTAAAAACTAAGATTTTCCGAGAGATAGGTGATCACAAAATATCGGTCTTGAAGAATAATGATGAGCCAAAGATAGACTAAAGATGGGCTAAAGATGGGTTACTGACTATCCTACTGACCCATTTTGAATAGTAGGTATGGTATTTTTTACCCGACTACGGCGAAGCAAAAAGAAGGGGTAATGATTTTGATTAATAAATTAAGGAATTATCCCACACAATGCTGAAAAATCTTTAATCCCCACTACAGAAAGTATTCAAATACATACTCGTATCACGAGCATCCAGTACACGTCAATATGAATTACACAAGAAAATAGTAGAAATAAAAACTGTACTGAAAATGCGAAACAAAGTTTCCGCGTATGCAGGCTTTGCGGTGGCCGTATTCTGTAATACTGCGGACGAAAAACGAGCGTATTCGTGAAACTGTTCGATATTATTCCTAGAATATCGTGCTATCAGGTTTAATCTTGCGAAATTCACAATAGGAAACCCACACAAATATACTCGTGAAATTAAAGCTCGTAGTACCAGCGCGGGCCAATTTTTTTTTTTTTTGGGTGGCAAATTATCAAATAACTTCTCCCTTTCTGGCGGCGTGTCAGACTTTTACTGACTAAAACCCACCCGTGTTCTTTCAGTTGCCTATGTGACAGGGCCACGATATCCCTTTCGGGCAAACCAGCAATCCTGGCAAGCATTGGCCCTAACGGACCCCGTCAACTGGCGCGTGCCTGGCAGGCGCACTGGTCATGCAGAAAGCACGCTTTTTTTGAAATATTTTCCGTATTTGAACCTATCTAACTATATTTATGTAGGTATTTTCTAAATTAATGACTTGGTATTTTCGTTTTAGTGTACTCAATACTCAATATTTTATTGCATTCCATAATGTGTACATAAAACAGTTGGTATGTTAAAACATAGAATCAATTATAGACCCTGTCGGGCACAGCAAAGTTAATTTTTAATAGGAGAGAGAATGAAGGCGCTTTTTGCTAAGAAAAAAATAATAATAGTAAAAATATTAAATTAAAATTGAATCATTAAAATAGTATCATTTGTAGTAAAGTATTTATATAGTTGGTTTCAAGTTATATGTACATATTTTTTTTGTAAATATTGCACGATTTACATTATTAATATTATAAAATAAAATAAATATTTAGAATTTTATTTAGTCTTATAGAATGTTATTATTATTAATTAGTTGTGCACTGTTTAGCATATTCATTTTTAAATTAACAATATTGTAGTGTTTTAAAATAAATTTATATTCAATGTAAAATTCATAATGAATTATAGGTATTATGTAAAAAGTAGTTTTTATTGTTGTTGAAATTTGTCGCTAAAATATTCTTGAATAGTGTAGTAGCTTTGGATTATAAGAAATTGTTTTAATTTATTCATAAAGATATTATTTTTATTTATATTTTTGATATATTCCAGTGTGTGTTCGCAGTTTCCCTGCCATGCGCGGTGGTGGTCCTGAGTTTGATCCCTTGGTTGGGTTAACCAGTTACCGGGTTTGCCATTATTAAATAATTTTCAGTAAGTAGAAGCCTGAGCCCTATTTAATATAAATGACAAAACAGATATTTGTCCAAAAAATACAAAATTTACACATTTTATGGCACGTGCAGTAAATGTACGAAAGAAACTTGTAACATTGACCGTTTTATTAACAGGGCCCTGGTTTCTTTCTGAATTTGTGTTCGTTTAACGGTAATAGCCTCACCCCTATCACATCGTAAGTTGTCGCATACGACATCCTACCCAATATCGAATGCTACCAAAATAATCATGCCCATGTTTAACTTTTTTGCTCAAACTTGTGCCGAAGTGCTCACAAAGAGGGAGTATTTTAGGAATGATGAATGCCTGTTGCGAGATTAGCCCGAGTGTTAAAAATGTCTCAGTCTTTTGCATTTTCCCAACATTTTCGGTACCGGGAATCTATGGGAGCTTTTTGTATTCCATTGTAGTTGGATTTATTGCTCGCTGTTTTGCCTTTTAGCAGTCGGAGTTTAGGAAAAGGAGCGGAAATTTAAGGTGAAATGTAGTGAATATGTTACTTACGTTTTGTTTGTTACTATAGTTGAAAAGCTGAACGAGATTTTGAAGAAGTTTCTGTTTCTTGTGTTTTAGACTTGGTGTAAAAGAAGGTTTCTCTAGTACTATTTGTTGGAATTTACTAAATCTACAGCAATCTGGTCAAGGTTCTAGAGTGCCGACCGCGTACCGGAAGACGTAGCGTTGAAAGGCCTTCTACAAGGTGGACCGATGACCTTGTAAAGGCCGCAGGAATCTTGATCCATGCTGTGCCCGACAGGGTCCATAATTGTGACTAAAATAATTATTTCCTTACCAACTATATACATGATGGTACGCAATAAAGAATTGAGAATTGAATTGAGAATCCGCTGGATGCAGAGAGCAAAGAAACGGTCAAAGTGGCGGTGCTTGGGGGAGGCCTATGTCCAGCAGTGGACGTCTTTCGGCTGAAATGATGATGATAGCAATGATCGTGATCGAAAGCGCATTATCATTTACTGATAATTAAAAAGTACTCTTTTCACAATATTATCAAAGTGCAAGGGCTTATCTGCCATTAACTAAATAATTAATTAAAAACAATGTGTCAATGGGCGTGAATTAATAATGTAAATTCTAACAGATTCACTTGCGACGGTGTTATTCATGAAACTGGGACGTCCAGCAAATGCTGCCGACCAACGATTATTATTCAAAACTTAACAGTTTATTCCAGTAGATGTAAAGTTCTACTGGATATAATTATAATAAATATTCACTTTGTATGGCCATTGAACGTTAGTCGAGACTATCATCATCATTATTTCAGCCGAAAGACGTCCACTGCTGGACAAAGGCCTCCCCAAAAAGGGGGGGATTTGCCATAATCGCCACGCTTGGCAGGCGGGTTGGCGATCGCAGTATGATTTTAAAAATGCTTAGAGAACGCTGGTGTCCATTCTCTAGTAAGTCCCTTAGTCGCCTTTTACGACACCCATGGGAAGAAATGGGAGACTATGTCAAGACTATGTCAAGACTATGTCAAGACTATGTCAAGACTATGTCAAGACTATGTCAAGACTATGTCAAGACTATGTCAAGACTATGTCAAGACTATGTCAAGACTATGTCAAGACTATGTCAAGACTATGTCAAGACTATGTCAAGACTATGTCAAGACTATGTCAAGACTATGTCAAGACTATGTCAAGACTATGTCAAGACTATGTCAAAACTATGTCAATGACTAATTGAATAGATGCAGTCCTCCAGACCAAATTTCGGCAATGGTGACCAATCGCAGCGGAGACCAGCCTTCGGCGCGGGAGACATTATAGTGCACAAGACAAGTGTGTGCGCAGACACAGGTGCACTCTCTCTTCCCTCGCTTTCATAGTCCGATGGGACGGCAATCCGACCCAACCCAAGAGAGATCCGGCTTAGGGCCAACGGCTTAACGTGCTTTCCGAGGCACGAGGTTATCACACTACCAACTCCCAAACTCCGGGCTGTTACTAAGAAATTCCCTATGGTAAAACCACACTTTGCGCGACCGGGGAATTGAACCCAGAACCACGGTCAGCAATCACGCTAGCGACCACGAGACCAATAGGGCAGGAAAAAAAATAAGAATTGACTAGAAGTAAGGAACTAATTGTGTATTTTTTAGAGGCAGCTCCTATCAAGCATCATAATATTGTTGTCTCAAGTCGCGGATTTATTTTATTTATTAAAACTTTATGCACAAGTAAAAAATAAACTGTACAAAGGCGGACTTAATGCCTGAGGCATTCTCTTCCAGTCAACCTTAGGGTGATGCAGAAACAAAACATGGCAGGTGCAACGTACGGGATAGATAGCTCGGAAATAACTGTAAAATACAGGCATAAATACAAATACATAGATAGATACATAGATATAACTTTGTCAGGAGAAATAACGACCGGTAGCGAAGAAAACGTCTCCAGCAGATCACCGCTGGGATGTTTCGGCCAACTTCTGACGAATATGTTCACGTGCCTTCACTTTAATAGATAACCGGCTGGTTGCCGTACTGATGTTCAGAGGGAGCGCATTCCAAAGAAAGACCGCCTGGACAAAGAAAGAAGAACGAATGAAGCCAGAACAAGTATTTACCTTTCTGATACGGTGTGTAATAATATGGTGAAGTTTTATAAGTTAAAGGATGGACTTCTTACTTCAAACCCCGACATAATATCTGCAGTCAAAATCAGTCTAAATGCTCCAACTGCTGGGACACAGGCCACAGGAGTGGATTGTAATCTACCACGCGGGACCAGTACGGGTTGGTAGATGTCTTCGAATTTTTAGTTCTAGGACATGCCAGTTTCCTCACAATGAAATGAAATTGTTTATTCTGTAAATTGGATATCGAAACACGGACTTTAACACGTCATATTAAAAAAAATAAAAATAAGCTAGATGGAGTCAACATTTCCTATCTGACTAAATCAAAGTTTCTTTTAAAGTTCAGACATAATCTTGGTCAGATCATGTAAGGACCATGTAGATCCGTGTCTGAAATGTTCTTTTGAGGAAATAACCAAACAAAAATGCAGGTTTCCTCACGAAGTTTTATTATTATTATTGTTTTGTTAGCTGCAACATCGGATTAAGAGGGAGTTACGAGTGACAGCAGCCCTATATAAGCCAGCGGAACCGGCGCGTCGCCCCTTTTTTGCCAACAGACGCACGCTCGCGAACATCGTCTTAGGATATCGTGTCATTTAATTTCTTAAAAATATATTTGTAAATTATTTAAATTAAGTTTGGTTGTGTTAATTATATTTTTTTTATAAAATTCGTTTTAATTTCCTAAAATCAGAAGTGGGATTGAACGCTACTATAGCCGCTTCAAAGTCATTTCTGGTTGTCCATCGTAATGTCGAGTAGAAAACGTGCACCACCGCGAGAGCGTGCGTCTTCTAATAATTTAGGTAACCTAGCAGCAACGATGGAAGCAATCCTCAACCGCCTGACAACGCTAGAGCAGCGCGCTGAAACAGGTGCAGCCACGCCGCCATTGCCTGCCCTCGCCGAGCCAGCGTCGGCCCTCGCAACGAGCGCGCCACGTGGCGAGAGCGTGGCCAGCACCCCGAGCGACGCCAGATGCTCACCTATATCGACAACGACTTCAACAGACATCACGGAGCGTCTCATCGACGCGCTTAAATGCATAAATCCGGTGAGGTCCAACCATTATTATGTATCGGATTTCGATCCTAGCATTCATGACGCCTATGCGTGGTGTGACGAGGTGGATCGTGCTCAATCGCAAAACCAGTGGGATGAAAAAGAGTGCCTAGCCCGTGTGGGACTATCTCTAAAGGGCGACGCACGTTCCTGGCTGCGCGAATGGACTAGTAACAATCGTACTTGGTCAAATTTCAAGTTAGAGCTCAAATCACTTTGTCCGCGACGCATTGACGTCGCCAATATTCTTTTTGATGTGATGTGTAAAGAATCTGATAAATACTCCACGTATGCAGACTACGCGCGAAAATCATTATTACGATTACGTATTGTAAACGGATTAAGTGACGAATTATTGTGCGCCATAATTGTGCGCGGCATAAAAGATCCACAAATACGCGCAGCCGCCATAAACGCAAAATTAACACCAGAAACAATCGTGGAGTTCTTATCAATTTATGTGAAATCAAATCGTTCAAGTACACCTAATAATATTCAAACACGCAATAGCCGATTCACTACTGATTCCTCTACCGACCGATTCCGAAAGCGCCCTGCCTTAAATACCGATGTACGTGTACGTTGCTTTAATTGTAACCAAACCGGACACAAAAGCAAATATTGTTCAAAACAAAGTAAGGCCGATGACAGTAAAATTAATAAAAATAAATCCGCAACTACCCCCGATTCTACTAACAAATCCGTTCCTAAAGTTGTGTGTACATTTTGTAAAAAAGTAGGTCACACTGAGGATACTTGTTTTACAAAGGAACGTTCTGAAACGCGAAATAAATCTAATATCAACTTTTGTCGTGAAATAACGTGCGACCGTACTAAAAGGGATGTCATAACAGCAGTGATCAGTGGAGTACCCACCGATGTTCTTATTGATAGTGGCTCGAGTATTTCCTTAATATCGAATGATCTTGTCAAACATTTGTCATGTCGCACTAACCCGAGCGTACAGATATTGCGTGGTTTAGGTGGAATAGAAATGCGTTCAGATTGTTTCGTAACTTCGTCAATAGAATTTTGTGATGTTACCTTAGAGGTAGATCTTTATGTTGTGCCCCGCGACTATCTTAGTACGCCAGTGCTTATTGGTACAGATGTACTGAATAGGAAAGGCCTCGCATACATTCGAACCGGCGATTCGCAGCGAATAATTAGGAATAGCTCGCTCGTATATAACTTGACACATAGTGAACCGACTGTGCAACTTGATTCGATCAACACTCAATTGTTTGATGATGAAAAAGCGCGTTTATCGCTTGTGTTAAACAAGTATTCAAAATATTTTCTCAGTGGTACAGCGACAACCACCGTAAATACCGGAGAGATGCACATTCGGCTTACTAGTGAGGAACCTGTTAATTATCGACCATACAAGTTATCATACGACGAAAAACTGCGTGTTCGTGAAATTGTTAGTGATTTAAAGGAAAAGGGTATAATCCGTGAGTCAGAGTCCTCGTATTCGAGTCCGATTTTGTTGGTAAAAAAGAAAGACGGATCGGATAGAATGGTTGTTGATTATCGAGCTTTAAACAACATAACGATAAAGGACAGATACCCTCTTCCTTTGATCGATGATCATATTGACAGGCTTGGGAAGTGTAACTATTTCACTGTTCTTGATATGGTGACAGGCTTCCACCAAATTAAAATTAACGAAGATTCCGTGCACCGAACTGCGTTTGTGACACCCGAGGGGCATTTCGAATATCTCAAGATGCCCTACGGTCTCGCTAATGCTCCCGTAGTCTATCAGCGTATCATATCAGATACACTGAGATCTCTCATTGATGCAGGTCAGGTCCTGGTGTATATCGATGACGTTATGCTATTGAGTGACTCCGTAGAGGACTGCTTGTCCTTGCTCGATTCTGTTCTGGCGATGTTAACAAAGGCTGGTTTTTCTATAAACTTAAGAAAATGCACCTTCCTTACCACTGAAGTGGAGTATCTTGGGAGGACGATCAGTAAGGGTCAGGTCCGGCCGAGCGTACAAAAAATAGACGCACTAGCCAAAGCCCCGAGACCTGTGCAGCTTTTTTTTGAATGTAAGATTACTCGTTTTTATTTTACTTAACATAAAGTGTCTGCTTCTCAAATGTATAAGCTTAGAAGATGTTTGCTATGGCGATGTATGTACTTAGTTTCTATCTTGCCTACATAAATACGTCACGCGGATACCAGGTAATCTGGATCAAACTCTTATAAGGCCTTGTGTGGCGTTGAGTTGACTGGGAACAGACAAGTATCTTTGTGCTGTAATGTACATGTAAGACCTGGATGGCTTCGGCATAAGGCATTGCACTCTGTTGTTTTCGTATAAGGCCTTGTGTGGCATCGAAATTGCGTCGCATTTACCTCGTGTAAGGCCTTGTGTGGCATCGAGATCGTGTCGCATTAATTTCATGTAAAAACCTTGTGTGGCATTGGAGTAGTATCCTATTTGTAGCGTATAAGGCCTTGTGTGGCATCGCTCATTAATTTATTTCATGAAACATAACATGAAATGTTATGAATTGCATAAAACCGCCATAGTGACATCTTGAACCCATCCCAATATAAAATGATTGATGAACATGATGTATGTTAGATCTAACATGTATGTGTTTGCCTCCCCAGGTTATGAGGACTCTGTTCATGAGACTGCTTCAGAGCCAGAGCGAAGACAACTTACGGAGAGCATCGAGGACGGTGCTCAGTCAGGAGAAGCCGTGTTAGCTGCAACATCGGATTAAGAGGGAGTTACGAGTGACAGCAGCCCTATATAAGCCAGCGGAACCGGCGCGTCGCCCCTTTTTTGCCAACAGACGCACGCTCGCGAACATCGTCTTAGGATATCGTGTCATTTAATTTCTTAAAAATATATTTGTAAATTATTTAAATTAAGTTTGGTTGTGTTAATTATATTTTTTTTATAAAATTCGTTTTAATTTCCTAAAAGTTTATTAATAAGACCATTACCACTTGCACCTCCAGAACTGGATACTAAACCTTTACCGTCTTATTACAAAACAAGGTTTATCTTCAGACCCAGGTTTAAACCATGGAGCCATTATTGAATTTTGAACTATAATATATTCTGTTTATGGTAAAGTTCTTAATACAAAACTGACAACTTAGTACCGAATTAAGTTTTCAGTTTTGTATAAAGAACGGTATTTCAATCACAGTTACGTTCTTATTACAAAAACTGGTTTCATGGCACTGGCCATGTCAAAATATAAATCTTGTTTTGTAATAAGACAGAATGTCTAATTACGGCACATTCAGCATCTCTACATCTCTGCACCCAAGACTCGGAGCTTGGCGGTAGTTCATGTTGGTCAGTAGCGAACTGCTGACGAACACTGCGCGCACCAATTAACATCGCTCGCATCCGACACCAGCATAGCTATCAATACCGTTTTTAATTAACTAACTTTTGAAAGGAAATTTATATCTTCACAATCGATCCCGACGTCCGTTGGAAGTTGTAGTTTATTGGATTTATTTCTTGGTGGATTGTTTGGAGAATAATGAAGTTGATGTTAACCTGCGTACCGGTAATGAAGAATAGTTATTATCGTGTCTTGACTTTAAAACTTATTTAATCTGTCGTATCGAAATCTAGTTATGAGTATCGTAACTTGCAATGTTTGTAGGTATGTAGTTTATAAATGGCTTATGAAGTAGGATTTACGGAGTAAAGGAAAACCTGTAAAGGCTTCTACATACTGGCGCGACTTGTCGCGCGACGCGACACCGGTAGAACAATCTCCTTGAATTTTTCATAGAAATTGTTCTACCGGTGTCGCGTCGCGCTACTAGTCGCGCCAGTATGTAAAAGCCTTAACACGTATACTGCGCGACTATAAGTACTTCATTCATTAACAACTGCAGTACGATGGCTGAGCAAAATCAGCGCCACTAAACAGCTTTTCACATTACAAAATGTCGCATAAATATAAAGTTATGTTTTTATTCCAAATGAAAACACAAAATTGAACAAAACAGAAGAGAGCGACATTTTCATATCCTTGAGGAATGAACTCGGAAAACTTAAGTAAAATATTAAGACCTTCCCTGGAGACTGAAGCTAGGAAGAAGGAAAATGTCGTTCGGTATTGAAATATAAGCATTATGAATTATCATTAGCATTATCCATTACGCGATACAAGAGTTTTTAAACTAGGTCAACATTATTCTGTGGCTGATTACGGTAATGTACCAATGACTATTTGTTAATACTGAGGGCGTTACTCTACTAGAACACACTCAATGTAATGTGTAGGTAATAGTACATTATCGCAGCGGCCTGCAATAGGGGCACTGATGGACGAACGTGAAAATGTGGGCTGAGGCGAAGCCGAGACCCACATACGTGAGTCCATCAATGCCTGGTTGCTGCCAAGGCAATAATACGCGGAAATTCAAACAAAGTAAATTCATTGTAAATTCCAGATTCAATAACAGCTTTTTATTTGCAAGCCAGTTCGAAATTTAAATAAAACCTTTTGTTATGTTACCTCCTAGGTTGCCATGTTTCGGAGTAAAATATCGTTCCATTTTTAAATAATTACACGATAGGTTATGAGTTTAAGTCTATGTAATTTATTTGGCCGCTAAACCACGAAACATAATATGGATTTTCATACAACTTTTGGTGGCCGCTGCTTGCGTGTGATTTATCTCGAAGAAGGTAGTCAAAATAATGCTCGAATTTCCAAGCATGTTTGAGAAATCAATATTTTGGCAATAAAAACATAACACAGTGATTTTTCCCATTTCTGTTCAGAAACCATCCACTCTTGATATATGGTCCTACAAACTAGTTCACAAAGACACTACAAAATAGCTTTTACCATGCTTTTACACAACGAATCTCACCAACTCAAAGAGAATCGTTGACTGAAACTTCACAAGAAACAGTTACCAATTCCATTAGGGCTGCAATGTGTTCAAGTATTTGGTTTACAAGACAAAGATCGCGTTGGAGATAATGCAGCCTCCCCGAACGAACCAGTACGCAGTCCAATCTGTTGTAGCAAATTATCACTGAATAAGTGACTACGTATTGTGAACGATGGCCTTCCCTGATGTATCGGTTGGATATATTTTTTTCGTACTGTTAAAAGAAAGGAATGGACATCATTGTCCTAGGTCTTGTTCATCGAGTCCTACGCAGTAACAAAGTGCGTAACACGTTAAAAATAATTCACAATTCAATAATATTCATAGCGTTATTTACGTTCTCGGGCTCACGAATTTTTCAAATAAGCATGGTGTTATTGACGGTGTCGTGGTCCACCCGTCTTTTTAAATATTAGTTATATTGTTTAAGTAATGTACCTTCCTTAAAAGTATTTTTTTATATGCGCTTGTATTATCATTCCTAAAAATTAAATAGAAGGCCATCAAGAACGGACTGCACACAGGCGCTTTCATTGGTCAAGGACTTCTTGGCGGGAAAGTGAAGCGTCATGTTCAGCAGTTTGTTTAATTTTCCAAAATTTGTGTTTAGCCGAATATTAATGTGTAATAATATTGGATTATTAACCATTAAGTGTTTGTGAACGTGCATTAGTGTAGGCAAATTGAAAAAAACAGTGCAACTTCGCTTCAAGTTCTCTCAAGAAGTCCGCGTGAGGTCTCAGTAAAGTGACACATCTTTACTGAAACTCAAGGGAAGCGGGCGGGGATATCATCATCATACATTGAATATAATTCATATCATCAATATTAAACAAGTTTTGTAACTAAATAAAGACTTGGCTAAAAGGTCCCAGAAACCAGGCCATTAAAATATTATTAAAAAAAAAAACTCATTGGTCAATGCGCGACTCCCTCACCCCGCCTACCGCTGCGGCCGCCATTGCAATGGCAGAGGATCAGTACCAAAAACCTCGCGAACACTCCACGCGTTTAAAAGCGCGCCCGCGCATTCCGTCCTTGGTGGTCTAATTTTCCAAAAAGTTTCGTTTCGTTTCTTTCTCATCACAAATGGATTAAGAATTTTCTTCAAAATCCTTCGGATTATGATCGTAAGTGTGTTAGGTACTCAATTATGGTGCTGAACTGCTGATAGTCAGGGTTGGCTAGATAGGTAAATTAGAATGGTTTCTAATTTACCTATCTAGCCAACCGTGACTATCAGCAGTTCAGCACCATAATTGAGTACCTAACACACTTACGATCCAACTTACCAAAGTTGGATAGAAAATATATGTTTGATATTGCACATGTCTAGTAGCACGGGTGTGAGCACTATGTAAAGAAAGAAAATACATTTATTTAGCACAGACTAAAAGGCACATAATATATTGTAACTTATACTATATAGCTACCATTTACTGGGTATGTATTTTATTGGCTTGAATGTGCCCTGGCGGTTGAGAGTATGTCATGCTCACTCAAATGTCTCGCTGGTCCATGTGTTATGTTCGTGAACGGGCGCCGTCAGTAGGGGCTGGTCATTTCTTAGCTGCCACGGCCTATTTTAACATATTTTAATTTTTCTATTGTTTTTATTTGGTTTTATCTTTTTATTACGGACGCTTTTAACTTGCACGTCTTTCTACATTATTCTCACATATATAATTTCAACATGAATGATGTAAGCAGTTGTATTTCGTAACTTTTCTTGCCCATTTTTCTCCATAGGAACTTACTAATCTAGATCAAGTTTTAAAGACGATCTCGAACAAAATTGCATAAGTACAATTTACAGCGTGGTTGCTTTTTAGGGTTCCGTACCCAAATGGTAAAACGGGAACCCTATTACTAAGGCTCCGCCGTCTGTCTGTCTGTCCGTCTGTCACCAGGCTGTATCTCATGAACCGTTATAGTTAGACAGGTGAAATTTTCTCAGATGATATATTTCTGTTGCCGCTATAACAACAAATACTAAAAAACAGAATAAAATAAATATTTAAGAGGGCTCCCATACAACAAACGTGATTTTTTTGCTCGTTTTTGCTCTATATTGATAACGGCAACAGGTAGACGCTTGAAATATTCACAAAATATTTAGTTATATATTCACCTTAAAAATAAATAATGAAATTAAAATATAACAAATATTTAAAGGGGGCTCCCATACAACAAGCGTGATTTTTTGCCATTTTTATTGATAATGGTACGGAACCCTTCGTGCGCGAGTCCGACTCGCACTTGGCCGGTTTTTTATCCATTTGTAAAACCACGCTTTGGAATAGGCAACTAGCTTCATCTTTCTGACTGACCGACCCCTAGAAAATTCTAAAGTGCCTGTAATAAGGTTAAATGCGCTCGGCCTTATTAAAAAACAAGGTTTATCTTCAGACCCAGGTTTAAAACATGGAGCCATTATTGAATTTCGAACTTTATTCCGACTATGGTAAAGTTCCTAAACACAAAACTGACAACTTAGTACCGAACTAAGTTTTCAGTTTTGTATAAAGAACGGTATTTCAATCACTGTTACGTTCTTATTACAAAAACTGGCTCCATGGTTTAAGCCATGTCAAAATATAAATCTTGTTTTGTAATAAGGCGGTTTGAGTTTTGAGTGAAGGTAGGCAGGTAGATGTATGGCCATCATTATAAGCTAGCATATAGTACCTTTTATCAAAGGAGACAAGATTGAATTAGTAGACAAAGTATTTTTTTAGGGATTAACATAGATGTGAATTTAAATTGTAAACAGGAGCTAGCTGCTATTGACTCTTCAATTTCATCAGAATGCTGCACTCAGGAGCCTTAGAGATGTATTGGATCTAAAGCAACTAAAGGCTATAATATATTACGCGCTGGTAGAATCTAGATTAAGATACAGCATAATGCTTTGGGGTAACAGCTATAGTTATAACTGTCAGAAAGCGTTTATTTTATAGAAACGTACCATAAGGGTTATGGTAAGGATCTCACAGAGAGACTCATGTAGAGAGCACTTTAAAGAATTGGACAATTTAACAGTACCAAGTTTATATATATTAGTAATACTAAATCACTTGGCTAAGTATATTCGTGAGTATGAATCACAAGACGAACGTAAGATAAGAGAAAGCACAAGAAGGAAGGAATTTAAACACAAAATGGCACCAAATTTGAACATAGCTTGGCATTGTTCCGGATACCAAGCAGTGGAGTTATTTAATAGGTTACCGACTGACTTAAAATTATTAATTTATAGCTCTCACTTTTTTAAAACTAAATTAAAAGCCTTCTTGTTGGAAAAATGTTTATACTCGGTATCAGAATTTAAGTAAACTTGTACTCTCAATATTTTCGACATAAAATTTTGACATTATACCTGCTACTAATTTGACATTATATTAATTTTTTGACTAACTTTAAATTAATTGTCTCTTGAACACATTTCACATCAATTTTAATTAGGCCTTTATATGTATTGTTTCTGCATGTGATAATTTTATTAACCCTTTTTGTCCTTACAACATATTAAGCTAATAGCCATTTTTAGCTCGTACATTATCAGATCCGCAAGCCACGGGGCCGCGGTTAGGAATATGAGATGGCGGCTCATTTGTCACGATTGGGCAGGTGCGCACTAATTTGCTGTGACTCTGTTATGTGTATTGAATAGGAACGTTGTTGACGATTATTATGGCGAGTATTTAGCATGTATTTTCCAAACAATGATTTCACAAATTATGTTTAGTAGCGTTCTCACGAATTGTCATGAGAATAATACATAATATCATCATGTGCCACCAAAAGTCACCTTGCATTGACTCACACAAACACATCGCTTCTTTCATCTAACTGAACAGACAGCTGTGCTGCTGGGCAGTTAGTTGCGTCACTTCTTCTTCCCAGTTAAAGCAGCTTCACGAGGAAGTGGTGAAGGGGGACTGTCTTATGTAATTTTGACTTTCAAAAAGTGCTGATTTGAATAAATTACTTTGATATTTTTAAATGATAAATGATTTATTTTCTGTAAGTAGGTTTGTACCTAAGAACAAGGAAATGGTTTGTACAAACACTTTTACACGTCAATCATATTTAAAAAAAAAAAAAAAACTATATGAGGTCGGCGTTTCGTAACTGACTACTCTGAGAAGAAAGGCCGAAACAAACTCAGAGGTCACAGTCTCTTTTAAAGTACAATAATCTTGGTCAAATCATGTGAAAAACATGTAGATTGGTGCCTGAAATGATCTTTTGATGAAAGAATCACACAGATTGAGGGGACCTGTCCAATCAGTGCACGCATTTGTCAGTAGTCGTGCAACTCAACTCAGAACTTGAGGAGCTCAACAATTTAACAAACAATACCAAAGAAAGGACATTTGGGTAGGTGGCATAAATTACTCAAACTGCCAGACAATGATGAAAACTAACTGAGCAATAACCCACATAGTCTTCACATTTACAATACTTAATTAAAACAATATAATACTAAACAAGGTAAATATTCATGTCATTGTATATATATCTAAAATTCATCAATGTCAATGTGTTTATAAAATACGGATATAATCTTGGTCAGATCATTTGAGGACCATGTAGATTGGTGTCTGAAATGGTTTTTTGAGGAAATAATCACACAAATTTGAGTGGACCTGTCCAGTCAGTGCACGCATTTGTCAGTTATCGTGCAACTCAAAACTTAATCTTATTGATTTTGATTGTGACTTTAGGTGACATACAATATCTTATAGGTATGCTTAAAGTGACGTATTCTTCCAATACGCGCAATTTGAGGTCCTTCTGCAGCCATACAAAGAGAGCGCGTTAACCTGCGTTCAGGCAAAGGTACTTTGAAAGTAGGTGATGTCCGTCTACCGTTCACAATCATGTATTTTACTAGCTTTTTCCCGCGGCATCGTTCGCGTGCAGATTTGGATTTCGACTTATGTCCTAACCCAGATCTTTGTCTACATATGTGCTAACTTTCATCGAAATCCGTTCAGCCGTTAAAGCGTGAACAGGTAACAGACAGACCGCCAGTTGCACGTAAGTCAATTAAATTTAATTCCCCATTAAAAGTAATGCTATCTTTATCTAACGAAACGTATCAGAAAGTGACAGCATTACTCTTAATGGGGAATTAAATTTAATGGACTTACGTGCAACTGACCCAGAGAGACATTATTTCCGCATTTGTAATAAAATAAAATAAGTTAATTTCATATAACCATTTGGCTTACATTGCATGTCGAGGAGAAAATGCCTGTAGTTGAAGGCTCCGCTCTTCCCTTACATTATAAACGTACGAGTATAAACAGTACAAATAAAACAAAGAAAGGAAAAAATAAAAACAAAATAAATTTAAAATTACGATCAATATACACGAGAGCGTGTGTGTGTGTGTGTGTAAATATATTCTTAGGGATCAGAAGCCTAATAAGTTTAAAAAAATAAAATACAAAACGGCCTACAGTTATTTATTTAAATTAGAAATACCGTTACAAAAAAACTATCTGAATATGATCACTAGTACGCGTCCGTCGCATCCGAGCTCCGCAGCAAAAGTGACCGAGGCGAGTGAGCACACGGCTCATGGTGTGTCACCCTTTCCACTGACAGCGTCATCGCAGTGACTTGACGTCCCCGCCCTCTCTGCTGTCAAATCCTCTAAGAATATAATATTAGTATGGATGAGTTCAGTAGTTCGCTGCGCGTTTTTCTTATCGTGATTGTTTCATGGAACAGTGTGTCAAACAAATTTGTAAGCCTTAATAAATAAGAGCGGTAATAATTGCTTTTAATATTATTATTCCGTTTATTTTTTTTTTTCTACATGATAAATATTTCTTAAAAAATATATAAAACCTTTAAAAATAAAATATTATTATTATTGTTCATTTATTTTTTTATTCTCATTTTATATTCGAAGATAGCAGGTACTTTAAAAGTTTAAATTCGTGAAAATTGTAATCCACTGCACTGAGTATTCTTAAAGAAATCCCAGCTCTCTCAGCGACTATCAAGAATATAAACCTAATTTCTCTCTTTGTTCTGGAAATATAAATGTATAATTTAGAGTTCATCTCACTTGTACCCCTGAGACGGCGCGGTAAGTAATTCTTTGTGTTACGAGTCTAATGTTCCGCTACTTGGAAACCTCGATGATTTATTAATGTTAAAGTGAAATGTGAAGTGTATTTGTAAATCTATTTTTTAAATTCATCTTGAGGAAAACCGTGCTGATAATTTTCACCTATCCTTGTTGTGCCTTGTTTTGGTGAAGTGTTGCCATTTTCGCCACTTAATTTGGAAATGAATTTGATGAGTTGTGAATATTGAATATTTTTTCTGACACCTTTTTTAGCTGGTTGTTCATTGTGATTCAGTAATAAAATGTTCTTAAAGACGCAGATATATGCCAGTGACCTTGAGTGGTTAGTTGTGTGTTCTGTACTGAGCTCACGCAACGCGTCGTACGTTCAGCCAGTAATAGAACTCGTCCATCAAGGAGCGCTGTCCCCAATTTGACGCATTATTAATTTATTATACACAAAACTAAAGGTATTATAATAAAACGCGTATACTAAAAGATCAATTACTAAATTATCTTTAAATTGGTGAAGGTTCCAGAAAAATACGCTTAGTAGATTTTGCGCCATTCTCAGTTTTTTATCCGCGTTAGACATGATATCTAAAATATTCACATACTAGCTGACCCGTGCCCACTTCGTTGGGCGGTAAAGATTTTACCGTCTTTTCATTTTTCGGATTAAATTATGGCCTTATGATATGACTCTCACAAAATAATAACGTGGCTTTCAATGGGTAAAAGATTTTTCAAAATCGGTTCAGTAGATCCAGAGATTACCCCTACAACCTCACAAACTATAAAATATTACTTTATGTAGATGAAGCAACGGTTTAGCAATATCCTTAAAAAAAAATGACTCGCATTCCGTTTGCTCACTATAGGCAAGCGATTTCTCGACAAAATCCATAGCAGTGAATTGGGACTGGGATTGTGAATTCAACTGCACATTTACCGCTGAGTCGGTGACGGTCGGTGATTCTTCAATTTTGCCGGCGTGAGGGGTCAAAACATATTTTTAGAGCTTCGTACCCAAAGGGTAAAACGGGGCGGGGCGGGGGGCTATTACTAAGGCTCCGCCGTTTGTCCGTCTGTCACCAGGCTGTAATTTTTGAAGTTAAGGTTAACCGTGATAGTTAGACAGTTGAAATTTTCACAGATGATGTATTTCTGTTGCCGGTATACGGTAACTAATACAAAAAAACAGAATAAAGTAAAATATTTAAGGGGGCTCCCATACAACAAACGTGATTTTTTTGCTCGTTTTTGCTAGATATTGATAACGGCAACAGGTAGACGCTTGAAATATTCACACAATATTAAGTTATATTGTATATTCACTTTAAAAATAAATAATTAAATTAAAATAAACCAAATATTTAAGGGGGGCTCCCATACAACATACGTGATTTTTTTCCGTTCGTCCGACTCGCACTTGGCTGGTTTTTTTATTATTTAAATTAGCCAACGGAAACATCAAAATGACCTTCAATAAAGTTTCCTGAGAAGCGGATTATTTTGACTCCCTGCCGTGCTTCCCCAAAACCAGCAATAGAAATACCATCCTGAAACACCTGGAACTCAAATGAGAATAGTTTTGCCGCTGCCATTTTTTTTGTTTTGGGTGCTAAATTATCAAATAACTTCTCCCGCTCTGGCCGGAGCGGGGAGGGCGTGTCAGACTGTTACTGACTAAAACCCACCCGTGTTCCTTCAAATGCCTGTGTGCCAGGGCCACGATATCCCTTTCGGACAGGCTCGTAACCCTGGCAGGCATTAGCCCTTTCGGGCCCCGTCAATTGGTGCTGACATCTCTTTGAGGCGCGCGTGGAACACAACGCGCCGTCGACCCGGGCCTGGTCCTAATCGGACGGCGAGCTACCCATCGCTCACCGTCCGCAAGCCCACGCCCACGGTGGCCGGGAATTGGCCTGCGATTCCCGACGCCCGGGGCGTCTCCTGCGGTGACTAAGGGCGTGAGGGCGCGAATCCTGCCTCACCCTCACGCGTGACGGCCTCCCGTGCACTCTCGCTCCGAACCATGGCCTGAACCAGGGCCAGATGCGAGAGATCGCCGCCGCCGATTGCCTCCGTGAGGACACGGCGGTGCTCCGCCCAAGCAGGGCAGACCTCAACCGTATGCTCCACCGTGTCCTCCGGGCGATCCACACAGTGGTGACACCCGGGCGTTTCCTCCCGCTTTATTCTGAATAGGAACCTCCCGAAACAACCGTGTCCGGTGAGGACGTGCGTCAGGCGGAAGGTGAGGAAGCCGTGGCGCCGCTCTAGCCACTCCTCATAGAGGGGACTTATCGCCACAATTTTGGCATGCAAATTCTTTGGCAAATAGTAAATATCCCTGGCGATGGCGCATGCTTATTTTCATCTCTCTCCTATTTGGTGAACAGTAACGTGGCCATGTCATTGTCTTCTCAAATTCGAGACAATGCTGTCTGCGCCACGTGTCTAAAAACTGGGAAATATTCCAACCTTTCACCCAGTATCGGTCAGGAGGAGCTGTTTATGGTTCAAAGCGTGAATACGTCGCTGAAATGTCTTGTAATGGCACCTACGGAACCACCTGTGAACTCATGGCAGCGAGAGAAC
This sequence comes from Tiliacea aurago, assembly GCA_948098905.1. NCBI lineage: Eukaryota > Metazoa > Arthropoda > Insecta > Lepidoptera > Noctuidae > Tiliacea > Tiliacea aurago. The sequence continues at coordinate 19,776,202 of OX402586.1, read as the reverse complement.
TATTCCCATTTGAGTTCCAGGTGTTTCAAGATGGTATTTTTATTGCTGGTTTTGGGGACGCACAACAGGGAGTAAAAATAATCTGATTCTCAGGAAATTTCAATGAAGGTCATTTTGATGCGTGTCAGACTTTTACTGACTAAAACCCACCCGTGTTCCTTCAAATGCCTGTGTGTGCCAGGGCCACGATATCCCTTTCGGACAGGCTCATAACCCTGGCAAGCATTAGCCCTTTCGGACCCCGTCAGTTGGTGCTGACATCCATTTAAAATGGGAATACTTCTCCCGCCTTTTTCCAACCCTTACAACACCAGCCTAAACCAAAGATACTAAGCAATAAAATTAAAATACGAACGTAGGTAGTCAAGGAGACTTTTTCTAGTAAGAACGACTAATACTAAAAACTATTATAGTAATACCACAATGTGAAATACCTACACAATAAGTAACTCGCAAAGAAATAGAAATAACAAAATTCCAACCGGGGTATTCCAATTCCAACAAAATTCAAATAGGTAAAAACACATTTATTATCCTCCAATTTAAAATTAGGAAGCGAAACAAACCAAAACGAAAACCAAACAACGACGATGAAAAATTTTTCAAAGCAAATTAGTAGTAACTGTAGTAAGTAATAACAAAATATCGCAGAACAGGAAATTTCGGTAACTATTAGCTTGCACGTGTATCGCTTAGGTTTGTATTCTGTGATTGACACATGACTTCGTTTTTTGATACGATCGGCTTGCAAGCCGCGATTAAGGTTAAACATTGTGAAGTTTTCCCCTTGGCATTCTCGACTTTAATGCTATAAATGCAACGTTCAAATTACCTGAATACCAATTAGAACCTCATTTCATTATCTTTTAGCAGATGCCTGCATACTGAAAAATACTGGCCACCTAGAACTGGCATAAAAACTTTAGAACGTTATCACGCCTGCACTGAAACATACCTGGCCACCTAGAAAAAAAACTAAATATAAACCTCAAGAAACTTCCAAAAATTCTTATTTCAATGTAAAATATGCATTAACGTGTTGGCGTAAAATTCAATTTAGATCTTTATCGGCCTCCGAATTCTAATTTCAATGTAAAGTATGCAATAACTCGTCGCCGTAAGATTCAATTTGGATCTTGGTACATTTTTCATACAAACATTAAAAACCCTTATTTTCACCCTTAAGCGCCGAATTTCGTAAAATCCTTTCTTAGTGAGCACCTAGAAGTCGAAAGGAACAATCAGGCCAACATTCATGTCTCTAACTTTAAAAACATAGGACTTTCATACAAACTTTGACACCCCTTTTCAACCGCTTAAGGTGCGAATTTATAAAAATCCTTTCTTAGTGCACGCCTGCTTCACATAGAGAGTGCTTGTGCTAAATTTGAGACCTCACGGTCCAGTAGTTTCCGAGATTTCGTGATGAGTGGTCAGTGAGTGGACTTCTCTTTTATATATATAGATTAAGTTGTTGAGATAATAACATAATCAGCCTATAATGTTCCCACTGCTGGGACACAGGCCTCCTCTCTTCGAGAGGGACTGGGCTATAATCCACCACGCGGGCCCAATGCGGGTTGGTCCCAGTGCGGGTTGAGATAATGCTTTAATTTATTATACGAGTATATTTCTTTTCAAATCATTAACATTACTCGTTTAGACGTGATCTTCAGTATAAAATCATTAAAAGTCGGTTATCGTCACCTTAAGAAAAAATTATATACAATATTTATTTATTTATTAAAATCTCCCTAACAACAACCATTACAGGTGTATAGCTAATGCGATAGGTAATAAGTATCTATAGGGGCTGTTAATTTTCACACGTACAGAAAAAGAAGGAGTAAAGAAATTACTCATATTATTTCGTTTACACGCTACCATAAACATAAATATTCTGATTATAACTAGACACCGATAAAAAATGCTCACTGATCGGCCAAATAATTATAATTACAATGATCCATTCTAGATCTTCAGTTCGTGCTCATCCTTGTTCAGTGGAGATTACAGGACACCCTCGGATACGTAGTAAAGCCTCGGACATTCACTGGAAGCGCCGCCCCCCAAATCCGTGATTATATGGAGCGTCGGAGCAACGGCTGTCGCAACCAAATATTTCATTTACTTACAAGGTGGGTGTATTCTTGCAATTGATTTTGAGCTTGCTTAGCAATTGTCAATGTCAAAGTCAAGTTATTTATTTCAAATAGGCACATAAAAGGCACTTTCAAACTTCAAAATAAAAAAAAACTACTTTAGTCGCCTCTTTCAAAGGGTAGTTTCATATACAAAAACAAAAATCTCAAAGAATTAGTAACATGAAAAGATTTATAGTGCCCACTTGTAATAATTATTATGGTCGAAGGTGTAGAACTTTTTTAGTCCCAACTATTTTTAATAACCTTCCAGTAGATACAAACAGCTGTATCACAAAAACCTCCTTTAAAAATAAAATACATAAGTACCTCTTTCATATATTTTGTTAAAACCACGCTGCAGAGGATACATAAAAAGGAAAAATATAATTGTTTGTATGGATATACCTATGTGAAAGTGTCATTATAAAAACCAAATTTTAAACTTTAGTTATAAAAAAAGGAGCTAAAGTCCATTTCACGAAAGAAGTCCCGCGGAATTAAGTGGAACTAATTATTGTTATACAAGTTAGCAATGCCTGCAGCGCCACGTCGCGCCTCGTCTGCGGGACTTCTTTCGTGAAATGGACTTTACGTCTGCCAACAAACTGCTGTGCAGTTTGGCAGAAGTAAATGTTCTGTATTTATATTATTAATCTGAATAAACACTTTTTTTGTTTTTTTTTTGTTTTTATGGAGAAGAATGGGCGAGAAACTATACTCTTTAACCCTTTGACGACTACGGGGACGCCCTTGTCCCAACAACAAAAAAATAAAAAAAGTTAAATAAGAAACGGGTGGGTGGTGTTGTTTTATTTTAAGTAGGAAATGAAATGAAATGAAATCGTTTATTCTGTAAATAGGATATTAAAATCACTTTTACACGTCATATAAAAAAAAAAAAACTAGATGTAGCCGACATTTCCTATCTGACTACCCCTGAGAAGAAATGGCGAAACAAACTCAGGGGTCAAAGTCTCTTTTAAAGTCCAGACATAATCTTGGTCAGATCATGTGAGGACCATGTAGATCGTGAACGTATCTTTTATTTTTTTATTTGTGGCAACACATCATCCGAACCGCCATTATTTGGTTATGGTCATTGGAACTGTACAGTTTGTTTGGCGCGGAATTCTTATAATTTGTAAAATTATTTTGAGGTGTAAAAATGATTTTCAACATTTTATATTGTGAAATATTTAATGCCTGGTAAGTATATTTTTATTGTATATAGTTATAAAATCGTTATTCATAATGAGAACTTTGATAAGTCCTTGTAAATATGAAGGGACACCGGTGTCCCTGTGGCCTATGAGGGTTACGATTTTTTACCATTACCCTCATTTATTTATTTATATAGTTGCAGATTATGTTTCGTAGTGGACGTGGAGTTTTCGAACTCAGGGAAAATGAAATCCAACAGATTTTGATGAATGAAGATCAAAGGCTTCTGACACAAGATGACCTAGGCGTATCATGATGTCGAGATTGAAGATACGACACTTCAATGTCAAGAATCAAGAAGATGATCATTCGAGCCATCAACTTCTGCAGTAGAACCTGCCACTGCACCACTTAGCAACCATCAACCTGTTTTCTAGTGGAGCCAGAGAACATACGTTCCAGATGTTTTTCGTAATGTGGATTATGAATTCGGAAAGGTGCAAATCTGTCGGGACGTTGAAGGCGTTATGTTGACTCCTTTTGAAATATTCCTTTCAACACCGAATTTTGACATTTAAGTTCAAATATAAGTGTCAGAATCCGTATGATACGCTCACCAAAACGGACGAGAATTCTCTGTTCAAACTGATGAAAGCATTTCTTGGTATGAACTTAGTCATGGATTATCATATTTTGCCATCGTTGAAAGAATACTGGTCTACGGAACTCTGGTGCCGTACCGCCATGTCTGCATGGCAGTACCTTTCATATCAAATGTTATGCCTAGGTCGCCATTTGAAGAAATACGCAGGAACCTAAATTTTAGCAACAACGAAGAAGTAAGAGATTACTAGTCAAAATTTTTAAGAAAACACGAAGTATTATAATTAAAAAATTTGGAAAGAAGTCTTACAGTTCAAACAAGTCGTAGCTCGGAGTTTGATCAATGGTTTTACCACCAAGAAACGAGCACGAAGTAACATCGCCACTAAAGTGTAACTATTTCATTATTTAATTAAATAAGGCATAATATTTAATTTATAAATAAATAAGTATAATAATAATTATGCGTATTATTTTTGTAAAAATCGTAATTAATGAATAAATATTAAAAACGAAAAGATAAGTTGTATAAGCGAAAATTAACGCCTAACGACCATAGGGACGTCTATGTCCCATAAAAAACCGGAAAAACCATTACAGGTTTTAGTATTTTGATTTGAAAATATGTTTTTTAAACGCTTAATGTATCATCCTAAATAGTTAAAATGATTACTTTACCTCTTACAATCTTATGGTCCTCAAAGGGTTAACAATATTTTGTATAGGTACATTAATTATGTAATTATAAATATGTATGTGCAGACCTAGTGGTTCCGTTTGGTACCCGACGTTCCGTTTGGTGCCGGACGTTAAGAATAGCACATTCCCATTTCTTCACGTGGGTGTCGTAAAAGGCGACTAAGGGATTTACTAGAGAATGGGCAGCAGCGATCTCTATGCATTTTTTAAAACCATACTGCGATCGCCAACCCGCTTGCCAAGCGTGGCGATTATGTCAAATACCCCCTTTTTGGGGGAGCCCTATGTTCAGCAGTGGACGACTTTCGGCTGAAATGGTGATGAAGACCTGGAATAAAATTACTATAAGTACCATAATAGGTAAAAATAATTAAAAATGAAAGAATGTCATATAAATTAATTATTTGATAGACACATGGTGCCCACATATTTACAAACATTGTAAAAGTATACGTATTCCTAAAATAAAAGGGGATAGGGTGTGTAGGTGTGAGTTTGAGTCCGCGTATCACTAGTCAGTTTCCCTCACTCGTCAGTTTATTTAATTTGTCAGTTTCGTTGATTCGTCAGTTTCACAAATTGGAAAGTTTAGCGGATTAGACAGTTGTGCCAACTCGCCAGTTTCCAGTATTCGCTAGTTTTATTAATTTGTCAGTTTTATGTCAAAGTACAGTCCGTAGAAAACTGCACACACGTCTGCTAATTTAATTATGTACATATTTCGTAACATAACATCACGCCTGCTTCCTCAAAGGGTTAGGCAGAGGTGCACTTAGAGTAAACCCATGTTTCAACAGATGTTTTTAAGTGCCATGTTACTATAACTAACGATAGCATGTCTTTAACCGGGCCCAACCCACTACTGAAAAAACCCAATACAACTTTTTTCGTCTTGATAATCGAACCTAAACGACTCTCATGCACAGCAGTAACGCTTGCGACCACCAGATCAACGAAGCTAAATAAAATAAAAAACAAATATTTATTAATGTCTACCTATTAGATTTCAGTTCTATAATGTTAGAAGTATATTTAAAAAAATATAAAATATTGTTATTTAAAAAATACAACTTTCAGTTTGATTTTAATTGGGTTAGGTATTCCTTATATGATCCACTTTTATTTACTTAAACGTAAACATATATTTTTCATTGACTTTACTAAACTAACGAATCAATGAATCTGGCGAACACTGGAAACTGCCGAATTGACGCGACTGTCTAATCCGCAAAACTAACCAATCAGCGAAACTGACTAATCAACGAAACTGGCGAATTAAATAAATTGATGAGTGAGAGAAACTAACCAGAGATACGCGGACTCTTTGTTTGGTAGATTAGCAAAAACTCTAACCCTCTTATTATAAAACAAGGTTTATCTTCAGACCCAGGTTCAAAACATTGAGGCATTATTGAATTTCGAACTTTCTTCCGACTATGGTAAAGTTCCTAAACACAAAACTGACAACTTAGTACTGAACTAAGTTTTCAGTTGTGTATAAAGAACGGTATTTCAATCACTGTTACGTTCTTATTACAAAAACTGGCTTCATGGTTTAAGCCATGTCAAAATATAAATCTTGTTTTGTAATAAGGCGGAAAACGTTTGAGCATAGATTGGGTTAAATTAAAATTATAATTATTTATAGGGCTTTACATGCAGCGCATGTCTAGTCTATTCTTCATTTGAATTTTCTTGTTTATGTCGTAGTTGACCTTTACTTTTAGTTATTTGTGGTTTCGTAACTCAAAAGAGATAGGATAGGATTAGGATCACTCGTGTGTCTGTCTGTCCGTTTGTCACAGCCAATTTGCTCCGAATCTACTGGACCGATTAAGTTGAAATTTGGTGCACATATGAATATCTGTGACACAAACACAAACGTGTAACGTTAATCAATATTATGTATTAAAAAGTCTATGGTCTTATAATAACATGGTAAATCACTCAAATTTGTGCGTACAAACTTACATTTGCAGTTGGTATGTATGAGGGAACATGTACAATGTTAAGTTTGTTCTTGGGATAAATTCATCCCAACTACGGAACCCCGCCCGGCCGGTTTCTTTTTATGTTGACTTATCTCATCAAATACTGCAATGTATTTCGAGAATTGTGCCTAATCGTGTGCTTTGGAGTGTTGTGTTTTTGCACTAAATAAATGTTTTAAATCTACCTATCTCAACAGTTTATCATCTATTCCAAACTCCAATTTACCAACACAAAAATAGCAGGCTGCAGGCAACATTCAATCAACTGACGTAACATTTCGTTTAGCCGTGTATACTAGTTCTTTCACGAGATTTCAACGAATATTCGGCAAACTTTCGGGCCTGGATCAATTGGGATCGGCTATATATCGCTCCTAACAAGTTCTTCGATTCAATTTAAACTTGCCAGTGCGGAGTTTACACTGAATACTAGGTCACCTACGAAATGGAATTGTTATGTGAACTGTTAATTTCAAGTTTTGTAAATAACAGTTAATGTTTTGCGTTGAAAAGGGTTCGAATGAACTGTTTAATAGTTTATATTGTTTTTATTTTTTCGCTGATTAGATTCCATTTTATGAACAATGTGATCTATGCAATCTTTTGCTTTGTTTTGTCAACTATTACCAATTAAAGTTTTAACTTGGTTTTAATACTTACAAAGTAGAACAGCTGCCACGTATTTCTGTATTGATAAACGAGTCATTTGGTTTTTCGGTGATGATCTTGTTTCTGTCTTGAGAGCGTGTAGTTGATGAGTTATTTTGCTCGTAAAAAGTAGCAAATTAAATCTAGTAATTGTTATTAGTTTTATGATCTTGAATTATAATCATTTATTTGCAATAAGTATTGAACAGTGTTCGTCTTAAAGTAAGTAATTAAGTTCCTAATAACATAGTCAGACATTTTACATGCAAAACATTACAATATATTTAATGCTAAAGTCAATGTTAATATATTAAATAGATATTTTGTGGCGCGCAATCGTGAAGACTCGAAAACGTCCTAATTGTGACGTATTTGTTAGTCTGTGATGCAAACATTTGGTGATTGTTGGCCAGAATAATGTTTGTTTACATTCACGCGCAATTGACAACACTAGCTGCTGTCTCTTCTTTCTTGTTGTTTTTATCAAGCCATCTTTTTCTATCATTTTTACTTGTAGTGAAATGTATAATGAATGAAAAGTGGGTATGTGTGCTGCCGCTGCTGCGCGGAACACTTTTTTCGGTTGTTTTGTGAGTGTATAATAATCTGTTTCATTATAATATCATTAGTTAAAGTATAATATTTATATCCAATGGCATGGTTTAAATACTAGTTTCTATTATTCGTTAATTATTGCAATACATTCAATCGTCACATTCATTTAAAACATATTATTCAGCATTATTTATGAATTAATCATTTATAATAATGGATTAAAAATAAGTTATTAGGTAACTCTTTCAAATTATTTGGTATGTTGCTATAGATAAGTCCACATTTGTCCTATTTCTACCCGTGGGTGACGTAAAAGGTGACTTACTAGAGAATGGGCAGCAGCGTTCTCTATGCATTTTAACACTACTGTGATTATGGCAAAACCCCTCCCTTTCGGGAAGGCGTATGTCTAGCAGTGGACATCTTTCGGCTGAAATTAATGATGAATTAATGAAGTCCACACATTTATGTTCCGTGTGGTGCCGGACGTAAAGAATAACATCACCCTATTTCTTCCCGTGGGTGTCGTAAAAGGCGACTAAGGGACTTACTAGTGACTGGGCAGCAGCGTTCTCTATGCATTTTAACACCATACTGCTATCGCCAACCCGGCTGCCAAGCATGGCGATTATGCCAACCCCCCAAATTCTGAGGGAGGGCTATGTTCAGCAGTGGACGTCTTTCAGCTGAAATGATGATGACACATTTATGATAACAATTTTTTTTATACAGAAGAGTCGTTGATGCCCTAGGCAGAACTATTCTATCTAGATCTTCGACTTTTCGAGGGCAACGGTCTTGAGCGTTTTAAAGAGGTCAAAGTGTGAATTTTAACATACCGTACCTACTTAATACAGTTATTCGTGATATCCATATCTAACTTGGTTTGACACTTTCCGGGACAAACGCCGATAGACGTCATAACAATAAAACTTCTAGGGCCTTATTACAAAACAAGGTTTATCGTCAGACCCAAGTTTAAACCATGGAGCCATTATTGAATTTCGAATCCGAAAATCCGACAAAAGTTCCTAATACAAAATTGACAACTTAATACCGAACTAAGTATTCAGTTTTGTATAAAGAACAGTATTTCAATCAGAGTTACCATTGTTATCCATTTATTGACGGAGTGTGTCAGATTTCAGTCTGCAAGAGAAGATATAATTAGAGAGCTTAAGATAAATATGTACGATGTTTGCATGTTCCACCATATTTTGTCGTCACCTAACTCCGAAGCTGCTTAAAGTGTAATTAAGTTTGTGTTGTTACGTTTTAAATTATAAGTTCCGATGGGACTGGCATATACAATTGTATAAAAGTCCCTAATAATAAATAAAGAGAAAAAAAATAAAATAATCAGAGTTACGTTCTCATTATAAAAACTAACTAAAAATATAAATCTTGTTTTGTAATAAGACGGGTATTATTTCTCGTTGATGTGTGTTAAAACCGTTTCGTTATAACACACAGACTAATCAAAAGCAGATAATTATAACAAAAATAATTATTTTCAAGCGAAACCAACTTACACCTAGTCACCAGAGCGACGTTTCATTTCAGTTAAAAATACTCCAGAATTTTTACAACTCGACCGACACTTGCAGTATTTTTCTTGAAAGGGAAGTATTAAATTTAGTTTTCCGCCTGCTTCGCTTCGCCGTGATACCGGGGCAGTAAATTGTATGAAAGAAACTAAAATGTTAGTGAATGAAGACATTAAGGTGCTCCTCTGAAAACGGTGAGATTATTTTAAATATTTTTTTGCTTCTTTATTAATCTAGTCGTATAAAACTGCGATACTTTTTGCTTGTGTTATTTCTATAACAGTGGTTGTCATTAAAAACAAATATTGCGTTATGGATAACTGAGATTTTGGGTTCGTTGGGCGTGTTTAGAATGTTGAGGAATGATCTGTTTTTTAGAAAAAAACGTTCCATGCAAAGTCAAAGTCAAATAGGCACATAAAAGGCACAATTGAAAGTCAAAATTTACATTGCCCCTTCCAAAAGGTAATTTCGTATGGAGAAGAATGGGCAAGGAACTCCACCGTTACTATTTTATTTAAAAATATTTTACAATATTTTGTTTATTTAGTACAACATTAATTATTAATACAACATTATTTTTAGTATATGCGAAACCTGAATATAGTTTGTTCAGAATAAGGAACTGAATGGATTTCAATAATTTTTACACCATGTTATATTTTGTCCCAAAAATATTTAAGTGTGACGGAAAATGTTATCACCATTTAATTACTTACAATATAATCACCGTACGGTTAGGTACCTACTGCCAAATTACTATCAATGAGCGCAAGACGACCCTGGAGGCGCGGGGGCGCCGTTAGCATGTTTTTGTACGGACAATCCGGTAAATAACAACCTTATAACTTTCTCGATACAGTTTTGAAATTTTGTACATAGATTCTTTAAATAAAAATACTAGACCCGTGTTTCGGGTTTCGCATATATTAAAACTAATATTGTATAGTTATACAATTATAATTAATTATATAGGTGGTGCCACCAACCCGCACTGGGCCCGCGTGGTGCATTATGGCCCACTCAGGCCTGTGTCCCAGCAGTGGGAACATTATAGGCTGATTATGCTAGATGGTGCCATATCAGTAGATGGAAGGGATTGCCACGATCGACACAGCGATTATCTGAAGGCCATTATTCACATTCAAGTCGTAATTTTATCTTATTGACATTCAAAAACAAAGAATTGCTTAACAATTTAGATACTTACATTAAAGGTTTTTTTGACAAAATTGAGACTGAGATTAGAATTCGAACGTTATTAAAAATACAGGAATTACTCCTCGCGTCATGAAGATGTGCAGTGTAAGTTGAAGATTTTTGCTCAAATGGTTGGTATTTAGTCGTATTGAATGTGCAAAAATGAATCGATTCTTACTTTCTGATAATGACAACCTCAGATTATAGAAAAGAAGCAGATAGACCGCGCGGAACAATAAAGTGAGGCCCGTTTGTAGACATGTGTGCGTTACAGCCACGTGACAGCACCATAAGAACAGGTGCCTCTATGTGTGTGTACGGTTGCCAGGAGAATGAAAAAATTAGCCATAATATTTCATTACATGAAAAAAAAAAAAGTTTTTTTTTTCTTAAATCAGTTATTTTTATTAACAGTATACGTCAAATTAACAATACCCATATAAACGATACATTTGCGATATATTTTTATTTTGAGACACCAACATTTTATTGTTTTTGGTAGCTATATTTACTTTATGGTGACGTCATATAACCCATGATATAGCAAATCGACTGATGTAATAAGTATTATAGAATCCATTAACTAGTTACACTTACGAAGACACATACATACTTATTTATTTATAAACATACTAACCAGAAAAGGCGATAAATAAAACACTATTATCGACATAAATATTTTTGTAAATCGATACTCCTGTATCCTATACTTATTTCCTAACTTAGGGGTAAATGTTTCAATATAAACTAGCAACACCGAATGATTTTTGTTAAGGTTTTGTGTTTCAAGATGTCACTAACAATAAACACGTAAAATAAATCCAAATAGACAAATAATCAATATTTTACTTATGAAAGATACTCCATCTTATTTCTTTTGTTTTTGGGAACTGTTTTTACAATGTTTAAAAATACAAGACGGCATCATTCTGAAATTATCTGTTAGAGCCCGTGACGTACTAACGATGCGACGCTTCGTGCTGTACTGAATCGAGAGTGTGTTCGCTTTTGAATTTGTATTTGCTTTGTTGGCCGCACTCTCGGTGTTCCGCGCGGTCTATCTGCTTCTTTTCTATAATCTGAGATGACAACACTGTCACTCAATGGTTAATATAAAACCAATAACTGCACTTAGTTCCTTGTTAGGGTTCCGTACCTCAAGAGGAAAAAACGGAACCCTTATAGGATCACTTTGTTGTCCGTCTGTCTGTCTGTCTGTGTGTATGTCAGTCTGTCAAGACCCTTATAGTGTATAGCGTATAGGTATCAAGTTGAAACTAATACCAAATACGTAAGTCTAAGGTCTCTTGGAACTCTAAAAAAATTAAGCTTCTAAGTCAACGCAATAAAAAAATACGGTTATTTATTCGACAATATTGCGACATATTTCGATACTCGCAAATAAATCAATACCTACAGGGTACTTCCCGTTGACCTAGAATCATGAAATTTGGAAATAAGCAAGGTCTTACTGCACAAGTATAGGAAAAAGTCCTAAAAGTATAAATTTGTAGTTTTATCACATTAAAAAATTGTTTTTTGCGATTACAAACTTATATTTCCAGTTGGAGAATTGACTGTGCGTCTATCGATGTATGGAAGAACATTTTTTCAACTTCAAAGTTAAGTTTCTCCTTCAATCCCTAAACCCCCCCCCCCGCTCAGTGCTTTCATAGTTTATGAACTTAAGTAGGTAATGTTGATAATTTTGGTGAAAGTAGCTGTACAATTTTGCCTAACGGCCTACACTGTTAAACTTACTTACTATTTATAAGTAAATGAATGTTATCTTTGTTAATTTATAGCATTCGGATTCATCATCCATTAAAAACTTATTTTTTTTCAAACACGTAGTCAATGTTGTAAGTAGGTAGTACTTATGTAAATCCATACTCCATACTAATTTAGGGATATGAAAAATTATGCTTTTGGTAACAAATAAAGAATTACGTGTTACAGCGTTTTTTCTAAAATCATCAAGAGGGTGAAATATGAGATGATCTTAAAATTCACATTCATGTAAGTAATATTGACATTTTTGTATGATTCTTTTCAAGAGATCTAAGGAATTGGAAATATTATTGTAGTCATAGTCCTCCTCTTGACATTTAGTCTTTATTTCTTTAAAATCGGTCCACTCGGTCAAAAGTTATTACTACTTGGCTTGGAGAGTTTGAGGTTTACCAGTGTACTCGTTAGATGGCGTTGTGCGATTTTCTGAATCGCGCTGTTAATACTCTACACGGAATAGTGACCCTCATTCCTAGGTTGGTCGTTTCAAACAATTTCGTTGTTGGTTGGTATCATAGATAGTTGAATTAATTGATTCAATTGGTTATTTTTTACCGTTCTTCGTTGTGTTGAATTATGAATCAACGGATATAAAGATGTCGTTGTTGCTAATAAACTTTAATTTAGTTTTGAGGTAATGTTATTTGGCATTTGGGGTCTGTTCGATAAAAGTACTGGAATAACTGCAATAAATTGGGAAAAGAAAAATAAAAAATAGAGACCCAATTCCCGTAATGGACGAACTATCTACATACGAGTTTTTACCTACGGAACCCTCGGTGCGCGAGTCAGACTCGCACTTGTCCGGTTTTTTTTTTAATATTTGCCACGATAGGAGACAGACATAAATCTTTCCCAATGAAACTTCAAACATAATGAACGTTATTTAAATTCAAAGTACTGTTTTTAATTCACGCCCGTAACCTAGATCCCTTACACAAATCAAATCAATAGTAATTTTTTCAAACTAGGCTGAGAATCAGCACTTTTCGAACGTCAAAATTACATAAGACAATCCCCCAAAAAGGACCCTTCACCACTTCCTAGTGCTTTAGCTGGAAAGAAGAAGTGGGGCAACAAACTCCCCAGCAGCACAGCTGTCTGTTCAGTTGAAAAACTTGATTATTATACAATAGTATGTAAAATAATTTACATTACGCAACACAAAGCAAACGCAACATTAATAACAATAACAAAACTATGGTCAGCAAGACGACCAGTCACCACAAGCAGCATCAGCTCAAGGCCCAAACCAGCGCTGGGACTCTGTCTTGCAGCTTGGTCGCAGCATAATGCTGAGCGATAGCCGTCTTGCGTGGATGTGACGCATGTTTCCCCCAACCTTTTCTTATTTTTGTGTTTATGTTCTTTTTTGCGTCATGTTTACCGCAAATAAACGTATTTTCTTTCTTTCTCAGTACCTATCTTATTACTTAATTTAACACGTACCAGAAAATTGCTCACTGTAGGCAGACAGCATCTTTTTACACGTGACTTTAAAGATACATACCTATTAAAGCACTTTGCTGGAAGAAAAATCGTCCCAACTCCCTTTGCGAGCAAGCGTCAGCTTGATAGAGTTTAATGGACGCTCGCTCCGACGCCGTTCTTTAGAACTAGTTTAAGTATATTAGCCTTGATTTTGTAGCACACCCAGTAGACTACAGTAAAAATATCACTTAGGTACTATCCTTTACTTGAAAGAGATAAAAAACAAATGTTGTTTTATATCTAAGTTAAACGAGAGTATTTTTTATTTGCCATCATGTCATGAAACCGCAAAATCTGTCTGTTTGTCTGTAAGTGTCTTATAACTCAAGACCATACAAAATAATAGGTACCTACTAGCCGCCCCAATTAAATTGAATTAATAAGACATAACCGCTTAGTCACGTTAACGATTTATAAAAAAACTACCCGGTGTAAATACACAGAAACATTCAACAAAAGTAAAGATAATAAACCATGACATTCATAAAAAATTACCGTTCACTTTTAACACCCCACATTATCAATATCAATCCAAAAATTGACCTGAAAACTTTTGTATCACTCTTGCAAATAACCCAATTCACGTATTATACATTGGGAAGCGCATCGTATCGTGCTGTTCATAAACCATTGCTGGTGTAATAAAGGGAAAGAATGATGACTTACATTAGCAGTCTGCAAATGAAGAGTTACACCGCGGTCGGATCGTGTTGGAGGAGGGGAATGGATGGTATGATGTGAAAAATTATTTTAAAATTAATTGTATTTTTCAAAATTGTGCTAGTTTAGTAAATTCCGTCCGTTCGTCTGTTTATTTTTAATTATTCATGTATGTTCATCGATATTTTTGTCAATTCTGGACCGATTTTGGAAATAGTTTTTCATTTGGGGAAAGGGAAGCTTGCACGGTGAAAATTTCATTAACTCTCCTTGGGCAGTTTTTGAGTTAGCTTCAATAATACTTATTTTTCACACTAAATTTACTCTATGTGGATACTTAGTCTATGTGGATGATGTTATAATAACTTCCTGTCACTGTTATTTTCACAGCAGGTAGTAGTACGAGTATTCGAATTTGTGTAGGGGTAGATACTACAGCCAAAAACCGAAAAAAAAAACAAACACATGGCAAAAAAAAATTAAAGACATGTGACATCTACCAACCCGCACTGGGCCCGCGTGGTTCTAGTTCCTCTCACAGAGAGGAGGCCTGTGTCTCAGCAGTGGGAACATTATACGCTGATTATGATGACGCATTTATTAAACGTTACACATAATTAAGTCTTATAGATATATCTGTCTACGACGAGAGCTTTTTAACCGACTGTGGTGAAGCCAAAAAATGAGGGTTATGTGTTTGACCTGTATGTATGAAAACCCGACTGCAAAAACATGAACTGAAAAGATGGAAACAAGATGAAAAGAAAGCCAGTATCCTTTAAGTACCAAAAATAAATAAAGCAGTCGGAGGCAAATTATAAGGCGTTCTTAACATCTTAGATGCCTCCGACTGCATTTATTTATTTTTGGTACTTAAAGGATACTCGTTTTCTTTTCATCTTGTTTCCATCTTCTCAGTTCATGTTTTTGCAGTCGGGTGTTTTGTTTTTTTTATTAACTTTTTTTTTTATTTGTCTGTATTGTCCACTGCTGGGCAAAGGCCTCCCTCAAGCCCAGAAAAAGGTAGGTAGATGACCTGGGCGCGTACCACGCGGGCTGGTTCAAGGAGGTGCGAGACAAGAGTTCCTGGAAAGATACGACCTTATTAAAAAAATAATTAATTACCTGAATGTTTCGCAGGACCTGTAGCGTACAAGTTTGTCGCTAGACATTTCATTTAAATCTTATAGAAGTGTGATTGCAGTTTTCTGTTAAAAAATTCACAGCCGTAATTCCAGCCCCAGAAAACGAAATGCGGCGCGTAAATGCACAAGCTCTAAGACCGTCTAGGCACCTTATTCTTTTATAAGAGATCTATAACAGCGTGTACTAAAAAGGTATGGTCAAAATTTGATAATTGTTCTGTTTGATGGTGTTGGTATTTACTCTATTTGACTGTACAAAAATCAATTGATTCTTACTTTCTGATAATGGCAACACTGTCAGTACTGTCACTCACCGCCTTATTACAAAACAAGATTTATATTTTGACATGGCTTAAACCATGGCGCTAGTTTTTGTAATATGAACGTAACAGTGATTGAAATACCGTTCTTTATACAAAACTGAAAACTTAGTTCGGTACTAAGTTGTCAGTTTTGTGTTAAGGAACTTTACCATAGTCGGAATAAAGTTCGAAATTCAATTATGGCTCCATGTTTTAAACCTGGGTCTTAAGATAAACCTTGTTTTGGAATAAGGGGGTCAATGTTTAATATAAAACCGCTCATGCTCTCTGATCTTTCCTCTTTATATATTTGCTGTGATAGGAATCAGACATAATTCCTACCCTGAGAAACGTTCAATATAATTGACCGTTATTTAAATTCAAAGTACTGCTTTTTATTTACGCCGATAACCTAATTTCCTACAGATGGTGTGTTCCACCACCCTTAAATATGACCACACTTTAATGTCAGCAATCGATTATGTTATACATTGAGTTATAATGTACTACGTATGTTATACGACACAGTAGGTACAAGGATACAGGTGCTCCAATTCTCTAAAAAACCGGCCAAGTGCGAGTCGGACTTCACACATTTAGGGTTCTGTACCGAATGTAGAATATGAGCCGTCTGACTGGTAGGATTATTCATAAGCAGCCCGCATCCAGAAGGGATGCTACGCGTATGACCGCAAAATCAAGTTAACCGTAAAAAATATTTATCAATATATTAGTATTTGTTAGTAAAATATATGTAATAATAAACATTATCACCAAAATTCTTCGGAACAAAATTTTGTAAAAAAGCTAACTTTGGTGGCTTCTCTTTCCATTCGTTCATTTAATTCCTGGCTTGTTTTCCAATATTTTTTAAAACAAAAAATACATTATTTATCTTTTCAAACAATGATACCCCACTCAATGGGGTAGGTCAAAAATGTTGCCCCCTTTTTTCTGTATTTTAAATGTTTTTAAGGTAATCCCCTTAAAAACATTTAAAAATATTTTTTGACAATTTGTATGGCTTTGGGTCAATAAGATAGTTATACTGTTTAAATTTGAAGACTATAGCTCCAACCGTTTGCCTGTTAAACCTGTGTGATAGATGATGGACTGACGGACACGTGAGTGACAGCAATAGGGCTCCGTTTCGACCCTACGGGTACTGAACCCTAAAAAACAACATTTTTTTCACATTTCACTTTCCCCATAGCAGTGCTCTTTGGTGATACAGCACTCACGTCCGCGGTTATTTGTCATTGTTACTGTCGGGGTGACGAATTTATGCAGGGGTAACAAACGTGACACGGTGCCAGGGGCTGCAAACACCGTAGTAAGGTGTGCGATGTTTTCGTTGATGGTGATGTTGAGAATGAATTATGTTGTTGTTTAATGTATAGTCGACCTCATTAGTGCTTTATCACCCTAAGGTTTATGTCACTTGCACGTCATAAAGCGACAAGGTCTGTATGTTATGTGACAGGTAGATCGTTTCGGCCGGCCATATTAGCCGTAGAACTGGTGACTGTTGGGAAAGACGTGTTCTCGAGTGAATAGCGCTAATAATTATAAATAAAAATAAAATGTTTATTTCAATAACTTACAATTAATTACATTTTTACTTATGGGAATGTCCTTTTAAGCAAAATAGATGCTTGTGTTAGGACATTCCGCCCTTTCAATGGTTACAGTATAATTGTATTTAGGTTATTGAATGATAGATAGAACTTAATTAATAGAAGAAGAAGGAGAAAAATCCTCAATTTCCAAGAAGGAGTCTAAACTAAACACAACAAAAAGCAAAATGAAAAGAGGGTAACATAAGTGAGCGCGCGCACTCGTGTGTGTGTGAGTGTGTCTGTTTGCGTGAGTGTGAGCTAATCAGCAAACATAAGGTAGGACGCTCTCAGGCTAGGTGGAGCGACGATCTTCGCAGGGTGCCTGGTACCAGCTGGATGAGAGTTGCCGAGAATCGAGCTGAATGCCGTGTTCAATTGGAGAGGCCTATGTCCAGCAGTGGACTGCTGTAGGCTGATGATGAGATAATTTCAACCTTAGTGAATTTTCAGTTACCTGAGAATTTGTCAAAAGTGGTAAGCCATTACTTGGTCGACTTTACTAATGGTGGCTAGAGTTGAAGTATTGAATGAATATGAAGCAGTCTGTCTTAATGTCGAGAATAAATATAGCTTAACGATTAAGATAACGGACTGGCAAGTAGAAATCTTGAGGTCGAACACCTAACCAACTACCAACTCGTATCAAAAGTTTTGAGGATTAAAAAGAGGGAAATCAGCAAGAATAATAGTAATGTTGATCTCACATTGGTAGCAATAACAATTAACAAAATGCTTTAATGGATAACACGGATTTATGCGATCATTAAACAAAAACATCTCTTATTTATGAAATGAGTATGATAAAAATACATATCACGTTTATCCTAACATTCAAATTAATAAAAAAAGCTGATCATAATCACAATAAATGAGCGTGCAATTTATATTCGACGCTGAAAATACAAATGAATCTTCGCATTCACTAAAAAACTTATAGCAATATACAGGTTGGGATAAAAAACCGTTAATGACAAAAAAAGGGTAAATATAAAACAAAAAGTTTTATTGCAGTAATTTGTACAATTTTAACAGTAAATCTTACATCCTTTTAAGTAAAAGATATACATGTGCTAGGAAAAACCGTACTTATAACTATTCATTTCTTCTATAAAAATAAGTTATTGTTTCTAACAGACATTTTGATCCTCATTATGAACCCGAATGCGGCCATAATAATACCTACTTACACTATACAGCTTTGGGCTTTGGCCGGGGTTGGTCCGTGGATTGGTGACTATCTTTACATACCAAGAACCCTCCGTGCCTCGAAAAGCACGTTAAGCCATTGGTCCCGGCTGTGATTTGTAGATCTTTGGCAGTTGTCTCAGGTGTCGTCAGGTGTCATCAGAAGCTCTCCATTTTCGGGCCTGACCTCCACAACTCATTACTGGGTCGTGGAGGTAAGATAGGCTGTGGCTCCACGTAAAATACTGGTATTCAATTGCATCTGGTTAGACTGGAAGCCGACCCCAACATGGTTGGGAAAAGGCTGGGCATAATATGATAAAAATACAAAATATATCTGCTAGTTTATCATTTGTGACTTCGGGTTATAGCTACGAGTATAGCTTCATTTAAGCGGGCACGCCCATTATGCCTGGAGGCTTTTATTTAGATACGTTTTGTTTACGTTATTTCTGCTTGAGTATAGTTTTCGAAGATTTTTTTTTTGTACAATTGGGTGTGCTAGCTAATTACTTAAGGCAAATAATTTAATTTAATGTTTTGTGTTGCGTAATGCAAATTATTTTACATTTTATTGTATAGATTCAAGTTTTATTTGCGAACAGACAGCTATGCTGCTGGGGAGTTTGTTGCGCCACTTCTTCTTCCCAGCTAAAGCACTAGGAAGTGGTGAAGGGTGGGCGTTTTTGGGGGACTGTCACATGTAATTTTTGACGTTCGAAAAGTGCTGATTCTCAGCCTAGTTTGAATAAATGACTTTTGATTTTGATTTTGATTTTTGACACTACAGTTTTAGGCAATTGTTGGTTCGATTCCCGTCTGACGCAAACAATTTCCGAGAATCTATTTAAAAACAAATTTTCCTTTGACTAAAAATTGCTATCACCAATATTTAAGAAACTTTCCCTCCACTTCCCTTTTTCCCACTCTATATAAAAGAAATTGAACATTTCATATTGAAAAGACTGAATTACTGCTTCATCTCCTAGTGAAAATTATTCAACTTGCCTTTTGAAACGTTTAAAAAACTGCTAGGCTGCAATCAGACGGGATTGAGATCCGATATTAAGGGAAAATAAACCGAGTCGGCCAAATTACAGGCCTGTCGAATGGTGGAGCGATCAAAAACTGTGCAGCGCTGACTTTATCAATAGTATCGAACGAGTATCTGCGTTTTAATAACTTGTGCATCGAGTTTTGCGTGGTTACCTATTAGTTTTTTTGGAGTCGGAATGGAATAAGAATTAGTATTGGCTAAAATGTTGTAATTAAATTTGTTGCTAAAAAAACAAATTCTAATACTGTATGAGTAGGTCTTAAAAAAATGTTACTACAGTATCTAAGAATTTACGGAAGATAAAATGTTAAAATAGAGTTCAAATATGTATCTATGTGTTAATTATAATATATTATATAATATTTTATTTATAAAACTAGATATAAGTATATAATTAGTATAAGTCTATAAAACTAGATATAGATATTAATATAATATTTTAAATTGTAAAAGTTCCTAACCTACATGATACTCACTACTAGTTTTAAGTTGTCTTGCTGCGCCCTAACAGGGTCATGTACTCACTAGTTTAAGCCTAGCGTGTAACTGCTCTAAGGTTTAACTATGTTGTGTACAGTCAGCATCAAAAGTCGATGACCACATTCAAATTTTCAAAATCACTGTACATTATATATTATTATTTATATTATTGATTTTGAAAATCTAAATGTAGTCATCAACTTTTGATGCTGACTGTACATTGTGCATTAAATAAATAAATAAATAATTTTAATACTGTATACTTAGTTATTATTCAACATCATCTTCTTTCAATACTTTGGTCACCGTTAGAAAGTTGATAAAGTAGTGACCATTTTCTGTACGACGATATGCGACTACTGTGGTATGATTATAAATAAATACTACATTTTCCAATATGAATACTGCTGAACGAAATTGCATAGTTAGGATGTAGCTGTAATAGATGCAACTGAAGATGACGTTCGTGCCGGAGCTACGACTGCTGCGTAGGCGTGCTACGCTCACGTAGCCGGGCTACGCGCTGACGTAGCTGCTGTTCCTTTTCGCTGAAGATACTTACATTACTGATGCATTTCTTTAAATAAAGACTTTCCCCGCCTAGAGATCTTTGGTCAAAAATATATAGTTATAATATCGAACTGTTATAAAACTTATTTAAAGGACTAAAACATAACTGGCGAAATGTGGGTGAACTAAAGTCGAATTATTAATTCATCGGAGTAATCTGACATGTGCTAGTTGTCACTTTGTGTAATAAAATGGTCATAATTATTTATTGTATGTATTGTATTCTAGACTTTTACACTTATTTGAGAATGACATGACATGACTTTGACATTTATTTTAAAATCAAAATCAAAAATATTTTTTATTCCACATAAGCCTACATGGGCACTTATGAAACGTCAGAAGCTAGGTGCACGGTTCCAATTGGTCGTTTCCTATAGAGAAGAGCCGGCAATAAACTCTACGGTCACTCTTTCAAAAAAATAAATTGGCGTTTACAATGTTTTCAAATTACAGTGTTAATAGGTATGAGAGGACAGCGTAGGCCCGTCAAAAGTACCAGGTACTTAACAAAATAGAAAATGGTCTACAGATCTACAGTCTAATAAGCCTACAACGTCCTCACATTGACAAAAAAAACAATATAAAATATGATTAAAATAATAAAAGTTAGAACCTTGTTGAAATTTAAATTGTAGGTTTTTACACTTTTATAAATCGATTATACTAAACGATCACCATTACAATAAATATTACTTACTAGCTGTGACCCGCGGTTTCACCCGCATAAGTCGTGATCGCGTGGAAATATCAGGATAAAAGTACCCTATGTTTTAATCCAGGGTGTCAGCTACATCCATACAAAATTTTATTAAAATTGGTCCAGCCGTTTGGGCTTGAAGAAGTAACAAACATACACCCACTAACAAACTTTCGCCTGTATAACATTAGTGTGACTATTTTAGTACACAAAGTGACAGCTAGCACATGTCAGGGAGCCTAAAATGGACGCTTTGGCAGAATCATGCGTGCAATTCATACAGCCCGCAATTCATCTGTTTGACAGCTGCTATTTAACATTAGACTTCACTATATTAATTCTTAATTTGTGGACCATTTTACGAAACTCCATACACAACTGTCAAACAGATGAATTGCGGGATATGAATTGAACGCAGATCATAATATGATTCTGCGAAAGCGTCCATTTTAGGCCCCCTGATATCTCCAGTGAATTAATAATTCGACTTTTTAAGTACACCACTGCCTAACCCTTCGGGGATTATAGGCGTGATTATTATAATTATGTGTTAAAATACCTCGAACTTGTCATTTAACTAGACAAGACAAATTATTTAAGACAAAAATAACTGTTCCGTAAATCCACAAAACATACCCATACAAAAATCACATCTCATACAAAAATTGATTTACGCGTCGCATGTCCCGAAGGCGACACAAAATAAAATGATGTCTGCAAACACATGTAATTTGTGTTTCTAGACACGTGCCGTCTTGTTCCGTATTAAATTCAACGAAACAAGTTGGCACACGTACGTGTTGCAATGTTAGTCGTATTTTGTATAGGTGTAAAAAATGTTAAGAAAAGGATTGCTGTTGTACACACGGCTTCACATCAAGCTATACATTTCCAGTATCAGTCTAAACTAGATATGTATAGCTTGATATGTAGCCGTGTGTACTATCCAAGATAGGAATGCTTGGAAACAGGCTGGTTCAGCTCCATAGGACAATCCATAGAGTCTAGACAAAATCAAACTGGTTGCTATTTTAATTGTATAATTTATTATTTTTATGACAATGATTTTTCATTCTATGATTACAAGTTTTCCACATATTTACAAACATCGTAAAAATATAAGTTTTCCAAAAAAAATTTGATGTTTGTAAATATGTGAGCACCGTGTATCTATCTCATAATTAAGTTTATTCATTTATACCAACGCGATACATTACAATCAATCAAGTTATTTTTCATTGCTTCATTTTTAATTATTTTTACCTATTGTGGTATAGTAATTTTATTCTAGGTGCATCGTCTTCCATACATACATCATATAATTAATGTACTTAAACAAAATATTGTGAAACATTTTTAAAAGAGTAACGGTGGAGTTTCTTGCCCATTCTTCTCCATACAAAACTACCTTTTGGAAGCGGCAACTAGAATCAATTCTATAGTTTTTTGTAATTTTTGACGTTCAAAAGTGCCTCATAAGAAATAAATAATTTGACTTTGACTTTACTGAATTTCTTTAAATTTGAATGAAAATGTCTAAATTAACCACGAGTTTCCGAAGGTTCGTTTTTAGTAACTGTCTTTATGAATGCCAGAAAGTTTTGAAAGTATTTCTTTGACTTGCAGTCACACTGTTAGCGGGTAGCTCAATAGAAATATTAGAATAATTTCCAAAGAGGAAAATAAAAAAAATGTTGATGATTTAAATTAAATTATACCTAAAATTGTATTGCTAATTCACTGGAGTAATCCGACATGTGCTAGCTGTCACTTTGTGTAATAAAATGGTCATATTTATTGTAATGGCGATTGTTTAGTTTAATCGATTTATACATATAAGTGTAATATATATGTATACTTAATAATAAGTGTTAAAGTCTAGAATGCTATAAATATAACCATTTTATTAGGTACATAAAGTGACGCTAGCACATGTCAGATTACTCCAGTGAATTAATAATTCGACTTTATCATTGTTTATTTAACCCATCATTTACCTATATAATATGACGAAGCACAACACACAATATTCTTTAACATTTTGTGTAGACCAAGCATCGTTTATCCTGTGTATAATGCCTACAGAAACCGTTACAACAAGTGCACTTCGTAATGTGCAAAATAAATAGCTAGGTTCTATCTCTCTCACACATTGCATAATGGATGACAATCGAATTTAGTAGAAAACTCATCCTCATTATAATAAAATTGATGATACATTGCGACTTTTGATTTTTGGTGGCTCAGTATTAGTAATAAAACACATTACCATTATTTGTTAAAAAAAAAAAAACCTCCGACTTTAAATACTAATAAAATACCTAAAAACCTACAAATCGCAAATCGAGCGAGCGCACATGTGTTTAGGTACAGTCAGCGTCACGATATGGTTACCTCCCTTGAAAGCACCTTCGCTTTCAAGGGGGTAACCACATCGTGACGCATCACG
Source organism: Tiliacea aurago (assembly GCA_948098905.1). Lineage (NCBI taxonomy): Eukaryota > Metazoa > Arthropoda > Insecta > Lepidoptera > Noctuidae > Tiliacea > Tiliacea aurago. The sequence continues at coordinate 19,752,205 of OX402586.1, read as the reverse complement.
AGTTCTGCTACACCGCGCTCACACGCGCCGGCCGGCAAGTCACCATAAAACCAGTTCCAAAGTAAACATCTTTCGTGATATTTTTAATAAAGCTACGTGTGGTGCCGGACGTAAAGAATAGTATCATCCCATTTCTTCCCGTGTCGTAAAAGGCGACTAAGGGACTTACTAGAGAATGGACAGCAGCGTTCTGTATTCATTTTAACACCATACTGCGATCGCCAACCCGCCTGCCAAGCGTGGCGATTATGGCAACCCCCCCCCCCCCTTGTTGGGGGAGGCCTATGTCCAGCAGTCGACGTCTTTCGGCTGGAACGATGATGATGATGAAACCTCGCTTAAGTTTAATTTGTCAAAATTTGCGCACTGGTTAATTTTTTTCCTGTATCTTCGCTTACACTAAAACCCCAGCCAACGCATAATGATAATAGCAAACTGAAACATTTCCATGCCATACATTATCGCTCATTACAGTTTAACTCGAAAGCTTCCCAAACCACGTGAAATACTCATTAAGGACACAGCAATCATTTTTGTGGTTCCGCACACAATTAGTTTAGGAGCCCGCCTAAAAGTTTAGCCATTTGAAAATTTCCTGCTGAACCAATATTGCAGGGAAAACGCGGTAGTTTGGTGTTTTTTTAATGTTTCCAATTACCTTTCCTGTCACACATTTTGTGAAATGGTATCGAATCTCGTGTAATAGTGCGACTGATGAATGAATTTCAATTCTGAATTTCAATTCAATTCGCGGAGTTTAATTATGTTTTTGGGGCACAACCTCAAAAACTTAAATACGGGTTCGGGTTTGAGATGTCTTTATTTCCCATAAGAAATTTCACTTACATGAGAAATATTTATAATCTAACTTAAAAAAAAAAAAACATTATTGATTCAAACGTACAGTGTAAATAAATCATTTATTTTGGACTAAACACTTTATTTATTTTTATTATATATACATAAATACATACATAACATCACGCCTCTAATCCCCGAAGGGTTAGGCAGAGGTGCACCTATAGTACACCCACATTTCGCCAGTTATGTTAAAGTTCCATGTAATAGGGGGCGAGCCTATTGCCATATATTATTATATATATATATTTAGAATTTATAAACCAGCCAAACTGCGTGACAGTTTGTCGACAGAATTAGCACTCATCTTAAAACATTTGGTTTAAACAATTTAATTAAACATAGGTAGATACAGGTAATTTTTAAATGGTTCAGTGTTCCCCAATCGATTAATTACTGCCACATGTTGCGACCATTTCATTCCGCAGTTAAGCCTTTCGCAATTTACTCTCCAGTGTCTCCCAAGATACAGGATTTACCTAGTTTGGGGGGCAGGGTACCTATTCTTATTGGACTTTCGACCTCATTGCAGTCACTACCTGCGTTTTGTATCCAATCTTTGTGTAATTTCACTCAAATCTGTTTACCCTTTCGTGTTATTGTCAAAGTTTATGATTTGTGCTCGCACGAATTTTTGTTCGTTAACACTTCTACGTAGTATTGTAAGTGTTTTGCACGTATGAACTATGAATTTGTCGTTATAGAACTGCTCTTGAACCACTAAGTACTTGACCTTCTCATGCACGGGAAGCACCTTACATATATCAAAAAGTTTTTCATAATTTTCTTTACACTCGAGTGTTTTGGGTTAACACGGTATATCATATTAAATCTAATTTGCAGCGATTTTATACTGTTCAGATCAATGACGTATTATAAATAGACGTGTCATACACGAACATTCGTGCACTCAAAAACAGCGTAAGCCATGATTGTAGCTACATACTTGCATACAATCATACAGCGCGTGAAGAAAAGGAAAGACCTATACCGATATCTGGTGTTAGAAAGAGATGAACATACATATTTAGTTACGTGGCTAGCTGATGCATGTTCATTGGCACTTACGTAATAATAATTATTACTATTGTAAATGTCAGGCAATTGCCTGGCATTTACTTTGCCATTATTGAGCGCAGGTAACGCATCTAAAGGTCAATCATCATTGGTTCAGATAGATAATAAATGTACGGCCATAAGTATTTAATTCATACGTCATCCATCATACATCATTAAACTATTTGCAAGTGTGAGAGCACAAGAGATAACGGTTCAAAATAATTAACCAAATTAAAGCAGTGAAGAATAAGAGTAATTACAAATTCCTCAGAAGCATTTTACATTTCGTACAACTTGCTGGAATTATTATAGAACAACATTAATAAAAGGTTAATTACACGCGTAAGTATGTACTTATGCAAATAAACTTTCCAAGACAACTGAATAATTAAAATAACAAAAACCAAACTTTTTAATTTAAAACTCAACGCGGTAAAGTTTCTTCTGAAATATTCTAAGTCAACATCTAATTCATAAGTTCCTTTTCATGATATTTTAGTCTAAAAGTTTATTCATCGTGAACTCGTGTAGGTACAAAATAAAATAGGTAGGTAATCAAAAGTTCTTCGTGCTATTAAGAGCTTAATATACCTAACCTTGTTACGAGATTAGAATCTACAAGACTAACGCAAAATTTAAGCTCGGAGTACACTGAAAATTTCTTTGCTCATTTTTGCTTTTTTGATTGGGCCTCATGAATAATGCTAATGTAGAAATGATCTAAGGGTGTAGATTGTGAATCAACGGTTAAGTTTTCAATTGCACGCAATTTTTCCTTGAACTACGGATTTGTTAGGTTCTTTAAGAGAACCTCAATGGCAGGTGTTTTTTGTATAATTCGTACCGATAATATAAGAAATATCTCAGTACTTACATTATTTTATTCCAACTGCCTAGTAATATCGTAGCTGTTAACTCAAAATGCCAGCAGAAACCTGAACATTTCTGCGTCGCTAAAACAGTGCAGAAATAATAAGTATTGTATAAAATATTTTCATTACTGCATCGCTAAGACGATGCGGATATGAGTGTATGTTTTTCATTGCTGCTTTGTTGTTACTTTTTTAAACTTTTTCATTGAGATTTAAAAATAATACGGGTTGGCTGTAAAGAAATAATAATAAAAAAACCGGCCTAGTGCGAGTCGGACTCGCGCACGAAGGGTTCCGTACCATTATCCATAAAAATGGCAAAAAAACACGTTCGTTGTATGGGAGCTCCCCTTTAATATTTGTTTTATTTTAATTTAATTATTTATTTTTAAAGTAAATATATATCTACATATTCTGTGAATATTTCAACCGCCTACCTGTTGCTGTTATCAATATAGAGCAAAAACGAGCAAAAAAATCACGTTTGTTGTATGGGAGCCCCCTTACATATTTATTTTATTGTATTTTTTAGTATTTGTTGTTATAGCGGCAACAGAAATACATCATCTGTGAATATTTCAACTGTCTAGCTATCACGGTTCATGAGATACAGTCTGGTGACAGGCGGACAGACGGACAGACAGACAGACGGCGGAGCCTTAGTAATAGGGTTCCCGTTTTACCCTTTGGGTACGGAACCCTAAAAAAGAAAATGAATTGGCATGAACTTTATAATTTTGACATCTGAACATTACAAATATCATGAGATTTAAAATAAATAAATAATTAAAATAAGTAAATGGATTCATCTAGAGAAAGTGAGTTTTTTCTTACTTCCTACCAACTTTTATTGCTGTAGTATACTTGTCAAAAAATAATAGACCCGTTTTGACATTTAACTTGAATCGATTTATCGTGAGTATCGAGTGCCGAGACGTATGGTCACTGCACTAGTTACGTCGCGATGGTCAATCGACGTAATATATATAATAAATTGCATACCCAAGTTCGAGGGCTTGAGGCGCTGCATGCTGAAACACAGGCTATAAACCTAGTTCGGCAGCAGATGCTAATAATTTACACATTTGTAATTGATTTACTTTTAAGCATAAGTATAAGAGCTAAGTCAAATTGTGTCACATGTTTACTCTTCTTGGTCTAATAAAATATTATTAAAAAAAATATATATTATAAAAAAATGTCAAAACGGGCCTATTATTTTTTGACAACTTTGTAGTTGAAAGAAAAGCAGATTACGCACCTCGCTCATTCTGACTTCTTGTTGCACTCGAGTTTCTATACGATCTAATTACACTCGATGCATCAAGAAGTCACTTTCTCATTTTATTTTAAAACTCATATTTTCTCATACCTACCTGTTATTTCTATAACGTATTTAACACACGTTATCTTATGGTGGTGTTCACCTTATTTCTCGTTTATTAATGTGTTCAACCTCATTATTATTCTGACCTACTCATTCAAACCTGACCAATCTCTCGTTTCTTCATTCTATATGCGGCCCGCTGCATGACAACACATTTTTGGGACCCCTCTGAAGCGCTCGCATTTCATCCGTGTTCATTTAATAACATGATATTTATTTATTTAATATAGTCTTCCTGGAAGTACATTAAGACGTTCTTCCAGATTATTTCAAAATCATGTAAGCATGTTGATTGACGGAGAAATCTCCGACAATGGTGGTACGATTTTGAAAATATTTTTTTTGTTTGGAATGGTATGCCCTCGAAGTGTTTTCATTGTCACCAAAAAACTGATGAGGGGATCCCATGGAAATTGAGGAAAATCCTCAAGTTTTATAGGCACACATATAGTGATTTGAGTATTTTCTATAGTAACTCGTGCATTTGCCCTCGGAATGCACCATTTGGTGAATTGGAACTGATGATGAAGACCTCAGATGGCCACCAGAACTACTTAATAATAAGTAGGTATTTCATGGGTTGCGATCCGATTACGTACTTTAATATGGTTGCTAAGCAATTTATGCTCGTCACATTACATATGGTGAAGTGGAGCTCATAGTTCTAACCAGGAGAACTCCTCAACAATTAACGCCTCTGCTTCGGTAAAAACAATATTTTGTAAAAGATGATGAGCAGTTGACATAGGCTGTTGAAACTTAGATAATTACAAACTGACCCACTAAAAAGTGAAAAATAAAAAAAAACAACCAACTTCCGAAATTAAAGTGATTTTTCACTTTGTAGTGGTTTTTTTTTTAAACTGTTTTTTTTTTGTAAATAGTTTTTATCTGAAGAATATTCAATTTGTTAGGTTTTTTTTTTAAGAAAATAGCATAAGCAAGCGTGCATTCACTTGCACAAAGTGAGCATAGTTCCTCCGGTCCGCCCTAAGCTTAACTATACTTTACGTAGTTATAACTTCAGTCTTTGTCACACACGCTTTGTGGCAGATTGCACTCAATCTCGGTGCAAGGACTTTGTCTAATACCCTCCTCCTCTGGTCCTGTTTAATTTTGCAGGGGCACTAGAGTTAAGTAAACGGTATGAATCGTGTAACACCTAGCTTCATAGGTACCTACGTTATATTAAAGTCTAAAGAAAAAACCGGCCAAATGCGTGTCGGACTACGCACAATGAAGAATTCCGTAGTTGGGATGAATTTAACCCAAAAACAAACTTAACATTGTAGTTGAAAAACATGCTCTCCCATACATCGATATACGTTACGGTCAATTCGCCAACTGCAAATTTAAGTTCGAATCCGACTATTACTCGTTAACTTGTAAAGCCTACTTAGCTCTGATAGTTTTTTTCACTACTGCCATGATTTTTTCCACATATCCAAAATCAACCATTTAGCAGGCGGGGGGGGGACACTTGACTCTAACAAAAAATAGCACTTTAAAGCTTTATATTACGCAAACGGATCCCTGAATTGAAAAATGGTTTTCACAAACCCACAATAATTTTGAACGGCCTATTCAACGACAACCCATACCTTGGGATAGACGAGAAAAAAAAAATATCATCCCCACTAAGTGCAAGGGAACTACTAAAAAAAAAAATTTTTTTTTCAAGGTTTTATTTTATGACTTTGTCGGCGTGATTAATATGTATACCCAGGCCAAATTACAGCTTTCTAGTACTAAGAGTCTCTGAGCTAAGCTGGGGACAGACGGACGGACGGACAGATAGACAGACAGACGGACATGGCGAAACTATAAGGGTTCCTTGTTGACTACGGAACCCTAAAAAGCTATTAATATAATATTACAAATGAGGGCAAATTTTCGCAATTTTATTTCGGTTTTAAACAGAAATTACGTCCAGAACAATTTAGAAAACAATCCCTTGAGTCTAGAATTTTAGATAATAATATGAAAAAGAAGTCTTAGTGAAAATATTTAATAATTTGCTCCGTAACCTCCAATAACTTGTGAAGTTTACAAAAATACCAATGTTATGTGAGCTATGATTAAAAAAGCAACGTATAAAGTTGTTTGAGAATGTTCGCCGAAAGAGTTATTAAATTCTTCAGATGTTTTATCGAATAACTACCCAAATTTCTCTACGGGGTTCGATATTGCAATATTTTGCATTTCGATACAATAAATTAAGTCAGATTGAAATTACTTATTAGTCTTATAGCTACATTGTTATTAATTATGAAGAACCTGGTTCTTTTTAATAAAGTATTAAAAAAAAAACGATACAATACGGCAAAATTAATTTATTAATTTTGCCGTATTGTATCGTTTTTTTAGTTTATTTAGATAAGACGGTGTATATTTACATCGTCTTTTATTTATGCCTTTCATTTTCCAGGAATTTTAAACGCACTCCAGTGCTTAACCCGTAGCCGTGTAAAAGGTGAATGAAGGAGTGAGTGAATTTTTACAGGCGACACCAAAATAAATTGGGGACTTTTTCGTAACCATTTATTTCACTATTACAGCATGTATAGATTTAATTTATGGACATATGTTTATTGACTATTTGATTATACTCTGACTGAAAGAAAACGCAATTGGTTCAATTTCCTCGACATAAATTAATTCCGAAAAGACTTCTACTTTTTTATATGTATTTCTGTACCTAATTCCAAAATCATAATTATGTAATTTCATTGCAAAATTGCATTCAAAATGTGCGTATTAAGTAATTGAAAACTCTGGCTGAACATATTTTTGATACACAGCTTAATTTATTTTTAAACAATTTGTATTTGGTTTGGCGCTCTTACGTTGTTTTATTTTGGTTCCAGCGCTTTGTTGCGCTTTTTTTTCGCATGGGGAAGTAATTGACTCTGTCACTTTCTAATGCCCGCCCAGTTTGCTATGATTTATTTTTTACGTACCACCTTAACCTTTTTTGCCAAAATCCTTAACGTAAACGGTACCAATAAGATAACAGAGGACTCCAACATCCGCGTTACGTCTTCCGCACCTCATAAATTAGCTCCAGGAAGGGCCTCGTTCCAGGTCACTACACATCCAAAACCAAAGAAACCAAATTTATTTTTTACGTATCACCGTCAGCATAAAAAGGTAGTTTCGATTGACTGTCGTCTGACGTGCTTTGACTAACACCTTGAGAGGCTATCAAGTAATAGTCAAAGGACACTGTAGGGAGTCCTGGCCATTGTTATGATGCTCCTCACTCTGAATTCTTAGGGTCAGCTCACACCGAGACGCGACGCGACGCGACGCTGCGCGCACACTTTAAAAGAGCGACTCAAAATATAACTTTATTTTCTACACTAAAAGATACACATTTCATTGTGAGAATTTAGAATACGTTACACCACGCAGCACTACGCCTCGTGATGCCTCGCGGCGTAGAGCGACGCATCGCGACGCAGCGGTGAATCGCCGGTACGCGCGGCGTGCAAGAGCGGCGATGCGCCTCACGAAGCCCCGCGACGCCCCGAGGCGCAGCCGAGGCTGCCGCGCCGTGGCGACTTGCCCCTCCGATCGCCGATCTCCATAATGCACCCGTCAAATATACGTCGTTCTCATGCGCTTGGTAGACTGCGGGTGGACGCGGGGCGGGGCGGGAGCACGTGGTGAATGTAGACACGTTCCGCTAAGCAGCGAGGCGTCGCGTCGTGTTGCCAACGATTTTACTATGCGCCTCGCGACGTTGCGATGCGTCTCGCAGCGGCGCGCGGCGCAGCGCGAAATCACTGGCCTCTTCCAGTATCGACACGTCGCGTCGCGTCGCGTCTCGGTGTGAGCCGACCCTTAGCAATACTCAACTTGGGTTTATCTATCTAAGAATGGAGCTCATTTTGTTTAAAGCAGTAAGAAAAAATAAAATAAATTAACTATTATGTTGACCCGTTGTAATCGCTATTAAAGGCTTCTACATACCCGGGCGACTTGTCGCGCGACGCGACGCGACACAAAGGCACCGCTCGTCCCGCGACACGCGGGGCTTTTGTGCCGTGTCGCGTCGCGCGACAAGTCGTGCTGGTATGTAGAAGCCTTAATTCAGTGGAACCCAATTATATTATATTAAACAACTATTTTGTGAGCGCGCAATCGTGAAGATTCGAAAACGTCCTAATTGGGACTTATTTGTTAGTCTGTGATGCCAACATTCGGTGATTGGTGGCCAGAATAAAGTTGTTTACATTCACGCGCAATTGACAACACTAGCTGTCTCTTTTTTTTTGGTGTTTAAAGACAACAAAAAAAAAAGAGACAGCTAGTAGTCTAGTAGTAGTAGTAGTGATAAAGCAAGCCATCATTTTTACTTGTAGTGAAACGTAAAATGAATGAAAAGTGGGTATGTGTGCTGTCGCTGCTGCACGCACACTTTTTTCGGTTGTTTTGTGAGTGTTTAATTAACATACCTGTTTAAAAAAAAAAAAAACATTTTATTTCAGGCATTTGTACATACAATATATATACACATTTCACCCATAGTGACTACATGTCATACATAAGCATTATGTATTTTAGTAATCATTACTCATTACTTAAGTTTAATTTTAAAATTTTAAGTATTTAGTGTAGTTTAATATAATATAAAAATATCAACGGTGGAACCTAAAAAAATTGAGAAGAACTAAAATCTTAGTAGAAATAAAACCAGTGTTAACACATCTGTAATGAATGACTAACGCCAAAGTTAGAGCACTCAAAGTTTAGCGCTTCAGCAAAATCTTTAACTACTTAGCAGAACTTACACGTGATTCAAAGATAGTTATTTCACGATTTAGTGCTCTAGTAATCTAGTTCAAACGGTTGAGATGAAACGAGTAGAAGTTTTCAAGTTGTTTAGAAGGTCTTAAACTTGTGATGTAAAAGTAAACAAATGGTGCTTGCCTTCATACTAAAGAAAAATAGCTCGGGGTTTGATTGTTTATAAGTCTAGATAGTGTGGCGGTACAAACGAACTAAAACAAACAGGCCGACCTTGGTAGGCTTTTCTTTCTTTTTTTTTTGAGTGGGAAATTATATAATAACTTACTAAAGTTATAAAAAAAATAAAGAAATGATCTATTAACTTAACGGAGGGGGTCTCTATATGGAATGAATGTTCACCTATCCACGAACAGAACACGGCAAGTGTATAGCTTAACCATCGATCGATCCGTGCGGCTGCTATTAAGTATTTAGCCACGAGCCCCTTAATCCTGTAAATAACAAAATAATGTAAAGTCAATAGGATACAGGCTTTTTTTTTGGGTGGGAAATTGTCAAATAACTTCGCCCGCTCTGGGCGAAGCGGGAGGGCGTGTCAGACTTTTACTGACTAAAACCCACCCGTATTCCTTCCGTTTCCTGTGTGCCAGGGCCACGATATCCCTTTCGGACAAACTCGCAACCCTGGCAGAACTTTGATAGGCTGGTGTGAGAGCTACGTCTTACACTCGCGCTACGTCATTGTGTTATTCTAGTGTGCGTGCATTTTGCGGCCAGCTTTTGGACGCATTTTTTTTCGTCGAGTTCACAGCTTTGACTGTCTATCTAGAAATATGTCTTTCTTTGAGCTTGGGATCGATCGTGCTACCCAGCAAGACGTGCTTTTGCAATAACATGTGCATGCTTATGTACAACATCTCATATAAAGGGTAATAAAGGTATTACGAGATAACAGGAACATACAACATCTTTTAAGGCTTCTACATACCGGGGCGACTTGTCGCGCGACGCGACGCGACACAAAGGCACCGCTCCTCCCGCGACACGCGGGGCCTTTGTGCCGCGTTGCGTCGCGCGACAAGTCGCGCTGATATGTAGAAGCCTTTATGGGGTACTGTGTTAAATGTTACAACAAAATACCTTGCTCCAGCTCCATAGGACAATCTAGAGTCAGACAAAATCAAACTGGTTACTATTTTAATTGTATTTTTTTTTATGATATTGATTTTATATTATGTAGTAGTACACTCACACACTAACTACTTATTTATTTATTTTTTTTGTTAGGAAAACATACTTTTACGATGTTTGTAATTATGTGAGCACCATGTATCTATCTTTAAGATAGTATTCATTGCTTAATTTTTAATTATTTTTACCTATTATGGTATAGTAATTTTCATAAAATCATAAAATTAATGTACTCAAATAAAATATTTTAAACATTTTTAAAAGAGTACCGTTGGAGTTTCTTGCCCATTCTTCTCCATACAAAACTACCTTTTGGAAGGGGCAACTACAATCAATTCTATTTATTTGTAAATTTTAACGTTTAAAAGTCAAATCAAAATCAAAAATATTTTTATTTCACATAAGCCTCAGGGCACTTATGAAACATCAGTAGCTAGGTGCACGGCTCCAATTGGTCGTTTCCTATGGAGAAGAGCCGGCAAGAAACTCCACGGTAACTCTTTAAAAAAAAATTGGCTTTTACAATGTTTTCAAATTACAGTGTTAGTAGGTATGAGAGGACAGCGATAAGGTATGAAAGGACAGAGAAAAGTGCCTATTTGAAATAAACAATTTGACTTTGACATTGAACAGAATAAGAAGCTCGGCTCATAGAAAGCTAAAACAGAAATTCAGGATTCAACAGTCGAAAGATAATAACCGTACCACATAAAAATAAACGTATGACTCCCACGACGCACACGAATTAAATTCAAAGAAAAAATGAAGTTGTAATTGAAATAATTCCTTTTATTAACCTTACCGCCCATAAAGCGGTGATAATAAAATATCCACGACTTTTATAGCTGCCATAATGCGATGAAAAATTCACAAAGTGGAATTGCTTTTATGGAAGATCTGCACCCCCTCCCTGTTTCAGACAACTGAGATATTGTTACCACCACATCTTTGAGATATAATGAAACGTGAAACACTCCAAGATGCTGGAAGAATTTGAATTTGTAATTCGATAAAGTGTACAATTTACATCTAGGTACGTGTTAATTTTTGTTTCAGGTAATTTTGTAAGCTGTTTTAATAGGATTTTAGTAGGTACTAGCTTCTTTCTGCCCACGACTTCATATACACCAAAAGACCTGCCTCGTTGGTCTACTGGTCGTAAACGCTACTGTTGAGCATGAGGTCCTGGGTTCGATTCCCGGGTCAGGCAAAGTGTTATTGGGTTTTGCATCTGGAACTTCTCAGTAACAGTCCGAAGTCTGGATTTGTACCCGGTTAATGGCAATAGGCTCGCCCCTTATTTGCATTCCCCAACACACACACTCACACCCTCAATCATACTACCCCACACACACACCACTTCCCTTACCCCTTACACACTCACACCCATACACACCTCAACTATCGTAAAATTGTTTATGGCTATAACACATAAAGCCATAAACAATTTTATTTGTATTCTTTTTTTATTTTTTTTTTCTTTTTTAAATTGTGGATTTTGGATTACTTTTAATTTTATTACTTTTGATTCTTTTTATTTGCTTGTAATCTTTGAATGTCATAAAGAAACTAAAAACTACTAACTAGAAAATTTTATTGTTGAATATGAGGCTTTTGGCTACTATGTTTGTGTGCAATTTATGTTACATAATTCATTGTAATGTGCGTTTTGTTTGTGCAGAATAAACAATTTTTCTTTCTTTTTTTTTCTTTTATCATGTAACCAGGGTTTGACACTTACTCCTGTAATACAGTGTATACTAGCGCAGGAGCTAGGGAATTCATAAAAATGTATGCATAATTATTATTATTACATATGGGACCTAAACATAACTGGCGAAATGTGGGTGTACTATAGGTTCACCTCTGCCTAACCCCTCGGGGAATACAGGCGACGCGACGAGACGACAGGCGGCAGACGAGATACTCGTATGAGGAATTTAAAATTTCAATAGAAAACTTATTTTTCTCATAACCCTTGTTTAAATCTGTGTCCATTCAAAATATATATTTGGAAACCTAGATATTCTGTATTCCAATCGGAATAAAGACACTACCTACCTTAAGAATATGTTTGATTTACAAATTATTTTGGTATTACGTTTGTATGAACTACGCATCCATCCTCTGGCCTCTTAAAGTAAGTATAGTTTCGGCATTAGAATCGATCCCAGTCAGACACGAGGTCTGGCTGAGATCGGAGCAAATACTTTTTTTCAAAAATATTCAATCTAAAATTTTGACTTCTCTACGATTGGATTATATGTATAGATGAAGATGTTGCTATAGTTAATTAGCAAATATATAATAATAGTTATGGGATTTTATAATTATCTTTGTTTTTTTGTCCTCTATGGACTCCGAAAGGGCTGGACCGATTTTGATAAAACTTTGGTGAGTTTTTCTACATACGCCCGCAAAGATTTAGGGGCAGGGTAGGGTAGGAGTAGGGATAGGGTAGGACACCACGCGAATTTAGTCGCGCCGGGCAGCTAGTTATGATCTAAAAAAATAAACGTAAAGCTATAGTTTAAAGTGATAACAAGTCGGTTTCCAATTCTATTATCAATGAATCAATAAAATTAAGTATCAGATTACAAGTCTTCTTTAATACGAGGTTATCCCTACATCCTACCAGTTTCTAAGCAAGTTGAACAAAATTCATTTAAATTTTCAGCCGTAACTTACAAAATGTTGCTTCATGTTTAACAGTAGGTAGGGACTTGTGTTTTGTTGAAATCTGCGCAAATATAGAGGCGGTATGAGAACATTTTCGTGGGAAACGTAAAATAAATGCGAACCAACACACAATTTGTTCAGTGGAGTGTGTGTATGTTGCGACAGACCTGAGTATGATAAAACACAGGGAACTTGTTACACCGTAGCATGTAGTGGCAACATTTAGCGAGTTACTGTCGAGACTCGTGTAGACTGGCGCGATGTTGTGGGCACGACAGGCAGCGCGACACGCATCTCGACACTTTCCATGAAGTTTTCATAGAATTATGCTAATAGTGTCGCGTCGCGCCTGTCTGCGGGAGCCTTTAATGTCCTCACAGGATGCATAAACAATCATTAAATTGTAATTCGATGAAATTCGACATCGTTTTCGACTATCTAATATCATCAATCCCTATTTCTCTAATCCTTTCACTAAGTTGAAACATAAACATCAAGTGTAAAAAAAAAACATTTTTAAAAACAAGCTGGTATTTAAATGCTCTCACAATTCTTCACATCCATCAATGATTACATTAAACAATTTACATTATATAAAATCTTGTCGCGAGATTTACTTACTTGTGTAGATATACGTACCTGGTCTACTTTATAAAATAGGTACATACTCGTATACATACCTACCTTTTTTTCTTAGATTTACATAAATATGTCAATACCAAGTTACATAATTATTGTATTTTATTTAACCATTTATGAACACACATACCTATATAAACATAATATAAACCCCACCTAATATAAACATACAAGAAGAAAGGAACAGAAAAATACGTATGCGAGATTTACTTGTGAAGATTGTTTATCTTCACAAGTAAATCTCGCGACTAGCTTTTTTATAATAAAAATTGTGTAATGTAATAAATCGATGGATGTGATTTAATTTAAAGTTTATTTTCTGCTTAGCTGCAGCTTAATAAAACTTGTTTAAAGAAAAAATCTTTTACTATAAATTGTTTTTTAGATATCGCTGTTATTTTATTTTATCTAAATGTGTCTTAACCTGTTCATCATTTAAAGCATCATTTTTGTCTGGTCGTTTGCCCGTTAATTTAGTGCAGATGTCAGTTTAATCGTATTATTCTTAGCAAAGTCTTTAATTTGATACCCTTATTATAGGAGTGCGTACAAAATAACTAGTCCGCTTATCCGCTATCTTGGGCGGTCCGCCATATTGGATTTAGAGTGAAAACATTTTATTTTTCGTATTCTTCTCAGCAAACCCTTTCATTTGATATCCATATCATGAGAGTGTACAAAAAATAACCAGTCCGCCATATTATAATCTTGGGCCTTCCGCCATATTTGATTTCGAATATCGTCACTTAGCTAACCATGCATTGTCATCCAAACTAAATGTGTATGAAAAATGTCACCTCCATCAGTTGAGGATAACTACTTTAAAAGTCAGTTGCATAATTTGACCCGCACATACATACTTACATATAACCATTGCAACTTAAATAAAATCTTGTAAAAACTGGGCATTCTGTACGTTCATTCTGTGGAGAAAAGTTCAGAAAGGATAAAATAATATTCAGTAACGTTCTTCTGTTATACAGCGGTGTGATAGGCTGCCTGTAACACACAGAATGTTACAAAATGTTCGTTGTATTTGTGTAAAATGACACATATTCTGTTTATTTGTGTAACGACATGCTTTTAGCATGAGTACAGATTTTTAAGCCAGTTAAAGTTCAACTCATTAAAACTCGCCATTTATAAACCCAGAATTTTTATTTACACTATTTTGAAGACAAATGTAGATTAACTGATCTAAATAATGCGAGGGTCTTTGACGTCAAGGGCCAAGAATACTTTGATTTTGGTTCGGCGGGCCGCAACAAGGGAAATTGATTGTATTCCATTTTAAACTTATATTAGTAAGTAGTTAAGTAATTAAAAAAACAACAATCATTGCAGTTATTTATAGTACAATTTTACAAGGCTAGAAACAGGAAACGATCCTCATAAAATTTAATCAATGAAATTTTTGACATTGTCTACTCTTAACTAATTTGTCAATAATCTGCCCCAATAGTGGTTGTTGCAATTCTTAAACTGTTTTCGCGCGTTAGTGTAAGTAACTACCTGTCTCTTTTGTTTTAATTTCGACATTATTAAATGAATTTAATTTTGCCAAGCTATTGTCGGGCCGCCAAGGAAGTCACCGAGGGCCGCAGGCGGCCCGGGGGAAACGGGTTGAAGACCTTTGATGTAAAGTGAGACATTTTTAGCTTTCTCAAGATCAACTTCGTAGTGGTGCTCAATTTCTCCGCTGCTACCTACCCTTGCTGGAGCAGCTCTTAGTATACAGGTCCTGGCTATGCTGTCTATAATCCATTTACCCAGGACTGGTCGGTTGGGATATTACTTATTTATATGCCTGTGTGCAGTCCTAAAAGTACTTTAGCACCCATTTAAGAGGCCGGTGATGGATGCGAAGTTCATACAAACGTAATACCAAAATAATTGGTAAATCAAACAAATTCTTTTTTTTAATTATTATTCTTTAGGTGTGTATCTTTATTCCGATTTGAATACAGAATATCTAGTTTCTTAAATATATATTTTGAATGGATACTGATTTAAACAAGAGTTATGAGAAAAATAAGTTTTCTATAGATATTTTAAATTCCTCATAACTCGTCTTTATATAATTTTCCTTTCAAAATATATATTTGGGAACATAGATATTCTGTAATCCAATCGAAATAAATACACACTACCTTAAGAATATGTTTAATTTACAAATTATTTTGGTATTACGTTTGCATAAACTACGCATGCTACGCCGGCCCCTTACCAGTCGAAGTCTGGTGTTGATTTTCGTTTTATGCCGAAATAAAGCTTTCCAATAAGTATATGCATAACATAGCATAATCAAACTATAATGTCCCTATTGCTGGGACACAGGCTTTCTCTCTGTGAGAGGGAGAGGGCCGTAATTTGCCACGTGGACCTAGTGCGGATGTCACATGTCTAACTGGAATGTTTGGTTCTAGGACATGCCGGTTTCCTTACGATTTTTCTTTCACCGTTTTGATAAGTAGGTAAGTAAATGATCTTCTACAAACGCGTACAATAAGCAGTAATTCAGCACATAAACAATTTGATTCTAGATTAAAAACCGTTTGCGATTTCCCGAGAAATGGCTTTGGCAGGATTAAACGTTTAATTCTATTTCAGTCTACCGTGTTTAAATTTCTTACAACTGAAAATATTATTTCTACCCAAGAGGTGGTGTAAATGGCATCATAAAAAGCGTGCTTCTCTCCCTAACGTTAATAAAAAGGTGATAATACGAAAGATATTCAAAGGCAAATTATCGCAATTTGTTTAGCTATCTCAGAGCGTTGATCAGAATTGGGAACCTACCACGAAACACTGAATTTTTTCAAATAACTGTAGTTCAAGTAACTGTAGTTTTTGCTGTATTTTCTGCAAATGCATTACCTATGGATTCTTTGCGGAGTCTGTCTGTCTATCACAATCGGTTTACTCTGAAACTAATAAACGTGCATTGTTAAAAGTCGTTTTATGCAGTGAAATTACTTAATTTATAATTACATCATAAAAGTAGAATTTTCACGGAATATTTTCACATGAGGCCGACATTTTCCTTCAAAAACGTACAAACTATCACACACACACATATATACACACTAACACACTCACATACACACATATGAATGAATTTCAGTCTAGATTTATGTTTTTCTTTATATTTAACTGTAAGTACCTAGATTTTAAGTTAACTTCATCACATACTTTTGTTAATTAATCTAAATTAGTATGTACAAATTTAAGTATTGGGGGACCTGGTGACCCGTGACACAGGTATTTTATGCCTTTTTGGGGCACCAGTCTCTCACAAATGTAACATTTGTGATGAGAAATAAATAAATAAATTAAATTAAATTTTATTCATATTGTCCAATGTCTACCAAAGTGAAAGACACACAATATCATCGATGAAAACATAAATATTTTATTAAACTTAAAAGAGGTCCTTTACACAAGACATTTGTGACCTTAGTCATACAGCAGCGTGGCATCAAGCGTCAGTTTGGTCATTGCAATAATAAAACCATCGTTGGTTGGCTACAGTATGTCATGCAGCGTAATTCTAGGCGCCAAGCGAAGCACCTACCTGACTTGGGGCGGCCCCCATACTGCTCATGTCGCTCGACTTACCCCTAAAACAACGGTAAAAATATTTATTTGTTGCAATCATGCTTTGGTAAGATTGTAAGAGCAGTATTCATACTTAATTCGTGATTATATCTATAAGATTGCGTTTTAGAAGATTCACAGACCTCAATTTATGAATATAAATATCAGGTTTAATAAAGTTCACACACACACAGAGGGGCTCGTGGCTAAGTAAGAACAGCCGCATGGCTCGATCCAGCATGTTAAGTTACGCTCGCCGGGAAGGTGGGTAGCCTCAACAACATAACCATTCAATGGATCAAAGGACACAGCGGCTCGCTAGGCAACGACGCGGCCGATGAACTTGCCAGAAGGGGGTCGAACATGGCACCAGTGGGACCTGAGCCCATCGTGCCACTACCCTTCGGGTACTTACGCACTCTGGTAAGGAACCGCACCAGGGACCAACATCATAAACTATGGTCGGACCAAGGTGAGTGCAGGCAGGCCAAGGAAGCACTCCGTACAATTGATGGCCGCCTCACGAAACAGGTTCGCCGACTAACGAAGCAACAGCTGCGTACAGTGACAGCAGCAATAACTGGCCACGGGTCATTTAATAAACACCTCTTTGTTATAGGAGTCACAGACAGTCCGCTGTGATGTTGTGCTCCGCAGCAGAACCACTTTGACTATATTATATAAAAATTACAGGATAAAATGTAGATAATGTCTATATTTTTGTAGCTTAATATCAAAAATTGTATATTGTTAGTTTCTTGGAAAATATCAATTCAAAGTGGTCATGCTACAGAGCATACTCTCCAGCAGAACCACTTTAAAATAACGGTTATTTCACGTTGATTATGCACAAGTCATAATATAAACAAATGTATATTTATTGTATATCGAGGTAACATCTACAATTGTAGATAAATACTTACTGATTTTTAGTAATATGTAAATGTTTTATCGGAATGCGCCTGCCATGAATTTCTTAGCAAATATCAAGATTAATACATACATACATACATAATATACCTATATACAACATTAATAATTTTAGTATACGCAAAACCCGAAAAGGGGTCATTGTACTCATCATTTTGAACAATTTTTTCTATGGGACCAACCTTGAAATCGCGAAAAAAAATCAGCTGTTCCATACATTTTGTCGATTTAAGTGAACACAAATGTATTGAACAGCTGATTTTTTTTTCGCGATTTCAAGGTTAATTAATTAATTTCCAATAAATATACAATCGCATATCATAATATACGCTAAAAAATGATTAAATGTATTGTTTTTATGTACATAAAAATAAAACAAATTATTTTTACATTATTGTCTATTTTTACTTATTCTTTATAGCCTATGAATCCATTTTCTTGATATACAATTTATTAATTTATTTATCGTAAAGAAATATATATATATATTATGTATGTATGTATGTATGTATTAATCTTGATATTTGCTAAGAAATTCATGGCAGGCGCATTCCGATAAAACATTTACATATTACTAAAAATCAGTAAGTATTTATCTACAATTGTAGATGTTACCTCGATATACAATAAATATACATTTGTTTATATTATGACTTGTGCATAATCAACGTGAAATAACCGTTATTTTAAAGTGGTTCTGCTGGAGAGTATGCTCTGTAGCATGACCACTTTGAATTGATATTTTCCAAGAAACTAACAATATACAATTTTTGATATTAAGCTACAAAAATATAGACATTATCTACATTTTAAACTGTAATTTTTATATAATATAGTCAAAGTGGTTCTGCTGCGGAGCACAACATCCGCTGTGCAGGGCCTGCATGGAGGATGACGAGACAGCAGCGCATCTGCTACTATACTGCCCAGTGGTCGCCACATACAGAGCAAAGTACTTCGGTAACCCAGGTAACCTCTGTGGGATTGTCAGTAACACCAAGGCGTTGCTGGCGTTCCTTGAGGAGCTGGGGTGGATCGAATAATCGATTTTCCCACCCGTACGCAAAATACGCGTATATTGACGTGGAGTTGCGGACACCAGCCCGTATTACCTATTACCTACGCTCGCCGGGATTGATCCATGGATGGGTGACAATCTTTCCGTAGCGACACTTCTCCGTGCCTCGGAAATCAAGATAAGCCGTTGGATAGGCTGTCATTCGTGAATCTTTGACAGTCGCTACGGGTCGGCAGAAGCCCGAAAGTCTGACAACCAGTCTTACCAAGGGGTATCGTATTACCCAGTTACTGGGTTGTGGAGGTAAGATAGGCAGTCGCTCCATGTAAAATACTGTTATACAACTGCTATTTTATTTACATAATGTTATATTTTTTATAAAAATTCTCATTGTTTCTCTCAAACAGAGCACCTGCCATCTTATCTTTTCACCGCCCTTGATTGACTGGTAGAGAATGCCTAAGGCATTAAGTCCGCCTTTATACCTTTGTTGTGTTTAAAAAGTTTAAATAAATAAATAATAATAATAAAGTTGTTCAGTTTGATGGTCTGTACCCCATCCTTTAATCCACACCTTTCTGAGACATTCTGTTCATACACGGTGATTTCTATTTCACTGTTAACCTTTCAAAAGGTGAACTTCACATGATTATGAGCAACTGTCATTATGAGAATAAGTATGAAATAACAAAAAAAAAAATTACTGTTTCATACATTTTCATCGGGTAAATATTTCATTTTTGTATGAAACAGCAGATATTTTTTTTGATATTTCAGAGTTGGTCTTTTAGTGAAAGTTGCTCATAATCATGACTACTTTCACCTCTTCAGAGGTTAAAAGTGAATTAAAAATCACCTTGTATACTCACACGTTCGCGTCCTTCACCAGTTGGGCAGCGACGTCATACAACTTGGTCTTGACTTCCGGGTAACTCTCCAACAAGTCTTCCCATTCATTAAGACTGAGGTACAGGAGATCCACAACCTGTAATATTATGACATATTCTTGCTAATGAGTGATTCTATTGGCGTTAGAGATTACTAACCGGTTTGCTCACACTTAGTGTTAGTTTGCCAACCAGCGGTGCGGCTCTGTCTCGCATAGAGCCGCAGCATAATGCTGAGCGATATTTTGCGTGGATGTGACGCATTTTTCTCCCAACCTTTTTTATTTTTTGTGTTTATTTTCTTTTTTGCGACATCTTTACCGCAAATAAACGTATTTTCTTTCTTTGTTTCTTTTAGGCTCACTTTTATGAGTTACAGTAAATCACTCGACTGTTTTCGAAAATATGTGTTATTCTTACTTGTTTGCCTGTTTATCACTGTCACTCACTGGATACGCTAAAATTAAGGTTTATACCGAAAACTGGTCAAAAAGAGCACTTTTAAGGCTTCTACAGACCGGCGCAACACGCGACGTGACACAAAGGCCTCGCGTGTCGCGCAACGAGCGGTGGCTTTGTGTCGCGTCGCGAGTCGCGCCGGTCTGTAGAAGCCTTTATTTTTTTTTGTGAATTTTAAAACACGGAGCCAATGTTTCAGCGCAGCGCCATCTACGATGAATTGAGCGTGACAATCATTTGAAATCCCCACTCATCCCACCCATTTCAAAATCATTAATTTGACAAAATTCTTCAGCAGTATGTAGTCCAACGAATCGTTTCAGTTCAGTAACGCATCGCTGACAAAGATAGTGCTTTGTATCGCTATTCGCTATAGAGCCGATTGGAATAGGGTCAGACACCAGTGCCTGCCGGGAAACCTCGCTGAGTGACTACACATACCATCATCATTGCAATTAAATGAAAGAAAATTTAAAACTCATATTAAAAGTACACTTTGCAAAAAAGCTTATTACAAATTAGAGGATTATTATATCCAGGATAATGCTTGGAAACATGCTGGTACAGCTCCATAGGACAATCTAGAGTCTAGACAAAATCAAACTGGTTGTTATTTTAATTGTATAATTTATTATTTTAATGACATTTATTTTACATTCTGTGATTACCTTAACTCACACACTGATATTAATTTTTTTAGGAAAACGTTTTTTTTATTTTACTACGTTTGTAAATATGTTAGTACCATGTATCTATCACATAATTAATGTATCTGTCATTGCTTCATTATTAATTCTTATTACCTATTGTGGTATAGTAATTTTATTCTAGGTGCATCGTCTTCACATATAATTATATAATTGACATATTATACAAAATGTTGTAAAACATTTAGTAACGGTGGAGTTTCTTGCCCATCCTTCTCCATATGAAGCTACCTTTTGGAAGGGCCGACTAGAATCGATTCTATTTTCTTTGTAAATTTTGACGTTCAAAAGTGCAATTTAAGGCTTCTACATACCAGCGCGACTTGTCGCGCGACGCGACACGGCACAAAGGCCCCACGTGTCGTGGGACGAGCGGTGCCTTTGTGTCGCGTCGCGTCGCGCTGGTGACAGAGGTGGACAGTAACGCCCTCATTTCACCCGTTATGTTTAAGTTCCATGTAATAGACCCGGTTAAAAATCCAGACTCCAGGTTAGTACTGAGATAAACTTAAAGGAAAAACACACTCTAAATTGCCCATCCTGGGGATCGAACCAGCAAGGCAGCCAAAAAGAGACTCTGGAAAGTTGATATTGTGTAAATAAAATACTGTTTTGGCACGATGGCTGCGGCCATCTGTTACTCAAAAGTATTCAAAAGTTTTTGGAATTATGTAGAGTTGTCAATCTATAATTTTGTAAACATGGTAATACAAAATAAACATAAGACAGTACTTCCATGGTTAAAGAAAGAAAGAAAGAAAAATATTTTATTCGGGACACGCACAAGAAATACAAATATAGCACTTAAAACTAACTTCCAATAAAAACAACCAAAACTTGTGCGATTCCAAAAAGGTACCTATCTCAGCATAATGCCGCGATATTTAAAAAATAAATACCGCAGCGCTGGTATTCTGATAGGGCCCGCTGTGATGCCACGGACTCACCTACGGATACGCATAAATGCCACTAACAACTCTATATTAGATCTCTTCCTGGTGCGTTCGTATTTACGAAGATAGACGATGATTTTCGAAGCATCATACTTTTCTTGCGATATCTGTATGTTGATTTTTTCTACTTATTGAATTAAATTAAATTTTAAACAGATACAGAAAACTAACCGTCCGCGTGTAGTAAGAATATCGAAAACTAGCATTGGGAAACAATCCAGTAACACATCCAAAATAGCCATTGGTATACAACACTGACATCAAATGGCCTTCGCCGCTGAAAAGAAAACGTTAGGTTATGGTCTAAAAAGCAATATTAATTTGAATCAATACTATAAACACACATCAACAGAATCTAGGGATATTTTATATTTCATCAAATATCTAAAAATCTATGAAGAATTTTCTAATATAGTAAATAGAAGAATGATAGGTAATTTTAAGGTCTTTAATAAAAAAAAAACAAAAAACATTTCATGTTTTTTTTTTTTAATAAAAATATTCACTTTTTCAATCCCCGTAGAAAATTAGTATGATAAAAACAATTCATTTCTTCTTATAAAACTATTAATTTTAATTAAAATTGAAAACATCTTATAACATTGAATTATTATTAATCAGTGTTGCCACCACTTACATTAATTACACATCGATATCGACTGTTCCTACTTAAAATTAAATTGTCAATGTCTTGCTGCGGTATGAGGTCCCATGTTTTTTGCAAGTGTTCGTAAAGTAGTTGTTCCGTCGTCAAATTTGGCGGGAAATCTCTCAAAGCTTTTCGTTATCACATGTCCCAAGCATACTCGATAGGATTTAAGTCGGGCGACTGCGCAGGACAATCCAAAACTTGAATATCGTAGTCTCGGAGAGCGGCCGACACCAGCCGCGCCGTATGGGAAGGAGCATTATCGTACATGAGTAAAAATTCCTGGCACATTTGGACTCTGTGTGGGACAATAACAGGCTCTACTACCTCCTCGTAGTATTTTTGTGCAGTCATGCTGCCTTGGATCCAAACGCGCTGGGTTTATCCGCTAAGACGAATTCCTGGCCACACCATGATTGTCCCGCCTCGGTATGAGTGGATCTCCTGAGGGTGCCGTAGACGCCTAACTCTCGCTGGAGTTCTCCAAATGCATATTTTTCGTGAATCCGGATGAAACCCAAAACGGGACTCATCGGTGAACAGCACCAAAGACCATTGTTCGTCACTCCATGGTAAATGCTTCCGAGCCCACGAATGCCACCGACCGCGATTGCCACGTCGCAATGCTGGAACACGTAGCGGTCTTCGAGCATGAAGACCAACTTCATGTAACCTCCCTCGCACGGTTTGATCGCTTACCAGCAGCGGGTCATCCTCCTGGAGCCTTTGTACTAGTTGCATCGCTGTGTTAATGGGTTGTCTTCTGGCGGTCATTTAGAGAAATCGATCCTGTCTCTGTGTAGTAACACGATATCTACCCGTGTGCCGTTCAGCCACATCCCCAGTACTGCGTTAACGTGACCACAACCTTGATATCACGTTTTGGCTGATGTGTAGGGCCTCAGCAACGACGCGTTGAATAGCACCATTTTCTAACATGCCCACGGCTCGTAACATTTCATCTCGACTTAAATGATGTCGTGACATGACTCTTAAAGCTCACACGGCACATTAAATTAAAAAAGAAAAACAATCTAATCCCTTTTCATTAATTAATATTAATAAAACAGTTTTAATTTTCCGTAACGTAACGAATTACTTTCAATTTTGCCGCCGTATTTTGTTTTTTTTATTTACAGTTTTAAATTTTGAAAATAGAATAAAAGAGGTTTAAATCTGTATATAAACTTTTTATGGAAACTCAAAAGATTTTAAACTATAAATTCATAAATAATTTAGGATTAAGGTATCCCTAGATTCTGTTGATGTGTGTAAATAGGGTTATAGGTAACTCGACGAAACGAAATTCGGTACTTTTTGTGGTAATTTTTTTACTGCGCGACTGTACTAGAATTTAAGTTATTATCATAACTGATGCCGTAGCAGATCTTTGTTAATAATTGAAAGTTCCAAAATGCCTAAAACCTTCGCACAAAATCACTATTTAACCATTTTATTTTTCGTAATTTTCGTCATTATTTTATTTAAAAAAACTTAAAATCTACTGAATTTCGGTAGAACATTTGGTGGCTTATGTATTTAACCCTACTATGACGTCCTGCGAGGAATACGTCAAGTTACCAGGAACCCTGATACATAATACACACGCTTACGGGAAGGACATGTCGTGAGGAAAGTTTTAAGTATGAATGTGGAAGGCTTTAAGAGTAAGACCAAAGGAACGATAGATGGACTGAGTGAAATATCATAATTATAGGTAAAAATAGGGAGACTACTGAGAAAATGGAACCCAAATTAATTGGGATATCTAAGGGCAAGAGGATAAGAAGAAAGAAAGAAGAAAATAAATTTATTGGACCCAGTACCCCAAGTGTAAGTTTGCAAGAGAATAAACGTAACTATTTCGTTTGCGTTAAAATTTTACCGATAGATCATAATGCTAAGAGTATAAGAGTGAGAATAAAAATCTTAACGCAAACGCGCTAGTACGTTTACTCACTTGCAAACTTACACTAGGGGTACTGGTTAAGGCACACAATGTTCACACAAAAACAGAAAATGCTTAAAATAGTATTGTGTGCCTCACGGCTGCATCAAATAGGCCCAGTTCAGCATAAATGCCAGACAACTAGTGCCTGACGCTGGTTTTCAACTGGACCTTATGTTACGAGAACGTCTTACGGATGTGAATCAGTTTTATAGTGTGTTTAAATATTAAAATAAAAATAGATAGTTAGGTGTAACAAGGCCGCAGGTATCCGCTGGATGCGGGAAGCACAGAACCGGTCAAAGTGGCGGTGCTTGCGGGAGGCCTATGTCCAGCAATGGACGTCTTTCGGCTGAAATGTTGATGATAAAAAATAAATAACTTTGTAATCCCTTATAAATATAGGAGATTTATATGGGATTATAAAGTTATTTATGCAGTTGGTGTATCTAGAAAACTGGAGCGAAATTTCAAAATATTATAGTTTTTTCTTGATTGTAATATCATACTAAACATTAATTGTATTCTAAATTTGAAGTTTCTATGTCTGCTAGAAGTGCCTTAGAGTTTTGGTGATCGGTCAGTCAGTCAGTGAGTGAGTGACAAATTAAATAATTGTATAGATGTTATGTTTATATATTTTTTTTTTAATAATTAAAAATTTGTGTAACAAATAAATAACAATAAAAACCATTCGATATTTGTTTAAAAAGAAATACAAAAAAAAATGTTATAGATAAATAACCATAGAGTGGTGTTTAAAAAATAAATAAATAAAATGGTATGGTTGCACAAAAAAATAATGGACTGTCGTCGAGGATGATAAACAAATTATACTTACGTTGAATCAGTACACCACTTCTCGACTTCACCTTCATGAATAAAGTAAGTGGTGGTGAATATGTCCCCCTCCCGCACTATGCATTTACCTAGAAATCGTAACCATTAACTTAAAATACTTCAAGCAGAACAAAATTGATATCTTGAGAAGTTATTAAAAGTAGTGTATTTCATGCATTCAGCATTCAGGCATGGAGAGCTTCGAAGATAAAAACTTGAAGTCGTCTGTGCGCTATTCTCATGGAGACATTATCGAAGATACTATATCGCTGACCAGTTTCGGTAAAGAGCCAAATAAGCACAGAAACAGGAGCATCAGATGTAGGATTTCGTTTTAGATAATGGCATTAAAGATAACAGCCTTAACCAACATCTAAAGAAGCTCTAATTCAACAGTTGTATCAGGGCCTGGATACATTGAGGTGGCCTGCAGAGGCGGGCCGGCACTAGCCGGGGATTGCGGAAGTAATAAAAAAATAAAACTAAAATAAAATCATTTTATTTCAGGTATTTGTACATACAATATATATACACATTTCACCCATAGTGACTACATGTCATACATAAGCATTATGTATTTTAGTAATCATCACTTAAGTTTAATTTTAAAATTTTAAGATTATTTAGTTTTTCCAAAATAAATAGATTAAATGCAATTATTGAAATGATTGAAATTGAAATTATTGAGATTATTAAATAGTTTTAGTTATTACAAATTATAATAATTAAATTAATACGTTCTTAGTTTTTTTTTTTTTTATTGTAATAACAGATCCCAAGATCCCCGGTGCAAGTGTGGGAAGGCAACACTGGGGTGGTTTTTTGTCAGTAAGAGTCTGACAGACCCGTCCGCCCGCCCCAGGGTGGAGGACATCCATGAGGATTCTACACCCTGACCTAAAAAAATGGCCTTGGTCAAAGTGCGCAAGGATTGTTTGGAGGTTTGTCTCTCTGTGGCCCATTTTGATAATTTAAAATTAAAAAATGAAAGTTATTATGTAATATTAAATTAATAGAGGAACATTTTAAAATGTAATTATCTTACCAACCTGGGAATATGACTACTCTGTAAAATCTTGCACACAATTGCCTTTTGAAATAATCAGGCAGTTGGCGGAAAGTCGGCGCAGCGTCCAAATGATGTATATATAATGCAGTAAATAGGTTCAGACGTAAACAAGGTGGTGCTCGGTTCGCTAATTCGGGAAGCCAATCCCCTACAGAAATAAATTTTAATAAAAAAAGAATACTTGATAATAAAATAAATCATAACCTGAATCCTTACTACCTTATTAAAGATTGATGCATAATACAGATCATCATCATTTCAGCCGAAAGACGTTCACTGCTGGACATAGGCCTCTCCCTACCTAGCACCGCCACTTCGATCAGTTCTGTGATTCTTGCGGCTTTCACAAGGTCATCAGTCCACCTTGTGGGAGGCCTTGCAACGCTACCTTTTCTGTTACGCGGTTGTCCCTCCAGAAACCTTTCCAATGCTACCTTTTCTGTTACGCGGTCGTCCCTCCAGAAACTTTCGGCCTCATAAGCAATCTGTTCTGCGAGCAACGTGCCCTGCTCATTTGCCACTTAAGCTTGGCAATTGTTCGGGCTATGTGGTTACTTTGGTTTTCCTGCGGACTCGATCACGTAGGGAAATTCCAAGTGTAGCCCTCTCCATTATTCTTTGGGTGACTTTTAGCCTTCTCATAAAGCCCATTGTGAGCGACCAAGTTAAATTCAGATAGTGTAAATATGTAATAATTATTACCTTTTTGCCTCTTCCAGACGTGATCGGTATAGCTTTTAACTATTTCGATAAGAGATTTACTTAAACCGTTGTCACTCCAATAATTCATCATAGTTTGAACGTTATACGCGTATTGGTAAAAAACGCGATATTTATTCATTGCAAGGTTGATCGCCACAGCCATTATCCACATGTCCAGAAGATACATAAAGTAGGTGATGAACACTTGGTAATAAATCTGTTTGAGGGAGACAGCAATTACCTAAAAAAGCCTTAATATTAGACTAATTTTACATTCTTGACTAATTATTCAAAATTCTTAAATAATATTTGTTTTAGTGTCATGCGATTTGCTGACGCATGCGGAGAATTCCCGCCCTCACGCGCCGTAATCCGCATGTAAATAAAAACGCCCTATTATCAGGTTTTTCGTGACTTTAAAAATAATTATGTAAAAAAATAAATAAATCATCTTTATATATCCAGTTTTACAATTTTACCTTTACCACTTGGTTTATCATGATACATTTTGTCATGTAAATTGTAGTTTAATACAGAGTTATAAAACCTTGACAGCCAAGCTAAGATTAAACTTGTGATATGGGTGTCAGGGCTCTCATGTTAACATCAGTTATGCCCGTATTTATAGAACTTTACTCAGTACTCAAGCATTACTTAAGACTAGATTCAAGCCATTGGATTGGTTGAATTTAGTCTTAAGCAATGCTTGAGTACTGAGTAAGGTTCTATAAATACGGGCCTCAGACAAGTAAAAGTTTGGAATTTCACAGTGCAATGTAATTTGATAGTACAATAGAAAGAAAATAAAGATTTTATACAAAAACTAAAATAAACTAATTAAAGAGAAAACCATATTTTGTATAGTGTGTGTGTATGTTTGTGTGTGTGTTTCTTTGTGTGTTGTATTTGTGTTGTGTAGTGTTGCGCTGTGTAGTGTTATGTAGTGTTGTGTAGTGTAGTGTTATGTAGTGTTGAGCATCTTGTGTTGGAAGGAGGATGTAGTCCAGGATGTGTCAGACGGGGTACTGTTTAGGTGAAAGGCGATGTGAGTAAATAAATACCTACACAGTCGTACTTACAGTTTCGAGACTATGGGTATGGGTATGGATAAGTAAAATGTAGGTCATTGCTACGACATAATCGTGTCCCCAAAATCTGGGGACTACAAAAGATGGGTTCGTCACCCCTTTTTCACCAACGAGCGGTTTCGTGGAGCGCGCACAGCCTGACGATAAATAAGTACAAAATCAATAAATTAGATAATTTATACTCCTACCAATAAATAATAAAACAATTACCATACACATGGTCATTGTTTTATTATTGGCATAACGGCGCAATACATTTCGTACCCAAAAAAAAAACTATTTTAATATGGGAAATAAAAAAACTATTTTAATATGGGAAATAACATCTTGGTTTTTTATGTATTACAACGAAAGTCCATAATTTATTTATTTTTACGCAAACTTTTGCTATAAAATCTGCAAAATTGAAATTAAAGTAAACGAAGCGGCTACTTTATATTGTTTTGTATTTAACAATAATAAACACAGGCATTGAAACCGCACCATTTTTTTATTCGACAGCAAAATATCGATAATATAATCGAAACTACATAAAAAGTGTCAATAATCGAATCGATAATCGGAATGTTACGTTACTGAAATCTCTAGTTCCATCTGTCAAACAGTGAATAACCTAAAGTTCGGACTTCTTGGCGGGAAAGTGAAGCGTCATGTTCAGCAGTTTGTTTAATTTTCCAAAATTTGTGTTTAGCCGAATATTAATGTGTAATAATGGTGGATTATTAACCATTAAGTGTTTGTGAACGTGCATTAGTGTAGGAAAATGAAACAAAACAATGCAACTTCGCTTCAAGTTCTCTCAAGAAGTCCGCGTGAGGTCTCAGTAAAGTGCCACATCTTTACTGAAACTCAAGGGGAGTGGGCGGGGATATCATCATCATGCATTTATAATTCATTTCATCAATATTATACAAGAACTAAAACGTGACATTGGCTAAATGCACAAACCGTGCGAAGCCAGAAGAAAAAAAAAAAAAAAAAAACCTAAAGTTCGATTTATTTATCCCATTAGCACAGACAGTAATTATAATACTACGCCAATAGTAACAACGACAGGCGCAAATTCCAAACTCCAAAAAACTTGAAAAAACAAACAACAATGATTTGAAAAGTCTATCTGGGATTTAAAAACAAACTTTATTGGAAGGAGTATAAGGTCTTCAATCAGTGCGTCCACTGCGTCCTGCTTGTTACAACTTACGGAGCCGAAACACGTGGACACTCACGGTACGGCTGGTCCATAAATTCCAGGTCACCCAGCGAGCTATGGAATGGCTTATGTTTGGAATCTCTCTAGAGACATAAAATCCATAACGAATCTCACAGAATAAGCAAGCTGAAGTGGCATTGGGCCGACCATATAAGCCGAAGTATCGGTGACCGTTGGTTGTGGTAGACGTATTCTTGAGTGGAGACCGCGAATCGGCAAACGTAAGGTAGGACATCCTCAGTCTAGGTGGAGCGACGATCTTCGCAGGGTGGCTGGTAGCGGTAGGATGAGAGTTGCCGAGAATCGAGTTGAATGGCGTGCTATTGGAGAAACCAATGTCCAGCAGTGGATTGCTTTAGGCTGATGATGACACATTTTGCATGCAAAAACATCCAAGCGAAAGAACCGCTGCGATGTGTCGAATAGACGTCCTAGCTCAAAATTGCAATGGTCATGTAGCTCGAAACATGATTTTTATTTTTAAACTTAAATATCAGCGGAAGGATTAATTGTATTGTAGCGGCATCAACATCGCCACATACGAACTACGCGTCACACTGACGTCACGCGAATCCTGCATCGCGCAAGCAGAGTTTACCACGCAACTAGCATATATACAACGTCCCGACATCAACCGTCGAGCAGTTGCCCACCAGACACGACACCCGTCTGGTCGGAGGATCCTCCCTTTTCTATGGAGGATGAGTGAACTTTACACCATGTTCCTCATACCACCAAAGTATACTCTCGTTGTAATAGGTAAAAATATTGAGGGTGTTGTTTTTTGGGTACAAAATGTTCGAAATTCTTATTAGAATTTAGAATGATTTCCTTTGTAGATCTTCGTTGGTTAGGAGTAATCAGAATCCCGAAAGTCAAAATTCTGAAATTATTAAAGATTTTTAAATAAAATTTTTACCTCCCTTTCTATTTTTAGGTTGCATCCATTGACTGAAGTCTATAGACGTGTTCAAGTGACTCGTATCTATGATACTGATTGGGAATTTCTCCTCTGCAATAAAGCAAAAGTATAGCATAGTAATTAAAATAAAAAAATATTAAAGTTAACGCCTATTATCTACTCGTAAGCTAATTCAGCGTTTTTTAGTTTTGGTTATTAGCATATTCACCGTGACATTTTAATCGTCTTACAACGGCAGCCCACTTCATGTATCCAATGACTACTAATAATTCATAAAAGTAAAAAAAAGAATTAAAAAAATAATATGATTCACGCATAACGTAGTTTGAAACACCCTATTACGAGCAATATATTATATATTTTTAATTATTTAAAATGTCATTAAATATATTTTTTTTATATTTATGAATGATTAGTAGTCATTGGGTATATGAAGTAGGCTGCCGTAGTACGACGATTAAAATGCCACGGTGTATATCAATCAACTCAGCCAATAGCAGTCCACTGCTGGACATAGGCCTTTCCCAGGTTGGACCACAACACCCTGACCTCCGCCTTTCGCATCCAGTCTGTCCCAGTCATCCTTTAGATAGGGTTACTGGTAACTCGATGTATTCCTTGCAGGACGTCATAGTAGAGTTAAAATGCAACAAATTAAGCCACCAAATGTTCTACCGAAATTCAGTAGTTTTTACAGGGAAGTTTTATAAAGATGTGGCTGTTATTTAATGGTATCTTACGACTTCCACGTGAACGAAATTGCGGGCAGAAGCTAGTCCGAAAATAAAAAGTTAGCACGCCTCGATTTTAAAACAAAATATAATAATAATATTATATTTTGTTTTAAGATTATTAATAATACTAATATTAATACTAGGTTTTGATACATTCTAAAGGAAGCCTGTAGTAGCTATACTCAAGCATGCTAAAGAATTTTACAATCTAGTTACGATAAATAAACAACAATTAAATAAAAGCCGTAACTAACCTTGGCATGCAAACAAGATCCAACCACACGTGAAAAGATGCAACAGCAACAAAATAATAGCAATTTTCAATATATAAGGAGCTTTTTGACTCTGAAATTGTAGGTATTTGTATTTAACTATTACATAGGTTAATTGATCATCATCATCATTATATCAACGAAACTCCACCGACGTGATGGTTATCGATATCTAACCATGATCAAACAAAAGAGAAATTAATTTGATGAGTTTTTTTTTTGGGTCTTCTACCGCAGTTAGTGTAGTCACTTGAAAACCCTGTTTTTTTTGTGTATACTTCACAGACGTGATGTGTACCGATATCTAAACATGATAAAACAAAAGAAAACAGATTATTAGAGTTACCTATTTATGTACTTGTGCACCATTTAATTTATAATTAATTATGTTATAATTTAATATTTTTTAATATTATTATTTTCTCTCAATCAGAGCACACGCCATCTTATCTCTTAACCACCCTTGGTTGACTGGTAGAGAAAGCCTAAGGCATTAAGTCCGCCTTTGTACCATAATGTGTGCGATAAGTTTAAATAAATAAACAGATTTATCAACTCATACTTCAAGTAACAACACTCTGGGGTCCGTTGACCCCAAAAATAAACATATCAATACCCATCACGTCTGCGGAGTTTCGCTAGCTAATTTCATTTGACCCTGTATACAACATTAGTTTTAGTATATGCGAAACCTGAAACACGTGTCTAGTATTTTTATGTAAAGAATCTATGTACAAAATTTCAAAACTGTATCATGAAAAATCACAAAGTTATAAGGTTGTTATGTTACCGGGTTGTCCGTACAAAAACATGCTAATGGCGCCCCCGCGCCTCCAGGGTCGTCTTGCGCTCACTGATAATAATTTGGCAGTAGCTACCAACCATACGGCGATTTTATTGTAAGTAATTAAATGGTGGTAACATTTTCCATCACAGTTTACTTTTGGGACAAAATATAACATGGTGTAAAAAATATTGAAATCGATTCAGTTCCTTATTCTGAACCAACTTTATTCAGGTTTCGCATATACTTACCAAAAATAATTTGTATACCTAAATAGGTACTAAAATTCTTTTATCTCAAAAATTGTAATGTAAAAACGCATGTGCAGTTCCTTTCTTTATCGTATAATAAATATTTATTTTTAAACGTTATTTTACACATAATATTATCTGTTTGATGTATAACAAATCTTTCCTCTCGCTTTCTGTGGGAGTGATTTCATGAAAAGGGACGGAACTGTGTAACAGGACGTGACAGCTTGAGCATGGAATAAGTGAGTACTTTTTAACCGACTTTTTAATAGCATGGAATTAGTAAGTACTATATAGATTGTAAGTAGAGGGGGTCAAACTTCGACCAGTGGGTGACCACTAGTAATGAATAATAATTTTTCGAATAAGTATTTCAGTATTTAGCTTTTTTACATTTTGAAGTGCCGGTGAAGGAAAACATCATTAGGTAACCGACATGTCCTAGAACTAAAAATTCGAAGACATGTGACATCTGCCAACCCGCACTGGGCCCGCGTAGTGGATTACAGCCCACTCCCTCTCGAAGAGAGGAGGCCTGTGTCCCAGCAGTGGGAACATTATAGGCTGATTAAGTACATTTTGAAGTTAATTTCTGTCACTGCTCAGTTGTTTATTACCAAGGTGAGATGTTAGATGGTACACATCATATGCGACTACTGTAAGGCTTGCTCATTTATTTTTATTTTATTTGATTTATTATTTATTTCTGTATCTTTCCGTGACGTCACAGAATACAAGCGCTGCGACACTTATTTTTTTAATTTGACAACTTCATACTGAGATAGGAACCTTTTGGGAGGCCAAAGTAAAATAAAATGAAAATAAAAACTAAGTCCTGTAGGAAGCTACACGACTTTGTTTTTATTTTCATTTTACTTTAGTTTTTTATTTTAAATATATATATATTTTTATAATTACGGCACTTACCTAAAGTAAATTGTAATACCTACCCTAAAGCCTCTGCAAAAATAATATTCAAAGTCAATAAAAAACTTTAGTCTTAACAATCTTGCAGTTTGAAACGTCCAATCATCAGTAAGAATGGTAATCAGTGGGATTATTAAAGATAAAGCATCCACATAAAAACCCCAATCCTTAAATTTCTTCATTCCAAGGCGTCGAAGAATACATTTATCGTTCACCACAATAAGCTCAATCTATAAGATTTAAATTAGAAATAATAAAATGTCAGTTAAAAGGACTATGCGGACAGAATGTATTGGCTCTTAGAATCTTCACTACGTGATCTATACGTGAATTGCTTGCCCAACAGGCTTTAGTGTATGTACAAATAAAACGAAGTAAACGCTCCGAGACCACGCTTCCGCGTGTATGTGGAAGGAACCTTTAATTGCCTCAAATATCTCAGTTACACGCGTATTTGTCCCAGCTTTAAACGTCTTATCTGAACATGCATTCAGGGCCTCAAGTCTGCTATTACAATAGTGACAAAATGGTCGATCATTGATTTAATAATTGTTGATTTTGACAAGTTTGGTAATCTACGATTATAATGGCGTCATTATGACTTTCCAATGGTCGGCCACTGACACTACATTGAAATAAATTGCATTTATTGGTAATCTCGTACATAATGACAAATTAATGACATTTCTACTAATGGGTTTTATAATAATGGCAATACGACAATGCCGTTATAAGTAACACAATTCTATTACGAGAACATTGACCGACCAATGATCGACCATTATGAATTTAGCAGATTACGAACTTTTAGCAAAATGACGATGGGATCGTGTTGGAATGACTGAATTTATAAAAATAGCAGACTTGGGGCCTGGAGTTGGCATACCAAGAGAATGCGAGCTGTTTGCTGTGGCGTAAATCCATTGAAAACAATCTGACATAATACTTACAGTATAAAACTCTGCTATAAAGTTGGCTATATCAATGGCGTCCGTTATGAAGATGGTGCAATACAATCTGAGCCATAAGGTCGAGTTTAAAGGCAGGAATATGAATATGAGTACCAAGCAGGACGAAACGAATGGGCCAATCAACCACGCCAAGTAGAGCCAGCGGATATACCATGACTTTTGACGAGCCTCCACAAGTTTCCGACTCCACTGAGTAAAAAATATATATCAACAACAACCTGCTTTAAAAACAACAAAATATAGTTGTTATAAAAAAGAACTTTGGTAAAAAAAAAACACATTTGAACTCACTGGTAAATTTATGGTTTTACATCCACGCAAGAGATATTGGACACTGTCGTATGGATTCTCTATGAAAATATCTCTAGTTGCCATAAAGTCGTTTTGTGCTTGTCTGCTTTTTCTAATAGTCGCCCTCATCTGGAAAAAAAGTATAATTTTAAACAATAATTCTTTTTTTTTTTATTCTGAAGTTGTTCCAAATTTTTTCCTGGAGGTATTGCACTTTTGTATGAAGCAACTATTTCTTTTTTGGTGATTTAAATATTTTACACTGAGGTGCTTAGGATCATTAACTGAATTCATGGTAAACGTCACAATGTCCCTTCCACCGAGTAGGTATAATTAAATTATGTGTTATTCAACTACACAGGCAATGATATATTAAACAGACATGTTATACGCTCACAAAACAAGCTAAAAAAGACAACAAAAAGGCAACTTTTCATTAATTTTACGTTTCACTACAAGTAAAAATGATGGCTTGATAAAAACAACAAAAGAGACAGCTAGTGTTGTCAATTGCGCGTGAATATAAACAAACATTATTCTGGCCACCAATCACCGAATGTTGGCATCACAGACTAACAAATACGTCCCAATTAGGACGTTTTCGAGTCCTCACGATTGCGCGCTCACAACATTTTCCCCCATATTACAAAACAAGGTTTATCTTCAGACCCAGGTTTAAAACATGGAGCCATTATTGAATTTCGAACTTTATTCCGACTAGTTTAAAGTTCCTAAACACAAAACTGACAACTTAGTACCGAACTAAGTTTTCAGTTTTGTAAAAAGAACGGTATTTCAATCACTGTTACGTTCTTAGTACAAAAACTGGCTCCATGGTTTAGGCCATGTCAAAATATAAATCTTGTTTTGTAATAAGGCGGATTATGTTTAATATAATATCATTCTACACAGGGTATTAATTATGTTTCATAATAACATTATACAAAGCACTCCAGCTCATAAACAATTACCTAGGTAGGTATATAAAATCTAAGTAAGTACCTCATCAGTGATCGTGCTCTGAAACGCAGCTACATCAATAT
Organism: Tiliacea aurago; assembly: GCA_948098905.1. Taxonomy (NCBI): domain Eukaryota; kingdom Metazoa; phylum Arthropoda; class Insecta; order Lepidoptera; family Noctuidae; genus Tiliacea; species Tiliacea aurago. The sequence continues at coordinate 19,716,513 of OX402586.1, read as the reverse complement.
ACAGCAAGTCAACGAAACCATCGGTTGTTGCTGTCACGTGAATAGGACGCAATTTTACGCCTTCAAGTTGACCAAATATATCACCCTGTAAGATGATACGTTATCTATCATTAATCTTGTCTTTTTCATGGTATAATAATGGAATTCAAAAGATCTGGCTAAAGATAAGTACGGAACACAAAACGACCCATCTTTTTAATTTATTTTTGTCTGTCAATCTATCTCTCTCTATCTCTTATATGTATATATTTCAATGTCGTATCATTATATCCACTAGCCTATGAAAAAATAAACAAATTCGGCATCAGTAACAGAAAAAAGTATAGACACAGCTTTCAAAGCTTTTTCAAGACAATTTCATTAGGTATGACTCTACAAATCTCACCTTAGTCAGAATTATAATCTGCTTCCCGTCTCTAAAGACATTAATTCTTCCACGATGCACTATATATACATTAGAAACGATATCCATTTCCCGAAATATGTCGTGACCCGGTAGAAAATAGTCCACATCGCTGACACTAGCCAGTAGTCTTTGCATCGTCTCGCCACCGCCGATTATCGTGTCCAAAATAGTTAAAGTTCTAAATGAACAAATGCATGAGTTACTATAAAAAAATACCCAAATCGCTATAAGTGTGCCTATAAAATTTGAGGTTTTGCCTCGATTTAAATGCGATCCCCTCATCAGATTCAGACTTGGTGAGAATGGGACCATCTCGAGAACATACCCTTTCAAACAAAAACAAAAAAATCTTCAAAATCGGTCCAGAATTGACGGAGAAATCGGTGAACATACATAAAAAAAGACGAACATACATACCCTCCTCTTTTTTGGAAGTTAAAAACAGGACGAGATGTGTTTAGACACGTTTCAAAAAAAATAATGTGATTTCATGTGTTTAGATACGTTTCAACAAAAATAATGTGATAATTATGTGTTTAGACACGTTTCAACAAAAATAATGTGATTTTATGTGTTTAGATACGTTTCAACAAAAATAATGTGATATGTGTTTAGACACGTTTCAAAAAAAATAATGTGATTTCATGTGTTTAGATACGTTTCAACAAAAATAATGTGATATGTGTTTAGACATGTTTCAACAAAAACAATGTAATTTTATGTGTTTAGATACGTTTCAACAAAAATAATGTGATAATTATGTGTTTAGACACGTTTCAAGAAAAATAATGAGATTTTATGTGTTTAGATACGTTTCAACAAAAATAATGTGATATGTGTTTAGACACGTTTCAAAAAAAATAATGTGATTTCATGTGTTTAGATACGTTTCAACAAAAATAATGTGATATGTGTTTAGACATGTTTCAACAAAAACAATGTAATTTTATGTGTTTAGATACGTTTCAACAAAAATAATGTGATAATTATGTGTTTAGACACGTTTCAAGAAAAATAATGAGATTTTATGTGTTTAGATATGTTTCAACAAAAATAATGTGATTTTAAATAATGTATACTTATGTATGTTTATAGCATATACAAGCAACGTACTTTTTATAGAAATAGTAACTCAAATCCTGTCGGAACATCACACCAATGCGAGCGTTAGATAGTCGTTCAATATTCAGACCTTTGGTTCTGTAAAAAACCGATAAGTAGTTAAAATAAATAATATTTATGCACCAAGCAATTTAAAAAATAATCAATCTGCATTTAAGGCGCTTGTTTACTAAACTATTTGACATTCAGGATTCACACGTCATCAACATGCTTTATTCGTTTTGAAGTCGGAATTTATGTTTATTCAAGAAGCAAAACATTATGCATTACAAATTGTTATTATTAGTTTCTTTTTACAACAACCACGAAACCAATTGTCATGATTGAAGAGTACACAGTAATGAGCAGTTAATAGTTAACAGTTTATAGCTACTTACCTCATCCAACAGTATCTAAAGTGTTCCAAGACCTTCTCAATGACTTCATTCTCTACTCTTTCGGACTTGAGAAATCTCTCTAGTTGGTAAACAGAATGTTGAAACAATGTATCTCCACGACCTTTTAGTACCAATAGAGTTAAAGTGTAACAGGATATGAACCTGAATATAATAATAGAATAAGTACAGTCACAAGCATAAATAATTACTATGGACAGCTCGACAGTAATATCTGATTACATGAATCATCTGTCGTCATGATCGGCAAATATATGTGATCATTTCTTGAAGGCATGTACAAGTGGCAGCACAAATATCTGACATCGAAGAAACATCAAAACTATCTGATGAGACTAGCGACGCGGCATCGGCTTCAAAAGATGTGTTACCTCTTAGAATGCAATAATAGCGGGCATGTCTTAATATCTGACTACTCAGATAAATTCAGCATAATTTGATCCTTCGTTGAGACCAAACATATCTAATATCACTGATATTTATGATGTATGGGTATGAGGAGATACTTTTTATCATAATTTTTTTTGTTATTTTTTCTAATCTCGATGTGCCTTTTGCACTTAAATATGATGAAACAGGCGGTAATTTGTGCTCACTCTGTTTTTTTTTAAATAAAATAGTAAATGTACATACCTATGTAAGTCAATTTGTTGTTTTTTTATACTTATTGTAGTGCTGCTGTAGAAACTTACCAAAAAACTAGACCGAGTGTGAAAAGAGCCATACCAACTCCCCAGTGTGAACGATCAATGGCAAATCTACCAACACTCATCCTCATCATTCCGTTTTGAGCCAGACTTAGACTTTCAGCGAAGACCTGAAATTAATGAGCCTGTTCTTGAAGTTTAGCGGACAATCGTTTTCCTGCAAATCTCGCACATACATTTACCATCATCATCGTAATATTGACATTGGCAGCCATGTTCCAACCACTGTTGTGTATTAGGCCTCCTTCATTTTGTGCCATGCTTTTCTGGTCTGTGCGAGTCCCATCCTTGGTCTATTTTGGGTATATAATCCGCCCATCTGGCTGTTGATCTAATCTACCAAGATACCTCCTACCGCCTCCCAGCAACTATTTAGTTAGGGACTAATTAATCAATCAATACCCAATGACGTATTATAAAAACATTGTCAATACCTATTTAAATAACAGCAAATTATGTAGCTGACACAATTGAATAGAATATCATTTATATCTGAGTATTTGGTACATTAAGATCTTAATATTAAACAGCTTCATATAACTACCGTTGCCGGTGTAGAAATATTAAAATGAGCAAATTCCTTATCAGCAAATTAAGTTTAACGTCCAATTACATACCAAATGTATCTGGTCCACATTTAACGTTTTCGGTAAATCAAAAAGCGTTGGCATCCAACAGCTGTTCCTAAGGCTGATGCTGACTAAGTCTGTCATTTCATTGAATTGAAAATGCACGCAGTTTATCATCAAGTAGTGGCTAGTTCCCAAAACTATTAAAATGTTAACGATTTGCCACTTTAGTATCTGCAAGAAAACACTTAATAAAAAAAAAACTTGTTTTCGTATGTTACTTAATATGTTTGGTACACATTAAGACGGAGATATATGCCAGTGACCTTGAGTGGTTAGCTTGCGTGTTCTGTACTGAGCTCACGCAACGCGTCGTACGTTCAGCCAATAATAGGACTCGTCCCATCAAGGAGCGCTGTCCCCAATTTGACATATTATTAATTTATTATACACAAACCTATATACAGGTATTTTAATAAAACGCGTATACTAATAGATCAATAATTAGATTATCTTTAAATTAGTGAAGGTTTCAGGAAAATACGCTTGGTAGATTTTGCGCCATTCTCAGTTCTTTATCCGCGTTAGACATAACTTTACAAATTAATTTCACTATGTAATACAAACATAATCTAAAATATTCAAATATCAAGTTATTGAAAAAATGCTCTAATTTAACATATATTTTTTACAAATCATTAACACTGCTCGTTTAGACGTGATCTTCAGTATAAAATCATTAAAAGTCTGTTATCGTCGCCTTAAGTAACTACGCTATAATATTATAGATGAAACATAAATTATATAATTATTTTTATTTTGTGACATTTTTATGTTACAGTGGAGTCTAATAACTGTCAAGACATAATGTACGTTTCTGATATATTTAATGCTATAAAATATTCGCATTAAGAAAACTTCGTATTGTGTCAGACGACAAAACGGCCCGCATGGCATAATATTATAGTGGGTATATTTTAATCAATATAAATAGTAGGAGAGCCCACGACCAAAACCATGTCGCATCGCTTTACGGCCAAAACTGTATAAAATCGTTAGTTTATATAATTCTGAACCCGCCTCGGTGTGCAGTACCGGTCAGAAACGTTAGGTACAATTATCCCGGGGCCCAAAAAAAAATGCCAGACGGTTTTATCACAATAATTTCTAATATTAAAAATATACATAGATTTCGTTATTTTATTGCAAAAAGTTTGTTTTCAGACACATTTTGCGCGTACATGTGGCCTGAGCGCATTTTCAAAAATGTCAACAATTTTAACCGACCTGTCCCATAGCAACATGTTTCAATTATTTTTGTATGTAATTTTTTTGGGTTTCCAAAATCCTATTTTCAGACATAAATTACATGTCACCAATTCCAAAAATGAAAAGAACTTACCGGATCCGCCCGGCAAACGCGCAGTGCTTGTTACGCTCCTACTCCTACCCATCACGACAAAGATGATGAGTCCGACAATGATTAAAAACGATGATTTTAAGGGTGTCGTACCTCAAAAAGAAAAACGGAACCCTTATAGGATCACTCGCGTGTCTATCTGTCTGTCTGTCCGTCTGTCACAGCCGATTTGCTCCGAATCTACTGGACCAATCAAGTTGAAATTTGGTACACATGGATTTTTGTGACCCAAATTCAGACGAATGTGTAACATAATGTGTAATATATAATATGAATTTTGAGTATGGGGATTTAAAAAAACTTTTCAAACTGTACCTTGTGACGTATCAAATGATAGAACGTTATGTCCGATTATAGGAACAACTATAAGAAGTCTATGGTCTTACAATAATATAGTAAATCACTTAATATTGTGCGTACAAACTTACATTTGCGGTTGGAATGTATGGATCGAAACATGTTTTTCAACTACAATGTTAAGTTTCTTCTTGGGATGTATTCATCCCAACTACGGAACCCTTTATTGTGCGTGGTCCGACATGAACTTGACTAGTTTTATTTTTCAATAAGCAGCATTTTTCAAACGTTATCCCAGTTTCCTTTTGGCCAATTTATTATTAAATATTCATTATTAGTTGGATGGTTTTGGGTAAGCTCTTTATTAATCGTACGTAAATACGCCGCAATACGATATTTTATAATTTATGACTATCGAAAAGTTGTCTTATTAGTAAGGTGGTACACTAAATTTATCTGTTATATTTTTTTTCTACATCTGGGCAACTTTTACATCATATCCAACAGTTCTCAGACGTGAAAGCTATGTTACCTAGGTACCGATCGGTTAAATATTTCAACACGTTCAAAATTAATTCATCACCAGACGCTCAAACTTTTTCCTGATGAATTATTTATTCGCATCAACTGACCAATGCTCACTAGAAATCAAGATTTTCAGACGGTTTTGCGATTTTTTTATGCCTCGTTTTTAATTTTCCCAAACTGTCTATTGGGTACGTGTAAGGCTACTGGTGTTTGAAAATTGTGTTTTTGGTATCTAAAATCTATCGTTTATGTACATTCTGAAAATCATACAGATTGCTATGAAACAATTCGGAATATTTTTTTGACATAGGTTGAAAATGCGGTCAGTTCAGACGTGACGCGGACAATTTCAGAAATTAGGTTTTTGGCTTGAAAATAACCAAATCTATCGATTTTATACAGTTATGTTTGCAAAACGATGACGCAAACATTTTGGTAATGGGCTCTTGTACTGTAAGATATAATACGGGGCAATTCCCATATTATTTAGATCATGATAAGACATTTATTGTACAAAAGAAATGTGTAAGGGCTTTAAGCGGTGTTGTTCCACTTGAGCCTTGTAGGCCTTTAATAAAAAAAAAACTGAAACTATTTACCTTGACTGCAAGTATTCGTATTGTGATTTGTTATTAAGTATTGTAATAATATTGTTACGTTCATTACGAGACTATTGAAATGATTGTACTTTTGTAAATATACATAGAAAAAATACAAAAAATAAAAATACAAGATGTAATAATTACATCTTGTAATTTTTTTTTTGTATTAATACTAATGCTATAACCACCGAATGTGCAATAATACGAAAACTGCCGTAGTATCAAAATACCATAATATTCGGTGGGGAGTGCGATTAGGTATTTTTATATTCTGCATATTTTTTATAAAATAAGTAGGTACCTATTAGGTACTAATGTAAAATTAATTTGCATGCCCGAACATGCAAAATATAGACTGTACACACACACAACTTTTACAACTTTTAACACCTACATTTTCCGCAAATAAAATTATTCTTTCTTTCTTTCTTAATTAAATTCAATTTTATACAAACCATAACATAGGCCATGTGCACCGTCGGAACGTCCGTAATATAACCAAAATATGCAAACACAATGTACAAATGGGCAAATTTAAACACTGTATTAGTTAGAAAACCAGCATCATCACTTATTTCTCGGTACAAGAGAGTTTTTAAGATGCTGCACCAAGGAGCTGCGCCGACGACATCTAAGGTAAATCCTTTACTTAAATAGTTTCTCAAGCATTTTCCTTTATCAGTAATATATATTCCACGGTGATCATAATAGGGTAGCTGAAATGATTAATGATTATTCAGCAACATCATTGTCATTGTAGACACTCAAAACGGTGAAGGAAAACATCGTGAGGACACCGGCATGTCCTAGAACCAAAAATTGGAAGACATGTGACATCTACCAACCCGCACTGGGCACGCGTGGTAGATTACAGCCCACCCCCTCTCTAAGAGAGAAGGCCTGGGTCCAAGCAGTGGGAATATTAGTGTAAGTATTATTTGTATACTTACACATAACTTGATGACGATGTCTACAAAAGCGACGCAGTCACAGAACGCACTGATCATCGTAAATGTCCAACGCGAGGGTGCCCCAACGCCACCTTAAAACAATATTAAACTTTTAGCCTCAGTCCCTGTCCAGAATGTCTAAGTACTGTGGAATAATTACCTAAAATGGATGCAGATATAATAGATACACACACAATGACAACTCTGAATAGCATCCAGTATTTCATGAACCTGTAATGTAACGGGATTCATTAGTTCCCTAGGTAGTTTACTTTTGTACCTGCATTTAAAGTTATTGATTGAATACCATACACACTGTATAGGCATTCAGTGCATTTTTAGAATTATGTACGTCAAAAATGAAACCCTTATAGGATCACTCATGTGTCTGGCTGTGTCTGCCTGTCCTTCTGTCACAGCCAATTTACTCCGAATTGAATGGACCGATTAAGTTGAAATTTGGTACACATATAAATTTCTGTGACCCAAACACAGACGAGTAACGTAATTCTAATATTTATATAAAACTCTTGTGTCACAGTTTTAGTATTTATACTCCTCCGAAACGGCTTGACCGATTTTGATGTTTTATATGTATATTCAGTAGGTATGAGAATAGGTATAAAACTAATTTGTATACCCCTAAGTGTTAAGGGTGGCTTTCCCACGGGATCGGGGCTAACATGGCTGAAACCGTGGGGCGCAGCTAGTTATTATGAATTTTGAATATGGGGTCACTTTTGGGAGGCAACAAGAAAAAAAACAGTTTTTGCAAACCGTGCTGTACCGTGTGACAATCCCGTGTATCAAACAACAAAGGGTCTCAAATATATTTTAAAATAAATACGTTTAAAGTTATTTAAAAAAAATACATTAAAATTGATCATTCGGGGGAATGGTCAATTCTTCTTATCTCCGAACTGAGCCTAAAATTTTTAAACAAATACAGAAACTAGTTCTATACTTATAGATTTCAGAAAAATCTATAAGAAGTCTATGGTCTTAAAACAAAATGGTAAATATCTCAATATTGTGCGTATGAACTTACATTTGCAGACGTTAAGTTTGTTCTAGGTCTTAATTCATCCCAACTACGGAACCCTTCATTGTGCGTGGTCCGACACTCAGTAGGCCGGTTTTTTTTTAACTTAGTTAAAGAAACAGTAGGTTGAAATAGGAATCCATTAGAGATACGGAGAAACAGTCTTCGGAAACATTCTTTTTCCATGCAAAAATTATTGGGATAGGTCCTTATTTGTTGGCGACATAGCTCACAGAATAAGGAAGCTGATGTGCAATGGGCCGGCCATATTAGCCTTGAGTGGAGCCCGGGAAGGAAGTTTAAATACAAAGGCGGATGCAACACAGAGACCCATAGTCTGTGCTGCATTGTCATGCGAACGGCTTAAAGCAGTAATAGTCCGTCCGAACCCAGCTGCAACACAGCTGTTTGTAGTGCGCATTTGTTTGTTTATGGCAATTAAAAGGCGGTTACAACGCAGACACCTACAGTATTTTATCCATTAGATTATAATCTATCGAAAAATGGGTTACATTTGGGTGGGGGAACACCATGGGACCTTAAGGGCATTGGCCTTGAGTTCAAGATAAAATTTCCGAAAGTCAAGATGCACGATTCTCCTAATGTCACTGACCTTGACCTTGACGTGGTTAAGGTCAAAATTCTGGGTGGTTTAAAAAAATATCCACGAAGTGGATGGCGTGATCTGGAAGACCCCGCCATCCCCTTCTAAACTAATCTGTCCGAGTCGGGGTGCCCCAACTCCCGAGCTCGCATCGCTCGCTCTTGCATCCTAAATTCTCCTAGTACAATAATATTGCATTTTGTACCGATCCCTTGGACATCGTTTTTACGACAAACGGCTGGTCAGAGACAAACAACCCAATACGCTTTTGGCCTTATATTTAGGTGTTATATAAGTACGACAGAATCAAGAAAATAAACGATTTGCGAAAATACTATTTTTTTTGCAAAAAAAAAATATTTTTTCCATAGTGCCTCGTTACGTACACTCCAACCCGCAGAACAGAAGCTGCGTGCGTTATTACCAAATTGCATTTAAAAACTTGGGCCGAGATTGATAAACGTTCCTTCCGCTTAGATATGTTTCCGTCTCATGGAGTTTGCTAGTCGTGCCGCAGTGACAGTAATAATCCCAAGCCAAAGTATGGTAAGGGCATGAGCTGAAACCCACTTCTGGCATTCGTTATAATTATGAAGGTCTTTACGTAGAAGAAATGGTTATTGATTACCCAGATACTGGATCTCCCCATAATAAGCCTTCAACGGGTAATGAACGATTGGCTTCTATGTCATCAACTATTTTAGATTTAAGCGGTATTTTCCCTCGAATGAACTCATCGGCCATTACCATAAGTCTACTTAGATACTGAAAACAATGAAATAATTAATTAATCAAAAAACTTGGCAATTTTTCTGCTATTCGTGGTTTACATACAAAGATAAGTTAGTAAGGGCAGCTACTTTACTGTTGAAGCTACAGAAAAACGTTTTTTGGAGACCATCTCTAACCTGTACTTTATTTTCCATTCACAGATTTTACCATGTATGAAAAAAATTTAACTAGGTGGGTTTTCATTTTTACAAACAAATTGAAAGATACTCACATCTCTGTGCTTCAAAATGTTTTTCTTGAAGATTTCGTCGAACATATCTCTAGACTCTTCTACACAGGTTTGCACAAACGCATATTCAATTGGATATTTCTTGTACAAGTCAAAAAAAATATTAACCTTAATGTACATAATCTGAAAATCGATAGTAAAAAAATATGTCATACGGATCAAATGAAAAATGCTCAATAAAATTATGATGATTCAAAAAGAGCTAGTTTATTCTTCGGAAACTGGTACTATAATAGCTCTTTAATCCCTAGGAACTAAAAGTGATCTGAATTTGGAATGTGGATATTGTTAGTAAAAGTACCAATCACCAAAGAGATCAATCACGAACGTTGTATTAACAAGTAACAGGCAGTATGATAAAGTAAACCGCGAGCAAACCAAATTAAAAAAAAAGTTTGTGAAAAAATTTAAACTCGTGAAACGCCTTCATTCGTAATTGTTTACCCAGATTCGGATTTTAATTAAATGAGTATGTCTTCCTCAATGGGGATAAAAACTGCCATTTGCTCACTTCAGTTGTTACTACTATCCAACGTCTAAGAATTTGACAGCTAGCTGTCACTATCCATACATTTTTTGTAAACAAGTGACTTCTTTTACGCGTATTTAAATAATATGCCCTGTTGCGCAGCTGTTGACTGCAAAAATACGGGGACCCATGTATTTGCCAAAGGTGTTAAAAGACGAAAAATTTAGAAAAAAACTCTCGGGGAAAAAATGGAAACCCGATATTTCGTCGAGGCTATGTGCTATCCTTTTGAAACCTGAAGACTTTTATGGGAGAAATTCGGTGTTTTTTCTTCGTCTGGGCGTATGTTTGTTTGCTGTTGTGGTTTTTTTTTGTTGTTCGTGTTTATTTGTTTTTTTTTTGTTATCTTGGGAGCATCACTTGTATACGATAAGTCTTCAGGTTTCAAAAGGACAGCACATAGCCTCGACGAAATATTGGGTTTCATTTTTTTTCCGAGAGTTTTCTTCTTAATTCGCGACGTACTGTACAAGATGACTCTTGATTTGACGTATTTCTTGAAGATAAACTTACATAATTATATAATAATATCTAATATCCAGGATTTTTTTTTCACAAAATCAATTCTTAATGTCTACCTATTAGGAACTAAGTTTTAATCTAAATATCATATGAAGTATAAAAACCAGAGATGAACCACAGTTATAATTAAAAAATTATATGTAAATGAGTACGGTCAATAGCCGCTTAGGTAATATTGTCGATTAAAGCTCCGTATTAATTGAAACAAACTTAAGAAACAGCTGCGCAGCATTTGTTGTCGCTAGATAATGTTCTTGGTAACAATTTTGTTCAATATTTGTTTAGCAAGTACGTATACGATACATTAACATGTTGTCAGCAACATGTTTCCCGCATCATAAAAATATGTTGCTGAAATAATGATATACTACTAAACTTTGTTTCCCAATGAATACGCGGCTTTAAACCTCGTTATTTCCATCAAACTGAAAATATGACTAACCTCGCATTCAGTAATTGATGTGTAGGATCTCAGTGAACCCTTCTCAAGGAATACTTCACAAATACACAGCAAAGAACCAGGTCCTAAATAATCCGTAAACTTTTCACCTTTCTCGTTGACATACTCGCATTTTACGTAACCCTAAAAATAAGTATAAATAAAAAACAAAAAAAAAATATATATATACAGGGTGGAAACTTTCAGCGGGGCAGTAAGGGGAAGAAGTACCTTATCCGTTGCAGCTACGCGAAAATGGTCTTAAGAGACTATCCATAATTTTTTATGGAATTTTGATCCCCATTCACAGATTTTCAAAAAAATGTACAGTCAGCAGGAAAATTCGTCGTTTTCACAAAAACTTTTTTTATGCAAATCGATTCTGTTTCTTATAAGGATCAAAAACCTCTATTGGAACAACTGAGGTTAGAGTACTAGAAAAGTCAGAAATCGCAAAAAACTTTTCCCATACATTTCGTAGGAAATGAGACTCCAAGTTAGTTTTTATCCAAGTTGTATTTCCAACATGATGACGCTCCGCCACACAACAGCCGCCATTCTCGTTCTAATTTGAACCGACAATTCCCGAGGCAGTGGATAGGAACATAATTATGGTCCTATACCGTGGCCACCTCCTGATCTCATACCTCTTGATTTTTTTATGTGGGACTATTTAAAAAATGAACTTTATAAAAAGAAAATACGACAATCTTCAGGAACTCAAAGATTCACTTACCACGATTCTCTATGGATCTATCAGCTGCTACCACTCTGTAGTAAAGAGAGTAAACCTGTGCCTACGTCAAAACGGCTACCATTTTGAACACCTCATATCTTAGAGCAAAAGTAAAATTTCTAGGTGAGTCCAAATGTAAAGTTTCAAGTTTTTAATTTTAAGGTAAAATTAACAAACAGAACAGCACAGAACAGCAACAACGAACAGTATTTTTTGTAGCGGCCAGTTTATCTATGGTAAAAAAATGAAGTTGGAGTCTCATTTCCTACGAAATGTATGGGAAAAGTTTTTTGCGATTTCTGACTTTTCTAGTACTCAAACCTCAGTTGGTCTAATAGAGGTATTTGATCCTTATAAGAAACCGGATCGATTGACATAAAAAAAAGTTTTTGTGAAAACTGCCCATTTTCCTGCTGACTGTACATATTTTTGAAAATATGTGAATGGGGATCAAAATTCCATAAAAAAATATGGATAGTCTCTTAAGACCAATTTCGCGTAGCTGCAACGGATAAGGTACTTCCCCTTACTGCCCCGCTGAAAGTTTCCATCCTGTATAACAGGAAGTCCCAGAAGTCGACGTCAAGCCGGAATCGGGCGATAGGACAAGTCATAATAGTTAACATAAAAATATAAAAAAAATCTGTTATGTTTTTAAACATTACGGATATTTATAAAAAAATCGAGAAAATCTACTCCCTGTGACGGTTTTTTAACTCCAGTTGCTACAAATTTTAACTTTTTTTAAATTTTCGTTTTTTATGTAATCCTGAATAATGCTTGATGTCGACTTCTGGGACAACCTGTATAAAATCTAGTTTACAGATATCGGTAAAACCTCAAATCAGGTTCCATTAAACTGCTGGACATAGCATAAAAAACAACGATCTCTTCATAATTTCTTGATATTATAATTATTTTATCACTATCTTTTGCTCGCGGCCTCGCCCGGGTGGAAGAGGGAAATTAGCCCACGGAAACGCATTACACAGATAAAAAGTGTTCTTTGTCCTAAACAAAGTCCTAAAAAAGCTGTAATTTGGCAATACATATTAGTCACGCCGAAAAACTCGTGAAATAAAACCATGAAAAACATTTTTTTTTAGGGTACCTCCCTTGCACGTAAAACGGGTATGATATTTTTTTTTCTCGTCTAATACATGGTGTGGGGTATCGTTGGATAGGCCGTTTAAAAATATTGTGGGTCTGTGAAAGCCATTTTCAATTCAGAGATCCGTTTGCGTAATATTAAGCTTTAAAGTGCCATTTTTTGTTAGAGTCAAGTGCCCCCCCCCCCTGCCAGTTAAATGGTTGGTTTTGGATATGTGAAAAAATTCATGGCAGTAGTATATGTATATAACGAAATTAAAAGAAAAACTATCACAGCTAAGTAGGGTTTACAAGTTAACGAGTGATAGTCAACCAACTTAAATTTGCAGTTGAAGAATTGACCGTAACGTATATCGATGTATGGGAGAGCATGTTTTTCAACTACAATGTTAAGTTTGTTTTTGGGATAAATTCATTCTAACTACGGATCCGTTCATTGTGCATGGTCCGACACGCACTTGGCCGGTTTTTATTGTTGTACTGCAGACGATCTGATTTGCATATAATATTATTCAAATAAAAATCTCATACATTATAATTTTGCAATATTGTTCATATTTGATTTACAAAAATAAAAATAGAGAAAGAAAAGTAATTTATTAAGGATACATGAAGGGAAGTTGTTAGTGTCTGTGTGTGCACATCCATCTACCACATCACACACCCATCACACACATACACTTACGCGTGAGTGTGGTGTTGGGTAATTGTGCGTTGCTAAGGGAACATTATTTTAGGACATGGTTTTGAACATATCTTCAATTTGGGTATAATCTAAGGTGATAAGCCAGTCAGAATTTTTTCTTTTAAAAGTTTGTATTGTTCAGAGTGTGAATTGAGAGTAAATCATTCAGCCTGTTGTATATAAATTGGCCAAGAAAAGAAAAGAAATTGCCATATTTGGTTTTTATTGATTTGGATTGGCATTCCTTCTTCTGCTTCTCAAGTTAGAATTTTGATGGGTATTTATAACAGGAAGAAGAGATCGTTGTTTCAAAGCATTATTAAAATAACATGACGCCTTGTTTCCCCGAAGGGTCGGGCAGAAGTGTACCTATAGTACACCCACACACACCTTAATTAAAGACTAGTAATTTCTCACCTGAACAACCCAAGTAACGTGTTTGCTTTGAACTCCAAACATTAGTATATTGGAATTCCGTGGCAGTATTAAAAGGTATGTTGCTCTAGCCAAGTCCTTTATGAGTTTAGGATCAGCATATCTGAACGCCTTAGATTTAGCAATTATGGATTCAACCAAATTGCCTTGAACTTTCCAGAATATTTCTCTTGCTTCGTTATCTAGTTTATTTGGCTCCAGTACATCCGTACCTTTGTAATACTTCCAATGGCATATAAGATAACTATCCAGTCTTTTGAGTAAATCATTATGAATTCTATAATGTTGATAGTAAGCCTTGAGGTGTAACACAAAACTTTGATACTTTATTTGATCCTTGTTTGCCAAATACAAATACGAGATAAATCTGCCTTTACAATAAATATTTATAATAAAGCATACAAAGCCTAATGAACAAGCTACGTATAAATCTTCCAGAGTCTGAGGGAGGTTTTGAGCATGACAGGTCCATTCAAATGCCCACGAAACAGCAGCACCAAAAATAGGTGTTGGAGTGCAGATTTCTTCAAGTGCTTTAGAACACAATGTTTCTCCAAAAAAGTAATCCATTGTCAATCCAGGAAAATAATAAAGCATTTCAAACACTACGTTGCTACTTACAATAAAAAAGGCGAATTGAATTAATACAATTACACGACAAACATTCATCATAGGATCCTTTCGAATATCAAATTTTAAATATTCCCCATAAAAAAGGACGTAAGTTTTAATAAGTCTGTTAAATTGAAGAGTGTAATAATACCGTGAGGCCCCACAAAGCTCAGCTATATCTTCGATCCAAATTGTTGACAGTAAATCAAGTATAAAAGTAATGCTCTTGAAGCGTTCAAACATAACTGTAGGAAAAGTGTTTGTGACACTATCTTCTTTCTTCACAGCAGTTAGAAGGGATACACCAATATCAATAGTATATATGGTATCGGAGCAACAAGTAAAAAACTCGAACCATGCGGGAATGTGAGGTTTTATCAAATATTGTGGATGCAAAACCAGTACAAGAAACACGTCGACAGCAACAATTCGATACCATACAAGACCGAACTTAGAATGCGGATTAATGATCCATGGAAATTTGAAGTTGGTGAACATCGATTTTG